>CM077096.1:127849205-128173325 GCA_039513925.1 Platanthera zijinensis
TCTGTTGAGATTTCATTTGTGCTTCTGGCCTCCTTGATGGGCCAGATCCTCAGATCCCATGTGCTTGGTAAGCACATAAGAATCTTATCATTGACCTCTGTCAATGAAATATCCTTGTCAAGGGTCCTCAGCTCATTGATGATTGAGCTGAGCCTTGTGTACATGGCTTCAACTGATTCAGCATCCGTTTTCTTGAAATTCTCATATTATGAGATAAGGTTGGACCTCCTGTCCTTCCTTTCATCAGCTGAACCAGCTACAATCTGGTTCAGTGTGTCCCACATAGCTTTTGCTGAGGAGCAGTCAGCAACCTTCTGGAATACTTCATCAGACATTGTCTGAGCCAGAATGTTCATTACCTTGGCATCTGCTATCTTTGCCTTTTGTACTCATCATTGTAGTCTGGAGGAGGCACTTCACTCATATCAGTTAATGATGAGGCAGTGGCAGCAGCAGGTGCTCTTGGTGGTCCTGACAAAATAGAAGCAAAAATACTTTCATCAATAGAATTCATATATAATTTGATCCTTGCCTTCCAGATGCCAAACTTAGCCAAGTTGCATGCTGGAGGTCTGGTGCTAGAATAATTCTTGGACTGGGCCATGATAGTGAAAGTGAATATCTATAAACTTTGGTATCTATCAGGATCTTGTGACTTAGGTGTTAGCCTATTCAGTCAGTCAACCTCCCTCTGATACCAATTGAAAGAGAAGGGATAGATACTACTCTAGAGGAGGGGTGAATAGAGTAATCAAAAATTGCACTAGCAAAGTTGACTTTCTACTCAACTCCCTTGGAGTGAAATGTGGAATGAAAGTTATAGATATTTAAGATTAAACCTTAGAGCCTAACATAAGTGTTGTGCACAAACTAAGGCTAACTGTAATTACAGTTTAGCTTTGGATCCTATCCAGCAACTAGCAAACCTAGTTAAGATCTAATCACAGCCACAATGCAAGTAATTAAATAAGACAATCCAGACGACACAAGGAATTTATAGTGGTTCCCCAAACAACTTGGGTACGTTCACTCTTCTACCAACAAGGTAGGAATCCACTCAGGTTTTTGATCAGGTGCCCTGCCACCAACAAGATCTGCTTCAGGTAGATCAAGAGACCCTTTAGACTTTTGATCAAGTGTCTAAAAACCAACACAGGTTTTTGATCAGGTGCCCTGCCACCAAGGGATACTTTTGAAGGGAGTAATAACCTTGTACAGGAGGGGGAAAGGAGGTTAAGGTGTCTTCTCTATTTTACAATAAATTAGAGAAGCACAATAACTTGCACTGAGCTAGACAGCTCTAAAAGAATCAAGGCTCCCCCTGGCTCAAAGAACGTCCAGGTGAAGTCTTGCTTCAGTGCAGAAACACTTCAGTGAATACTGAAGGAAGAACTACAAGAAGATATAAAATAAGAAATAAAAATCTTCTAGCAGCTATCTTCTTCTTCTTCTTCTTCAAAAGATCTTTGAGTCAGAACTTCCTGAAACAGGAGAACTCAGGTTGAAGAAGAGCAGAAGAGCTAACACTTCTCAGTTGAGTGAAGATTGCTGAGAGTAGTTAAACTTGTTCTTGCTGTAAGCTTGCTGAATGAATATTTTGCTATGAGTACTCGTTGATTTCTTCTTCAAAGAAGTCTTTATATATCAGTAGCAGCAACGGCTCTAATTGAGTTTGAATCTTGTCTTTTTCTAAACTCTGCAAGCTGGGCTGCAAAAAGCATAAAGCAAAACAAAAATACTGCAGACAGATATCCTATAAAAGGATAAAACTTTCTAAGAAGCTGCAAATACTTCTGATGAAATAATATAAGAGAAAGTCACATCAGAAACAACTCTTTACAGCCAAGGAAGACTTTTTGAGTCTAACGGCTATAAAGGACAGCCTGGCAGAAATCATATCTCAGCTATAAGACAAACAACTTTGTCAGAAAAGATTTGCTCATGCATATAGAATAGAACTGATATTGCATGGAAATAATGTCACAAATTATTCAGATAATCTTTCATAAAATATGCCAAAATAATTATGGAATTAGTCACATCACAGAAGACGACAAAACTAAATAAGAGCATACAGCAAAACGTCGAACGACCTTCGGAGATCGTCGACCGATGCACGGAGATCGTCGACCTATCGGACAGATAGTCGAACGATCCAGATAGTCGAACTATCAAAGAAGATAGTCGAACTACCTCAGCAGATATTCGACCTATCAGAACAGATAGTCGATCTATCAGATAGTCGATCTATCCGGACAGATAGTCGAACTACCAAACAAAACAGATAGTCGACCTATCAAGCAGATAGTCGACCTATCACAGAAAACAGATAGTCGACCTATCAACAGATAGTCGACTTATCACAGAAAATAGATAGTCGACCTATCAACAGATAGTCGACCTATCATAGAAAACAGATAGTCGACCTATCAACAGATAGTCGACCTATCACAGAAAACAGATAGTCGACCTATCAACAGATAGTCGACCTATCAGATAGTTGAGCTATCCAAGCAGATAGTCGAACTATCAAAGCAACGCAGATAGTCGACCTATCAACAGATAGTCGAACTATCAAAGCAACACAGATAGTCGACCTATCAACAGATAGTCGAGCTATCAAGGCAACACAGATAGTCTACATATCAACAGATAGTCGAACTATCAACGCAGACAGAACGTCGACCAACTGATAGACGATCGTCGATCAGCCGATAGATGATAGTCGAGCGACGTTCTACTATAGTCGAACGAAAAACTACTTAACCAAATATTCATCTGGAAAAGCAATTCTACACAACTAGAGAATCTAACCTATCAACTAACCTTTGACCATAGATAAATCTTGGGTCAAGAAACAGAAAGAGAGGACTGAACTCAAATCAAAACCTAGGATTCCAACAATGCCATTCCCACCTTTTCTCTCTCCTTCGCATAAAAACAAAATACAAAATAAGAGCATAAAAAACCGTTGACCCTTGGTCAACAAAATATCACCAACATGAAGTCTATTAATCAAAGCATTAGAAATAATCTTTCTTGAGTTCTTGGTGGAGAGAGTCTCCACTGTATCAACTTCAATTTCATTCACTTCCTCATCAACATCAACTCCTTTGTCTTTAGCAAAAGGCCCATCATCCCAAATTCATGTCAACTTCATCCATCGGTTATGTCAAGTTTTTCACCTTCATCTTCACTATGTCTGCACTTTCCATTAGCTTTGTCGAGAGTTGGAGATAAAGAGTCACGACCTTCAAAAACATGCAATGTAGCCTTAATAGTTTATAGAAATGGGGCATCGAAGTTTGGTGGAGAATCATTCTCCATGGGACCCATTATCTGAAATTCAGTAACTATCGCCTCACCCTCCAAAGAAATTTTAATGTTATGGGTTTCACCCTCCATTTTGACTATAACATCATTAACAAAAGATAATGACATCCATTCATCCGTATTTGGAGTGAGTGGATTTCTCCACATCTTGTAAAGATATTATGTTCTGGGATGAACCGGTGTCACACAGTGCCATAGTTTCAACGTTATTGATTTCATAATTTAAGAGTATACTTCCCTTGTATTCCGGAGTGGGTAGTGACAATGCCTTGCCTTGCTCCTTTGGATTCATCTCTGTTGTGCTCGAAAGGGATCCTTAAGTGCATTAAGAAATTGCTTTGGCCAGCTACCCCATTTTGATCTCAAGATTCCTCATAGATGCATTATGATTCACCATTGAAGAATGTGTCATCTCCACAAATTTATCTACCATATCCTCAAAACTACTCATCTTTTGGGTAGGAGCAGTGTTGAAAAATAGCGGTAGTTATAATTGGCTACCAAAAGTTTGCCCCTCAAGCTGATGATGTTCCGACTGCCACCTTTTCCTGGGGGCATTTTGATTCCAAGAGAAATTAGGATTGTTGCAGAATCCTGGGTTGTTGGTGTTTGAGTATGTGAAGTTACCCTTCTGATTGCCTACAAAATCAACAGTTTCATAAAAATAAGAATTGCACAAATTAGCAATAGGCTCACCTAAAGGACATTCATAAGTGTGGTGCCCAGGATTTTCGCAACTTGGGCATACAATTTCCATAATAGGAGTTGGAACATGAGTTGTGCGCTTCATAATAAAGATGATTGGAAAATTTCCCACTATTATCTCAGTTCTAAGAAATTGCTAAGTAAAATATTAGAGAGCGGGATTAGGGTTAGCCGCTGGCCTCATCTTCTTATTTATAAGAGACAAAAACTCATTGATATGCACTTGACATTCTATTTGATATGAGTAATCTAGTTGACACCCGCTTTCTTGAACTTATGTAGTCGACAAGTAGGTAATGTAGTCGGCATCCACTGTCAAGTCGACAAGCACTGATTGTTGATGGGAGAGGCTTCGCTCAGTCAATCTAACACTTATCATCCTGTTAATGTAACTACTTCAACCAGTCGACATAAATTATCAAGTAGATAAATTACTTTATTTGTTAGATGTAAATACTCTAGTCGATATCCAAAGCTTCTCCAGTCGATATCTCAGACTCTCTAGTCAGCACAAGTATTCAAGTCGATAAAGGACTTTGTTTTGTCTAGTCGACGTCTCTAGCCAATATGGAAGTCTTTTACTCAACAAATGACTTCGACAGATTTTGTTAAGGACTATTCGGGTCGATTCTGACTATAGTTTCTCCATGTCGACTAAGGGTCTAGTCGATATTGACCTAGACAAATTTTTTTGAACTTTCTTAACTTTTAACCTTGCTTCAACCAGTTGTGTGGACTTTTTTAAATACTACAACTGAGAAAGTAACAAGCCTAACATAGTATAGAACTTATGTTGACATAGTGTTTTGCACAATGAACGATTATATTGGCAAAGATATATATAGAGGCACTAAAGTCTAATCATATGCTAACCTTGCACCAAAATATACCTGAAACATAAAACTAAATTACTCATTAAATACATAGTGATCTTTATCATGAGTATTTCATCAAATCAAGATGATTATGGGCAAATTTTCAAACAATCTCTCCTTATTTGAATAAGTCAGAACCTCAAGTAAAGAGAAACTACACTCAAATAATACTATGGAACATTCAAATTAGATATGAGTCAACACAAAAAAAATTCATAAAGAAATAAAATCAAAATGTCTATAGTGAAATTAAACTATTACTGCATCATTCCCTTAACATTATCCTCTGCCTTCTTTGCTCTCTTTGAGGTTTCTTCCACAACTGCTTTCTTTCCTTTTTATCTTCTACTTTTGCCTCTCAAATTAGTTAATGAACTTGGGAATATATCTTCTAGGCTCAGGAGGTGCATCTCGAGGGATTAGTCCTACTGCATACTTGTACCTTTTATTTTAAATTCTTTTCTTAGTCTCTTGCATTTCATGCTTCTTCCATTCTTCATAGTTGTAAAGCTTATCTATGTCCTTACAAAATTTTCCAAAGTTCACCCAAGTCCATATAATGATTTTTCTTGATTTAGGACACCAAATTTTAAATGTTGTTTCCTCTTTTATTCTTTTCTTTATTGTGCACTATCACGGCTTCAAATAGTTTTCTTTTAGTACCTGTCCTTAACCAGGGCTCAGGCTCTTCCATGATCTGAACTTCCTCATCATCATCAAAGTACTACTCCTTTAGGGGCCGATAGAAGGTGCAAAGCTGATAGATTTAATACAGTTCATTTAGCGACCAGTTAGCCCTTTCACATGCTACACTCTCACTTTTTGACTTCTTCAGAGGTGTTCTTCAGAATCTCATCTTTGCACTATTCCAACCTGTCAGAAAGAAATTGAATGGAAAATACATGACCAACTACAAACATCTGTAAGGTCTCCTCTTGACTAGCAGTTATTCTCTTATTTAGAAACTTAGTGGCACTTTCAAGGTCCTCCATTATAGACTGATTTACATGTTGGCTATTTTCCAGCTTATCATCCAAAGACTTGAGTGCCTTGTCATTATTATCCACTCTAGCAGCTACCATGACAAACTAACTAGTTATTTAAGCATTTACATGATCCATGTTTTCCTTGACAACATCCAACTTGGTTGACATTTCTGGTTTCACCTTTTCCATAGCCTTATCCATAAAATTTTCAAAGTTCCTCCTCTTCTCCCCTAAAAAGAGTCCTATTTAATCTAGAATAGGGCCAAAGGCCTCTTCTTATTGCTGGGAGCAAAGGAACTAGGGATTTCTGATACTCTCAGGTCTTCCTTCCTCCTTAGAACTTATTCCATCAAAAAAAATCATCAAACAAATCATCAGGATGGTATTGAAGTTCAATAGGACTCACTGCTCTTTGATCTTCCCAAACTCTTTGATTTTTGAGGAGAATAATTTCCCTATAAGTGACGACATGTTCTTGGGAAGACATGTCCAGTTGAGCTTCTCCCTTAAATGTTGGAGGAAATGTTCAATTTGACCGAAGTCAAATGTCAAATGAGATTATATTTATAACTTTTATATATATCTTCATAGTTGACTAGTCAAATAGATATTATAACAATATATATTAAATATATATGATATTAATAGTGGTTGCCAACTCACGTGAGAAGAGGTGGTCTGAAGATAAAACTTGAAAGCATTTAAGAGGCGTAAAATTGGATGGCACGTGGCGGACTTTAATTGGTTAGAAAAGTTTATAAATAGGCCTTCTATCAAGTGGAACAAAAAAAATAGGTGATTGTTATTAGCACTGCACTTTTGGATATTCGCACTTTATTTACTCTTAATTTTCCGTATCTTTTGAAAATACTTCTTGTACATGCATTTTTAGGAAAAGTGTTCAACACAAAAATTGTAGATCTCGACGAGATCTACAACTTTCGTGTTGAACACTTTTCCTAAAAATGCATGTATAAAGCGTATTTCTAGAAATACGCTCAGATTTCGCGCCTTTTGAAAATACTCCTTGTACATGCATTTTTAGGAAAAGTGTTCAACACGAAAGTTGTAGATCTCGTCGAGATCTACAACTTTCGTGTTGAACACGTTTCCTAAAATTGCATGTACAAGGAGTATTTTTAAAAGGCGCGGAAAATTAAGAGTAAATAAAGTGCGAATATCCAAAAGTGCAGTGCTAATAACAGTCACCAAAAAATAAGGCAAGGTTGCGGGAGGCGGACACAAATTCTGCGGACAGCATTCTTGTGTGTACAGAAATTCTACGGACAACAGTCCTGATTAAATAAAAGGCTGCGGCGGGTTTGATTTCTGCAGCAGGCGGCCTTCTATTGACCAAGAAGGAACTCTATGAAAAGGTGGCAGACAGAATTTTCTGTCTCTTGCAAACGAGTAATTTTTAGGTACACACGGGTACGTAGAGGTAGGTGCAATATATTTTTTGTCATCGGATTTGAGATCTAACCGCCAGCATTAAATGAAGAAAAAAATATTTAAAAATAAGCAGGACTTTTTGTTGATCGGACGGCTCCCAATGCATCGCGGGCACCATCCTCCATATACCCGCATGTATGTAAAAATTTTCGCTTGCAAACAGCTCTTGCGAACATCTTGCGGACAAGTTGTAATCTTGCGGACAACATCTGTTCTGGTGTTCAAGTGTGATCTTGTGTTGTGTTGAGTTGTAACTTATAGTGAAGTTGTATTGAGTTGTAGTCTTGTAAACTTTTATGTGCAATATATAAAGAAGCTTATTAGTTTGTCATCTCAAGTTGTGTGTGCCCACTATTATCGCTTCCAACAATGGTATCAGAGAGAGGTTGCGAACCTTGATAGTAACTCAGAAGAGTTAAAAGGATCGAAGCAATGAAGATGGTAAATGCTATGTCGGGTCAAGTTCACAAGTTGACGAAGACGAACTATGAGAACTGGAGCATTCAGATGAGAGTGTTGCTAGCATCAAAGGAGCTTTGGGAGATAGCTGAGGATGGTTATGAAGAGCTAACTGCTGAAGCAGAGGTAGCGTTAACTAACACCCAGAGGACAACACTGCGAGAAACAGGGAAGAGAGACAAGAAGGCTTTGTTCTTGCTATATCAAGAGGGTTGAGGAAGCAACCTTTGAGAAGATCACAGATGCTAAAAGTTCTACCGAAGTATGGGAGATCTTGCAATGCTCCTTGCAAGGAGTTGACAAGACAAAGAAGGTGAAGCTGCAATCTCTCCTAGCTAGCAGAGTATGAAGTTACCAAGATGCAAAACTCTGAGAAGGTTATTGACTATGTGACTCGTCTGCGGACGCTTGCAAACGAAATGAAGCGCAACAGAAAGACGATTGATGATGTGAGTTTCATGGAGAAACTTCTGCATTCGATGTCGAAGTAGTTTAATTATATAGTAGTAATGATAGAAGAGTCGAAGGGTCTCACTCAGATGTCTATTGATTAACTCATAGGCTCTCTGCAAGTCCATGAATACATCATGTTACAAGATGAAGAGTCATCTGGCTTAGAAAAAGCACTTCAGACTCAGCTGAACTTTGGAGAGAGTTCAAGAAGAGGAGGTGGCCAGCGAGGACGAGGCTACCGAGGCAGAGGTAGAGGAGGAATAGATCAGGAAAGAAATTAGAACTTCCAGAAAGAGGAGCTGTAACACCCCAAAATTAACAACATAACTTTTGTCATTGTCGTCGGGCGATAGTGGGTATCGCCTGATGGCGATAGCGTTAAAGCGTTGAGTCGGCACTAGACGCACTCAACGAATCATCGAAGGATATCGCCGCGTGGCGACAGTGGATGTCATCGGGCGATAATGCTACGTGGCGTGAGACACGTGTCGGTTTGGTCAAAGAGCGGTCGATAAGCGGTGGTTGACCTGGGTCAAAGAGGTGAAGCGGTTAAGTCGATGTCGCCGGGTAGCGATAACCGATGTCGCCAGGCAATAACGCCAAAGTTTACCAGTCAACCCAAATCTTGGCCTTTGCTTCGTTTTGATGTATTAATTATGTGGCTGGGGTTAAACTCGAGGTCACTAAAGTAGAGGGGTATGGATTGAGGAGATCATTACTTCCTTCTTACTCTCTCTCTTCATTTCATCCTCTCCTTAAGAAAGGAAAGCTAAGGAAGAAGGCTGAGTTTGTGCTAGAGCTAAGGGCTGGGGTGAAGCTTGAATAGCTTGGAGAAGAAGATCTTATGGGCGAAATCAAGATCTGATACTAGATCCATGAAGAGGAAGGCGACATGCTCGTTTCCAATCGGATAGAACGCTAACGCCATGGCTCCAAAACGAATTACAAGGGTAACAATTTTCTCCTGGACAAGTGAAGTCCTCAATACGCATACCTGCATGGAACCCCTCACCAAAAGGTGGAAAAAGGGTGATGCCTTCTTTTGCGAACCGGAGAATATTCCGCGTATAAACGAGTATTTTACGGAGTCTGTGGGTTATGCCTGCGAATTAGAGTAACAAGAAGTACTGGAGAGCATCTCCAAGAAAATACCCAGGTAAAATCACAGTTTTGGTGAAACTGTCTATGTTGTCGGGCGATAGTGGGTGTCGCCGACGGCGATAGCTACCAGGGAGCTATTTGTGGTCTGAAAGACCAGTTTTCTTTTACTGCAGGTTGCTGCAGGGTTTCGGTTGAGTTTGGGCACAGAAAGAGAGCTTCTGTTGGTCCCGCCAAGCGATCGTGACGAATGGTGGCATTAACTCCCTTTTGATTGTGATGTCAGTCCTTGGAGGACAGTGTCGCTATTGTGAGTTGTGAGCTCTTAAAGGCCTTCATGCCGAATAGACAAGGGGAAGCCAACCCGCGTCAGTATAGACATTGAATTGGAGATTTAAGAAACGGATAAAAGCTGAACTGTCTCCGCATTATGGTTGTGTAACGACCCCATACGTTAAATGACGTATAGTAGAAGGTCCGGCCGGGGCCCCACACTATATGCCACAAACAGACGGTGAGGTCACAGGAGAGTACCAAATCAAACACGAATCCTAACTCAGAGCATTCTAGCGGAAGCTTTCAGTTACAACTTTGAACTCTTAACCGGAATGTCCAATATATAAACCCACATTTATATATAAACCATGGAATGTACACAACCACAAGAGTTTGGCCTTAAGGCCTTACAGTTCCTCTGAACATTCATCATGATTTACAAACCTCGGCGCGCAGGCCGGCCATACATGAAGAAAAGAGAAAACAAAACAATGGCTTAGCCTTCTAGGCTAGCCGCAGCAGCAGCAGCAACCGCAGTAGGGCTCTCCCGCCCATCACTTACCACTTGGCTCTCCAGCACCTGCACGGGAACAATTCCACCCAACCGGTGGCAAACAAAGCAACGGTCAGCATTCAGCTGACCCAATTATAACAATCCTACCCCTTTCTCGGGGCATGAGCATTCTTTCCCTGCAAGCATGGCATCAACAATAGCAACTATGTGCGCGCAGGCACATTCAAGCCATCACAACCATCGGCCGCCCGGCCCGACAGTCCGTGCACTCAGGGCACATTTTCGGTGTACCGGAATACCAGGGTCAACACCACCGTCTACACGGTATTTGAGCATTTCTAGTCTTTCCGGCGCGCGGGCCTAAGACTCTCATTAGGCGCTCCAACAAAACCTATACCAGGCTTCCAAGTCGGACGGACCTAACGCAGGTACGGATCAGCCACCCCCCGTTGCTCAAGTCGCCGAGCCACCTCGAATACGGAAGTATCCATGGCATTTTATAGGCGCGGGTCGGTTTCACCTTTCCTGTTCGGCACTCAGCCTTTTCAACGAGTTGCAGCCCAACGGCTCAACTACTCACAAAGTGGCAACGCACGGCCACAAGAGTTGCCGCCAACCCTCTTCATTTCCTGGACATCGTCCAGTACTTCCTGCCGCACCAAGCAACAGGTAGGAACAAGGCATCACAAGCCATTATCACGGAGCCTTCTCCGATATGCAAACAAGCATCACCAATCCAGATTCCATCCAGATGGGCTTCACACAGCATGCCTAGAGCCGTACTCCAATTCCGGCCTCTAACAAGGGGGACTTCACATATCTACCCCAAGGGACACCACAACCCACCGCACACTCGCGGGGAAGGGCTTTCCCTATGCAATGCAGAAAAGAAGGACTTCACATGTCCAAGGAGGGAGATCGTTACCCTTGTCGATCTCTTCGGTGCCATCGCAAACTAGCCGGTGAGAAAGAACCGCAGCAGCCTTGCCGTCACAACGCCGGCTTCGGATCGCGAATCGGACCACGGGAGCTCCGCCGGTGGCTTGGTCTCCTCCTCCTTCTTCCTCTCTTCCTCTCTCTTTCTCTCTTCCTTAAGAATAAAAGAAGAATGAAGATCCTTCTCTCACGACTTATTCAGTCCAAGAAACCATCTGAGCCTTTGGATCAAAAGAGAGGAAACTGAACGGCCAAGATCACCCCAAAATTTCACTTTTTGGCCGACACGGCCTGTGACACGCCCGTGTCACAGGCCGTGTACCCCTTCAGCGGTGCACACAGCTTAAACCGACTGAACCACACGGGCCATCGACACGCCCGTGTCGGACCTGACACGCCCGTGTCAAACCTGAGACACGCCCGTGTCTCCTGCTCCATCGAGCTGCAACCAGAACACGGGTCGGAACACGGCAGCTGACACGCCCGTGTCCAGCCTGACACGCCCGTGTTCCCGGCCGTGTTCAAGGCCGTGTCCGGCTCTGCCCGGAATAGGCCAAGCTTGCAAAATAAATAGAACACGCCCTGGGACACGCCCGTGTCCCAGGCCGTGTCACCCGACACGCCCTGGGACACGCCCGTGTCCCAGGCCGTGTAACCTGACCTGCTACTAAATTTTCAAGTTGAGTCTTTTGGGCCTTTTTGGGGTGTTACAACCCTCTCCCCCTTATCAAAATTTCGTCCCGAAATTTGCACGGTAAGGAAAGAAAACCAGCAATGCTATAAGCATGTTATAACAAAAAGTACACGGTCTACAGTTATACAAATAACTCGGGAAACTCGGCTCGCATGGTCTGCTCTCGCTCCCATGTTAGCTCTTCACGGCCACAATTGTCCCATCGGACCTTGACCATCCCGATCACTTTGTTCCGCAACTGTTTCTCGGCTCGATCCTCGATCCGAATGGGTCTAACCCTCGTCGTTAGCCCATACTCGACCGGTACCCGATCAGCCTCCACGACTTGAGCTGGATCCTTTACCGCCTTACGAAGGACTGAGATGTGAAACACATCATGTAAGCCACCCAAGTCCGCTGACAGTGCTAGTCGATAAGCAGCCTCCCCAACACGCTCCACCACCTCAAACGGACCAAGATACCTCGGACTTAGCTTTTTCAAACGCCGAATCCTGGACACACCTTTGAAGGGTTTGATCTTCAAATATACCCAATCACCCACCGCGAACTCCACGTTCCGGTGCTTGGCATTGTAGTACTTGGCTTGACGATCTTGGGCTATCAATAGCCTCTCCCGAATAGAGCGGATGAGCGAAGTAGCTTCTTCGACTTCCTTTTTCCCATTCAGCTTCGATTCGCCTGCTTCTGCCCAAGCTAAGGGTGTACGGCATTTCCGACCATACAACGCCTCGAATGGTGCCATACCAATACTCGCTTGGTAGCTATTATTATAGGCAAATTCGACGAGAAATATATACTCTTCCCATCTTTTACCAAAGTCTAGGGCGCACATGCGGAGCATATCCTCCATCGTCCTGTTGGTTCGTTCAGTCTGGCCATCCGTTTGGGGATGAAAGGCCGTACTAAACGCCAATTTTGTACCCAACATTTGATGAACGAGCCGCCAATCATTCGATGTGAACCGCCCATCACGGTCACTAACGATGCTCCGGGGAACACCGTGCAGTCGAACAACCTGCTCCACATACAGCTTGGCCAAGGTTTCCACTGAATCATCTCGCCTGTTTGGAAGGAAGTGCGCCACTTTCGTCAACCGGTCCACAATCACCCAGATTGAATCATGACCGCGTTGAGATCTCGGCAACCCGTGCACGAAATCCATCGAAATATCATCGAACTTCCACTCCGGAATAGGTAACGACTTCAGAAACCCGCCAGGCTTCTGGCATTCTGCTTTCACCAACGCACAGGTGTTGCATTTAGCCACATAACGAGCCACATCTCTCTTTAATCCGGGCCACCAGAACAGCTTTTTCATGTCCCTGTACATCTTTGTGCTCCCTGGGTGAACTGAGTACTTTGCAAAGTGAGCTTCGTACATCAACTCTTCCCTCAGTTTACCCACACTTGGGACGCATACTCGACCATTTCTCCGTAACAACCCGTTATCCCAAGAGAATTGATCATCCGGCCCATCTTTAGCATAGCGCTGGAGACTTTCATCAAGCTCCGTTGCTCGCCGAACTCTGTCCGTAAGGTCATATTGCACCTCCGTCCAGTTCAAGCACGCATCGGTTGACGCACCCTTGTCAACACACGATATCTCCATTGCCTCCAATTCTTGGATCAAACGCTGATCATGCCTCTGCAACCAGCTTGCCCGTACCGGAGTCTTCCGACTCAAAGCATCAGCGACCACATTTCCCTTCCCGGGAGTATAGTGAATCTCGAAGGTGTAGTCCCCGAGGAACTCCATCCATCTTCGTTGTCGCATATTCAAATCCTTCTGATCCAACAAATACTTTAGGCTCTTGTGATCCGTATAGATATCCACTTTGACGCCATAGAGATAGTGCCGCCACAACTTGAGCGCAAAGATTACCGCCGCCAACTCCAAATCATGGACGGGATAATTCCGCTCATGCACTTTCAACTGACGCGAGCCATAAGCAATCACTTTCCCAAACTGCAGAAGAACGCAGCCTAAGCCGCTCCCAGATGCATCACTATAGATCTCATACCCATCGGTACCACATGGCGATGTCAACACAGGCGCCGTGGTCAAACGACTCTTCAAGTCTTCAAAAGCTCGAGCGCACTCCGGCGTCCAGATGAACTTTTGATCTTTCCTCGTTAGCGTGGTGAGAGGTAAAGCAATCCGTGAGAAGTTTTCCACAAACCGTCTATAGTAGCCCGCAAGTCCAAGGAAGCTCCGGACCTCGGCCACTGAGGACATCACTGGCCAATCTCGGATGGCACTTATCTTCAACGGATCCACCGCGATACCCTCTCCACTTACCACATGGCCTAAAAAGGCTACTGAAGAGAGCCAGAACTCGCACTTTGAGAACTTGGCAAAAAGTTTATTCCTTCGCAGGGTATGCAAGACCAACCGCAAATGGTTTGCGTGATCCTCTTCTGACTGAGAGTAGACTAAGATGTCATCGATAAACACAATAACAAACAAATCCAAATACTCTCGGAACGTTCGATGCATTAGGTCCATAAATACCGAAGGCGCATTACATAGGCCAAACGGCATTACCGTGAACTCATAATGACCGTAGCGTGTTCCAAACGCTGTCTTGGGAATGTCACCTTCCCGAATCCTTAGCTGATAATATCCCGATTTCAGATCCAACTTGGAATAGACCGTTGATCCCGCCAGCTGATCAAAAAGGTCATCAATCCGTGGGATCGGATATTTGTTTTCTCCGTCAGCTTATTCAACTCGCGGTAGTCAATACACAACCGTAAGCTACCATCTTTCTTTTTCACAAAGAGAACAGGCGCGCTCCAAGGTGACATACTTGGGCGTATATAACCCTGCTCCAACAACTCTTGCAGTTGGACCTTCAACTCAGCCATCTCTTTTGGCGCAACGCGATATGGAGAGCGGGCCACAGGTTTCGCACCTGGCACCAACTCAATAGAGAAGTCAATCTCCCGCTGGGGTGGTAACCCAGGAAGATCTTTAGGAAACACATCGGCAAACTCTGACACAACTGGCACTTCACCGACACTGGCCTTTGGCTCAACAGCCTGAATTAGCGCGAAGAATAACGCCGCGCCCTTCCGC
Source organism: Platanthera zijinensis (assembly GCA_039513925.1). Taxonomy (NCBI): domain Eukaryota; kingdom Viridiplantae; phylum Streptophyta; class Magnoliopsida; order Asparagales; family Orchidaceae; genus Platanthera; species Platanthera zijinensis. The sequence goes on from CM077096.1 coordinate 127,864,066, forward strand.
ACAGCATTGACGACTTGGAGTGCAGACAACAACGTTCCGCCAACTCCTCGCATACCAGCGAACTTCGTCACAAGCCCGGTATTCTGGCCCAGTGTAATCTCTTTGGAGTTGCAATCAATAAAGGCACGCTGCTCCGAGAGCCAGTCCATACCAAAGATCACATCAAACTCCGATAACGGTAGCACAGCTGCACTCAAACCGAAATCCCGACTTCCTATTTGCACATCCACATCGCAAGCCCTATCCGCAAGCATCACACAGCCATTCGGCAGTAGCACCCTTGTACTAACCACCGTCCCATGACTCGGTACCCCAATGCGAGATACGAAATCCTCAGACAGAAAAGAATGCGAAGCACCCGTATCAAACAGGGCTCTCGCTAAGTTATTCCGAATCAGGACAAAGCCTGCAGCACACACATCATGCACAAGCTAAACAAAACCAAAACCAAAAGCACAACAAGTAAACTAAATCAACTCGTACCTGTGACGACGTCACTTTGCTTAATCGCTTCCTGTTGGCCAAGTTGATAGATTCGGGGCTGCGCCTGGGAAGCAGAGGAATCCACCACCGCTTTGCCCTTCTCAGCATATGACGCACCCGTCTTCTTTTCCCCTTTGGGCTGCACAACTCGACAATCACGAGCTATATGCCCCACCCGGCCACAGTTATAGCACGTACGAGCATCCGGCCTTGATGTCGCTCCCGACACAACGGTCGTAGTTACTTGCCCAGATGGCTTGGACCTCTTGCCCCCTTTCTTCTGGTAAAACGACTTGCCTGGGCGAGGTGCTTGAAACTCTGGCTTAGACACCACCAAGCCCTTATTCCCTTGCACTCGCCTCATGTCCTTTTCCAACGCGCACGCCGTATCAACCAACGCCTGGAACCCTTGGCTCACAGAACTCGAAAGCAGGAATCGTAACTCATCCCGCAATCCTTCATAGAACCGATTCGTTTTCCTTTGGTCATCCGCGAAGATTGATCCCGCATATCGTCCCAACCTGGTAAACTCGTGCAAGTAGACATCCACACTATCTTCCCCTTGCTTTAACCGTTGGAACTCGTTTTCCATAGCAATACGTTGCGCCGCTGGGACATGTTTCGCCAGAAAGATCCGAGAGAACTCCTCAATCGACACTTGTGTTAATTGCCTGCCCGCCAACTGGTGTAACTCTACCTCATCCCACCACAACCGCGCCTCCCCTTCAAGCATGAAGGTGGCTAAGGTGACTTTGAGAGTTTCCTCCGCCCTGATCGCTGTCATTATCCTCTTGACACGCGACAACCAATCTTCCGCCTGCGTTGGGGATCCCATTCCCGCAAACGTCGGAGGACTGAAGCTCATGAATTGCTTCAACTGTCGGTCAGCTGCTCGTGGATCTACAGCCTCAACCGGCTCGGGTCTTACATCAACACGAACTGGCGCTACCGCCGGCTGCGCTTGCCCGGTCGGCTGAATCATGGCAAAGAGCGCCTCAGCAACTAAACGAACAGTTTCCGCAGATGGAGGAGGTGTTGGCACCTCAGCTGGTGCCGCACTCTCATCAGAACGCTGGGGCTCAGACTGCCCAGCACCACTACGTGTCACCTATAGGTGGACAAGACACACATTAGCGAACGTATGCAAGCAAAACAACACAAAAAGGAACGCGCAGATTCCTCAAACAAGATTTTGTACATTCCTTTGGACATTCCAGAGTTCATTAGCGTTACAGCAGGTCGCACAAACACGTGCTCGCCACCCCACAAAAGAATTCGACCACGAATTCGAAAGAGGAAGACCGACGAAAAGCTGATACCAAAATGTAACGACCCCATACGTTAAATGACGTATAGTAGAAGGTCCGGCCGGGGCCCCACACTATATGCCACAAACAGACGGTGAGGTCACAGGAGAGTACCAAATCAAACACGAATCCTAACTCAGAGCATTCTAGCGGAAGCTTTCAGTTACAACTTTGAACTCTTAACCGGAATGTCCAATATATAAACCCACATTTATATATAAACCATGGAATGTACACAACCACAAGAGTTTGGCCTTAAGGCCTTACAGTTCCTCTGAACATTCATCATGATTTACAAACCTCGGCGCGCAGGCCGGCCATACATGAAGAAAAGAGAAAACAAAACAATGGCTTAGCCTTCTAGGCTAGCCGCAGCAGCAGCAGCAACCGCAGTAGGGCTCTCCCGCCCATCACTTACCACTTGGCTCTCCAGCACCTGCACGGGAACAATTCCACCCAACCGGTGGCAAACAAAGCAACGGTCAGCATTCAGCTGACCCAATTATAACAATCCTACCCCTTTCTCGGGGCATGAGCATTCTTTCCCTGCAAGCATGGCATCAACAATAGCAACTATGTGCGCGCAGGCACATTCAAGCCATCACAACCATCGGCCGCCCGGCCCGACAGTCCGTGCACTCAGGGCACATTTTCGGTGTACCGGAATACCAGGGTCAACACCACCGTCTACACGGTATTTGAGCATTTCTAGTCTTTCCGGCGCGCGGGCCTAAGACTCTCATTAGGCGCTCCAACAAAACCTATACCAGGCTTCCAAGTCGGACGGACCTAACGCAGGTACGGATCAGCCACCCCCCGTTGCTCAAGTCGCCGAGCCACCTCGAATACGGAAGTATCCATGGCATTTTATAGGCGCGGGTCGGTTTCACCTTTCCTGTTCGGCACTCAGCCTTTTCAACGAGTTGCAGCCCAACGGCTCAACTACTCACAAAGTGGCAACGCACGGCCACAAGAGTTGCCGCCAACCCTCTTCATTTCCTGGACATCGTCCAGTACTTCCTGCCGCACCAAGCAACAGGTAGGAACAAGGCATCACAAGCCATTATCACGGAGCCTTCTCCGATATGCAAACAAGCATCACCAATCCAGATTCCATCCAGATGGGCTTCACACAGCATGCCTAGAGCCGTACTCCAATTCCGGCCTCTAACAAGGGGGACTTCACATATCTACCCCAAGGGACACCACAACCCACCGCACACTCGCGGGGAAGGGCTTTCCCTATGCAATGCAGAAAAGAAGGACTTCACATGTCCAAGGAGGGAGATCGTTACCCTTGTCGATCTCTTCGGTGCCATCGCAAACTAGCCGGTGAGAAAGAACCGCAGCAGCCTTGCCGTCACAACGCCGGCTTCGGATCGCGAATCGGACCACGGGAGCTCCGCCGGTGGCTTGGTCTCCTCCTCCTTCTTCCTCTCTTCCTCTCTCTTTCTCTCTTCCTTAAGAATAAAAGAAGAATGAAGATCCTTCTCTCACGACTTATTCAGTCCAAGAAACCATCTGAGCCTTTGGATCAAAAGAGAGGAAACTGAACGGCCAAGATCACCCCAAAATTTCACTTTTTGGCCGACACGGCCTGTGACACGCCCGTGTCACAGGCCGTGTACCCCTTCAGCGGTGCACACAGCTTAAACCGACTGAACCACACGGGCCATCGACACGCCCGTGTCGGACCTGACACGCCCGTGTCAAACCTGAGACACGCCCGTGTCTCCTGCTCCATCGAGCTGCAACCAGAACACGGGTCGGAACACGGCAGCTGACACGCCCGTGTCCAGCCTGACACGCCCGTGTTCCCGGCCGTGTTCAAGGCCGTGTCCGGCTCTGCCCGGAATAGGCCAAGCTTGCAAAATAAATAGAACACGCCCTGGGACACGCCCGTGTCCCAGGCCGTGTCACCCGACACGCCCTGGGACACGCCCGTGTCCCAGGCCGTGTAACCTGACCTGCTACTAAATTTTCAAGTTGAGTCTTTTGGGCCTTTTTGGGGTGTTACAGGTTGTCTAACTTGAGTGCCTGAGATATTAGTGTTGGTTAGGTTCACATAATGAGAATCTTGGGTTGTACGTCATTAAGACTAAAGTCTCCGGTCGTACGCCGTCGAGCATGAATGCTCAATGTTGGAGGTGGGACCCTTATTTTCTGGTTCACTGATAGGTGGGACCCTGGTTTTCCGGTACACCGATAGGTAGGACCTTAGTTTTCCGGTACACCGATAATGTGCCCTGAGTGCACGGAGCATCGGGTCGTGCAACCGACGTTTGTTATATATTGAAATGTGTGGTCGTGCACTTTCTTGTGATATATATGTTGATATTGCATTGCTTGCAGGGAAGAAGAATCACCGCCCCGAGTAAGGGGTGAGGTCGTTATAAAATTGTAATCTAAAGCTGACCGCTGCTTTGTTTGCCACGTTTTGGTGGGTTATGTTGTGCAGGTGCTGGACCGAGCGGGAAATAGCGGGCTGAGCCCTTGCTTCTATGCTGCTCCTCGAAGGCCGAGTGGAAAAGTTTTAATATGTTCATGTGTGGTCAGCCTGCGTGCCGATGTATGTAATCCACACATGTGAATTTTAACTGTAAGGCCTTAAGGACAAACTCTGTTATGTATTTCTGTATACATTCCTGTGATATATAAATGTGGTTGTTTATATATAGTGGACATTCCTGATTATTGAGTTCAATAATAACTCCTAAAACTTCCGCTAGAATGCTATGTGTTAGGATGCATGTACTGGTTGTTGATATTCATAAGTAACGTCACCGACTGTCTGCGGAATATGGCGTGGGGCCCCGATCGGACATTATTATATTTCATGTGATGGACAGAGGTGTTATAATTTGGTATCAGATTGTCTTGGTCTTCCTCCTTCGAATTTGTGGTCGAATTCTTTTGAGGGGTGGCAGACACGTGTATGTGCGGCCGTTATAACATAAATGAACTCAAGAATGTCCACTTAAGAATGAAAATACACTGTTTGTGGAACCTGCGCGTTCCTATTCGTTGTTGTTGCTTTTACAAGGTCGTTAAAGTGTGTCTTTTACACATATAGGTGACTTAAAGTGATGCAGGGCAGTCTGAGCTCTAACATTCTGTTGAAAGTGCGACACCAACGGAGGTGCCCACACCTCCTCCTTCTGCGGAGACATTACATTTAGTTGCTGAGGCATTGTTTGCAATGATCCACGCACAGCCTACTAGGCAGGCGCATCTTGCAATGGTGCTTGAATAGGTTGGTGTGAGGCCAGAACCTGCGGAGGCTGTGGTAGATTTATGAGCAGCGCAACGACAACTGAAGCAGTTCATGATTTTCAGTCCTCTTATGTTCACGGGTGCAGGATCCCCAACACAGATAGAGGACTGGCTTGCGCGAGTCAAGAGGATATTGACTGTGATGCGAACTGAGGAGGAAAATAAGGTCACCTTGTCCACTTTCCTGTTGGAAGGAGAGGCTCGAGTTTTGTGGGACGAAATGGAGCTGCACCACTTAGTAGGTAGACAACTAATGAAGGTCTCGATAGGGGAGTTTTCGAGACTATTCTTGGCAAAGCATCTGTAAGACCCAATTTTTTTCTTTTAAATCACCGGGGTCTTATGCCCAGAACCGCCGCTTTGCAGTGACACCAACACACCCGGAAGGTCGTCACTAAAAAATGTCGATCCTGCCGGCCATACCGATAGCTGAAGAGTAGAATAAATATAAGAGTTCATGAAAACTTAAATACTGGTCCACAAAAAATCACACATATATAAATAATTCTCCATGAAGGGAGAGTCCACAGCAACGATAAATCCAAGTACTAATAGAAAAAGGGCTCTTGCCCGATACATCAAATCCTCACTACAAGTCACTCAATCGCGAAAGCAAATCTAGTAGCTCCTAGTTTTCTTCTTCCTCCAGCCAATGGCTGAAATCAACCCGACCTGGAGCACTTCCAAGTCCATTTTTCCGGCCACCCGTCCACCTCCCTAGCCGGCCACCGCCACCACCACCTCCGTTAAGGTGGTGGCTATCGCTGGGCGGCGGCACGGCCACCGGAGGGGCTGATTCCGGCAAACCCAAGATGAAGCACAAATCCGAAATTTTATGGATTTTGAAGCTTTGAATTGGCTCAACTGAGCCCAATTCTTGTTTCTAATGAATCCTATGATCTAGCCCACAAAGAAGGAGTAGAGGAGGACCTGGTTTGCGGCCTGAAGACGTGTGCTTTGCCTCCTCACCATTCCAACCACCGAGCATTGCTCCTCTACAACTTCTACACCAACCTCAATGAAAAAGAGAAGTAATCGGGGGAAACGCTTTCCCTTGCTCTGGTAAAGGTCCTTAAAGAGGGAATTTGGGAGAGGAGGCTTGTAACTCCCAAATGTCATTAATCTCCACTAATGAACATTAATTTTTTTCCTTCGGTTTCAGCGAAATTAATGGTGCTGAACCAAATTAATGGCCGACCTCCTCCAGAAAAACTTCTCCTCTCCCTCAGAGGAATAAAAGCCCCATAAAAGTGGGAGTTATGGAGCCTCCATGGCCATGATGGCCATTAATCTTAAGATTTTCTCTCTCCTTTAAATCACCAATTCCAGAAGGTTAGTTCGACAAATTTTCACCATTCGTCAAACTCCGTTCGTCGAATTTATTCCATTCATCGAACTCTGCTCGACGAATCTGCTCTATTCGTCGATCTCTGTTCGACGAATATGCCCCGTTTGACGAAGGTTGAACCTTGTTCATCATCTTGCTCCGTTCGACGAACTCTAAACCTAGTTCAACACTTGCTCTGTTCGACAAATTCATGCTAAGCTCGATGAATTCACTCCCTTTGACGAACTCTTGCTAACTTCGACGAATCCGCTCCGTTCGACGAACTGCTTGTTGAGTTCGACGGACATGCTTTGGTTCGACAAATTGCTTGCTGAGTTCGACGAAACCGGCCAGTCTATAATCTCTAAGTAAAATGGCGTTGAGTGAGCTCAACTCACTCAATGCCAATCAGTCAATGGCGTTGAGTCAAGACACCACACTCAACGCCTAAATCGGCCAAAAACCTTTCTAAGAAAAATGGCGTTGAGTGAGCTCAACTCACTCAACGCCAATAAGTCTATGACGTTGAGTGCACTTTACGCACTCAACGCCCCGAACCAGAAAACCTTCCGAAGTAAAATGGCATTGAGTGCACTCAACGTACTCAACACCAATCAGCCCATGACATTGAGTGCACTCGACTCCCTCAACACCCCGAGCACAGTTTGACGAATTTGCTCCATTCGTCGAATTTGACAGGTTCTATATCAAAATGAGGCCGAATGTTTTCAAAAGGTCATGATAAATGCAACTCACTATTTACAGCCCAAGGTGTTTTACACCCTAATTCCCTTGTTCCCCCAAACCCTTTAGTGCTTCCCCGAGTTTTGTCATGACCTAGTCATGACAAAACCATCCTAGGGGTCTAGAAGCTTGAGGGATGTGCGCAGCGCATAGCCATGAAAAATGAGTTCCAGCGTCTAACTCAAGGAGAAAGTAGCATTGAAACCTACTTACATGAGTTTACAAGATTGGGACGCTATGCGGGATCTATTTTTGCGGAAGAAGAGCGTAAAACAATAGGTTCTATGAAGGACTGCGTGATGAGCTGAGATTTCTACTCTCAAGTTCGGTGAACCAAGAGTTTCAAGCATTGGTGGATACGGCTCGGTCGTTTGAGAAAGATTTGAAGAGAGTGCAGGGCAAGAGGGACTTAGCTGTGACAAAGACAGAGTTCAAAGTGTCGCGTCCTGAAAAGTCGAGCTACCGCAAGAGATTGGGTAAGAGGTCAAAGTTTTCTGGACAGGCTCCTTCTACAGTTGCATCTGGAGCAACTTCTGGGCAAGGGCCTCATACATGCTATATGGGTGGCAAGCCAGGGCATTTTGCCCGTGAATGTCAGGTTGGTCCGCCAAAGGTTGACAAGAAGGTAGGAGCGTCGTATGCGAAAAAAGGGAAAAGAGTGGTGAAGTCCACTGCATCCCAGTATGCTCAGGCCAAACCAAGGGTGTGCAACCTTGGACAACAAGAGGCCATCAAACAGGCCGATGTAGTCACAGGTATGAATAGTATAGATTGATGTTTTATATACTGTATATCTTGTGATTTGCATGCGTGTAACTTGAGTATTCTAGGCTTTGTCCTTATTCCGGACTGTCCGACGAGAGCACTATTCGATACAGGTACTTCACATTCATTCCTATCTGAGGACTTCGTCTTGCGGATTGGAGTGCCTACTCATTCAACGACAGATAATGTAAAGGTGTTGCTACCTAACAGATGCTTGATGCGTGCAGATAGGTCTTGCTTTGTGAAGGTACGGATAGGAAGTCGGGATTTCGGGTTGGAAGCATCCTTGCTGCTGATATCGGAGTTTGATGTGATCTTTGGTATGGATTGGCTTTCGAAGCAGCGTGCCTTTATTGATTACAACTCAAAGGAAGTCACACTGGGTCAGAATACCGAGCTAGAGACTAAATTTGCTGGTATGCGAGGATCGAGCAAGATATTGATGTCTGCTTTCCAAGTAGTCAAGGCTGTTCGGAAGGGCGCGAAGTTGTTCTTCATGCTCTTAGAGGCTATTGAGCCAAAGACCAGTTTGAGTGATATTCCAATTGTATAAGAGTACGTGGATGTGTTTTTGAAGGATCTTTCGGGGTTACCTCCCCAACGAGAAATAGACTTCGCTATTGAGTTGGTGTCAGGTGTGAAACCTATGGCCCGCTCGCCGTACCGAGTAGCGTAGAAGGAAATGGCGGAATTTAAAGTTCAATAAAATAGCTGCTAGATCAATGATATATACACCCAAGTATGTCACCTTAGAGCGTGTCAGTCTTCTTTGTGAAAAAGAAGGACGACAGCTTGCGGCTGTGCATCGACTATCGAGAATTGAACAAGTCAACCGAAAAGAATAGGTATCTGATTCCACGGATAGATAACTTGTTCAACCAACGGGTGGGATCAACAGTGTAAGACCCCCCCTCGGATTCACAAAACACGGCACGAGGGGAGTCTTATGCCCAGAACAGCCGCCTTGCGGTAGCACAAACACTCGGGCTAGCCTGTACTACAAGACGCCTATTCTGCCGGCCTTTACAAATATCAATCATGCCAACCCAAGCAGAATAAAAATCAGAAATAAAATCCACACAAAGCATATAATTGTCCAAAAGTATAACATATAAATAAGCAACACCAAGCTTCTAGAATCAGAGTACGTAAAAACTTTGCCCAAAACGGGCTACATCAAAAATCTCTCACACTCACATCAATCACCGACGGTAGCGACGACACCGTCCCTTTAGGCCCTGTCGTCCTGGCCTGGCTGTCCTGCTGCATAATCTACAACTGCTCTACCTGCGGGGTTTTCTCCTAAAAAGGAAGACGTAGCAACCGTTAGTCATAAAGACTAATTTGCTTTCACATCCGCTCCCCTGACGACTCCTCGGCACCGGGCGGTGAAATGGACGAAGGTACAATATAAATAAAGTATGTAAGCATAAGTACAAGCATGTGGTATAGAATGAATATCATCATGTATGTAAAGCAGCTTAATAAGTGAGTAACATCTTATTCTAGCAATTCTACCATCTACAGCAGTACAAGAATATATAAAGCTACAACATAAAGTAACTCAACTTATATGAATGCCCATACAAACATATAAGTTGAGGATCGTTAAGCAGTATGTAACTCATCGTATAAGAGTGCCCATACAAACTTATACAATGAGGATCTTGTGTATGCAATGAAGTGTAATGACATGTATGCAATGCAATGACTCACCCATGATCACGCGCAATGATGAGTCCCGTTTATATAGGGTTTTGCGGGCTCATCTGGGCTAGTTTACATGTCTTTACACTTCACTTTTCGGTTGTTTTCATTGATATTTTGTTCCCGCTACATCTCACGATAAGTGCACTGTTTCGGCCCTTGGGTGTGCAATTGCACATTTTGTTGTCGGGGGTATGCACATGGTGCTCCCCGTTATCTTTTTGTAGATGTAGATTCCGTGTTGATACTGGGAGATGGTTCCCCCGATGGTTTCATTGTTGTGCAGGTACTCGGGATGTCCCAGTTTCATTTTCCAGTTTCTATGTAGAACGCACGGTCGTGGGAATTTCTTCGCATACAGTTTTAGTGCAATCATGCGTTTTATGCAGCATAATGTGGACTTCTGCTTCTGCCCGTGCGGTTTGTTCCCACACGATATAGGCAAAACCGGGAGAGAAGGAATCGCACGGCCTGCACCTTTGCCTAGCGTCCCTGCATTCTGGGGTTAATCGTGCATTTTGTGCACTCATGGGCGGCAGTGCCCTTGCACGAGTAAAACGCACGGTTCCCCTGCTTGCTTCGTTTTTCCTGTGTTCTGTGTTTACCCGTGCAATTTCCTTCACGCACGGGCAGAATCGCCCGTGCGCGAATAAAACGTACGGGTCAACGCCTCTCTTCTGCAAGCTCTTTCTGCGCGCGAAATTCGCACGGTTCATGCACGGTCGTGCGCCACACCGTGCGTGACCAATTTTCTAACTTTTTCTATTTAAGCCGCAAATTTTTCCTGCCATAGGGACTTTTGGACAGAGCTTCTTCTCCCGTGAATTTTAGGGTGAAATCCGCCGTTCCACCTAGGAGATGAGATCCGGGCAAGCATTCAACGCGAAATCCAAGCCGGAGCTTCCTCTCGGCCTCCTCCTTCATCCTTGAGCTTCAAGAAGAGATTCAACCGAGCTTTTTCCATCAAGCTAGGAGAATTTGTGCCATCCTCCGTCGGCTCGTGACGCGAAGAATACGGGTTCATTGGGAGAGAGTGACAGCCTCCTCTACCCCGGAGGCAGTTGAGGACCGAGCTTGGACACGGATTGACAACCCGGTGACTCCAACCGTGAATCCTTGGCAAGACTTCGGATCCGGTCAATTTCGCACACTTTTTCTCTTTTGTTGTTGTTAGCGTAGTTAATCTCTTACATTAGATGAAGTGTACTTATTGTAACAAACCTTTATGTGTAATCATGTCTATGTGATTATATGTTTTCATTATTTGCTTGAGGTGCGCCCTTATTGTCCATCCGCAATCCATCCATTCTTGCCATTCTAGCAATTGCTAGAAGCATGTATAGCGAAGAGGTGCTTACGACCCTCATAGTCCTTGGTTTGTTTGGTTCTTACGCTTGCCTACTCGCCCATCCGCCTAGCGATTCAGTGCATAGCGTCCCGACTAGTCTTTCATCCCGCCTAGCGAAGCATTGCATAACGGCATTGCATAGCGGCATTGCATAGGAGTAGTTGTTAGCTTTTTACTTTATTTTTCCGCAACCATCAAAACCCCCTTTCGTTAACTCCGACCTAAGGATTTCTATCTCAAGTCCTCCTCAAAATTAACTCCACCTTACTGTGTTCCTCGAAGATATCGATACTTGGGGAAATTCGCCTATTTTATATTACTTGTGCGACCGGTACACTTGTCGTTCAATGCATCAAGTTTTTGGCTTCGTTGTCGGGGAACACAGTCGTGTGAGTTTTTGGAGAGAGAGAGATAGTAGATCGAAGCCCTTTTCCATTTGTACATGTCATTTCTTCTTTGCTTTAGTTTTTAGAATTTTTTTTTGCTTATTTCTTTTTGCCCTTCTACGATTTTTGATTTCGATAGCAGATCCGTGTTATTTCTATTCTAGTTGTGTAGCGCTCTTTCGATAATTATTTTTGTTTGCGATGTATTCGGAAGCTGAGTGCCACCTTATTGACACTTTGTGCCGATGCATCGATGCCATGGCTGCTCAGAATGCAGACCATTGTTTGAGATGCTTGTTATGTCAAGGTGTAGGCCACATGGTGAAGGATTGCCCTCGCTTGTGCGAGCCTTCTCCCTCTATGGGCATTCCTGCAGCAACCTCCCATTCGCGAAAAACTGCTGTAGACGGGCCTACCAGGGTGTTGCCTGGCCCAAACACTGACATAGCGCACCTTGTTCATTCTTTTCCTGCAGGGATTATTCCTGTCGACGGGGTGGCATTTGCGGATGATGTTGCAATGGGGCCTGCTCATTCTATGCCTGATTTTGAGAGCAGCCTTGCCCCTACGCAATTTTTGCCGGATTATGCTACACCTTTTTCTTGTGAGTCGGCTGATGATGCCGTGTTTGTGGATGAATCGGTGCCCGAGGTTGCGCCGAAGTGGGATGATGATTCCTCTATCTCTGATGGAGAGTGTGGATCTTCGGAGAACTTTTACGCACCCCGGTGGGATGAGGAATATTCCCTTTCTGATGCGGAGGTTTGCACCTCTTTATTAGACAAGGTCATTCCTTTTACCACCGTGGACCTCGAGTTGTCGGATTCCCCCCGATACGACTCGCATGTTACCGACGACGATCTATGCTTGGATCTCGCTGAGAGTGAAGTCGGAGTCACTCTCTCATTTTCTGATTATTTTAGTTCTTCATCCCTTTTATTACTTGATCCCCCTTCTTTATCTGAGCCTGTACAGGATGAGTCTCCGTGGGTACGATGGGATGACGATGAGCCTGGTGCCCATGCCGTCGCCATCGCTTCCTGCATACCTGTGGTGGACGAGATACCTTGCTAGGCAAGGATATATTTTGTGGTGAGATTAGTGACGACCAGTGCTCCTCCTCTTCTTACTTCTTATTTCCTCTGCCTGCGAGGAGCAGGTATGATTTTTTAGGCAGAGGTGTAACTGCTCTATCTCTGTATCGGTACCCGTTACCGCAACGGATATTAGGCCAGTTACATGTGCATTTCTTATTTCATAGGCCCATTAGCTAGAACTGTATAGAATCGAATAAGTCGTGCTGGGATGACAATAACCCATTACTTATCTTTCATTTTCTGCATTTTTATTTTTCATGTCTATTTAGTTTTAATATTTCTTTGTATATTGTATATTTATCTTTTGTTTTTGTGGAGCTCACCCCTATAGGTACTCTTGGCAACTTCGTATTAGCGGGGTTGTGATTCTTCGTATGGCGAGCCTGCCTCAGTCTTTCAAGCGTCTTCTGGTATACTCTCTAGCTGAGCATTGGGTAACCTCTTCCCTTAGCTCTATCTGATTTTAATTTCTATATCATATGTTGTGTTGTTTAGTTTAAGTCTGGGGGAGAGTCATTAGTTGTTACCTTTTGCGCACGCACATTTCTTGTGCATACTAGAAGCTTTTATATTCTTATTTTGATTAGTTCATTGCATCACACACCACTGCACCCACATGAGCGCGTACTTAGCTGTTAGCATGCCGCGATTTAAACTCGTATCTTTTGTATGATTTGGGAAAATTTTTGTGCTGGCATAGGATTGTGAGACGGAGTAAAATGTTGACCTTGTTGTGCTCCTAGTCAATTGCTCTTGTCTCGTGTAGAAATTTGAGTAGATTTAATTTTTCTGCATGCTTATAGTTTTATAATTTTCTATTTGCGTATTTTTTTTTATTCTACTCAAAAAAATTGGTGGATCCGGTGTGAATCGAACGGTAGTGTAGGGATGTGTGTAGCCATCACTAGACACGTTTTGCTCGAGTCGGGAGGAAGGATCATCTTTCTTGGTGGCTAAGAACTTGCCCCAAGCTACTCTCGAAGCATGAGTACATGGTTAGTCAAGAGCGAGTGTGATGTAGAACATCATTTTGGCCCGGTTGAGCTTTGTACAGTTCCTAGCGTCGTATCCTCGCTAGCCCCGTTGTTCCTACCCATTCTTTTGATTCAGCTCCACCATTATTTCACCAAAGCCTCATAGCCGATCCTAGTCACGCACCCAAGTCGAGTTTTAGTGTTTTACATTTTTCATTTTGGGATGTGATGGGGTGGTATTCATGTGAATATGTGGATGTGCTCCAAGGTATATTTGCTAAGAAGAAAAAGGAAAATGATGAAAAAGAAAAGAAAAAGAAGAAAACAATAAAAAAAAGTTTGATTGAAAATCCATTTAGTGACGTAATTATATTTGGAGTAGGCAGTGTACGCACCCATATGTTAAAAGTTAAGTCTGGGGGTGTGGTGCACCTGGATTTATTATTGTTAGCAGTGGGATTCATTCTGTTTATGTGAGCTCATTTGGGTTAGGTGCATAGCCTTCTTGTTTATCATTGTTTATCTCACTGTAACCCAAGCCCAATGATTATCCTAAAGTCCTACGAATTCGCGCTTGAGTCGAACTAGTTGAAAGTTGTAAGTTGTCTACCTAAATCACCTGGAGGGGGGGTGAATAGGTGAGATGTGTGTCTAATGCGGAATAAAAATTTGACAACTAGCACAAATAAGTAATCAAGCAATCACACAGACGACAAGAGATTTATAGTGGTTCCCCGATCTTGGGTAAGTCCACTTTCCTCACTGATCTAGAAAATCACTAGACTCGGCTACTAACCTATCTCGGATTACAAACCAATCCTACACCTCAGAACCACGTTCCTACAAAACTCGATCCAAACAGATCTATACTCGGAAGATACAAAAACTTCCTACCACTCGGAGCACAACGCTCCTACACTCGAAGAATAATCTCCTACAAGATTTACAAATAGAGATTGAAAATACAAAAAGGAATATTCTCAGATCTGCAAGAAATAAGTCTTTAGGTCTTCTTCTTGAAGTTGCGGCCCTTTCAGAATTGTTGAAGAGGACTAGTAGATATGACCTGAGAAATTCTTGAATCTACTCGATCAAGGAAGAAAGAACGTTTCCTGAATCAGTAGATCTTTTAGATCGAAAGGATGAGGATCGAACTTGACGAGAGCGGTGGCGGCGGCTTCAAGACGTCGAGCTTGAGAAGAGATCGGCCGAACCAGAGCTTTTTGGAAAGTACGAGATCCGCTCAATAATTTCTCTTAATCCTTATTAGGGTTATGTCTTAGTGACAAGACCTTATATAGGATATCTCTTAACGGTTGGAAATATCATTAATGATGACACGTGGACCAATCCTGTTGGGTTATTTGAAATTCCGACCGTTCTGGACTTAGAAGAAATTCTCTGGGAAAAATCCGACTTAGTTCTCGAGAAGTGATTATAGTTCTCGAGAACTATGAACTGAGTTTTCGAGAACTATAGAGACTTCTCGAAAACTAATCTCTTTAGAAAGGGTTGGACTTCTCGAGAACACTAGAGTATAGTTCTCGAGAAATAATAGAGGACTTCTCGAGAAATAATAGAGGACTTCTCGAGAACTTCAGCTTAGAGAAATTTATTTCTAAACTTCTCGAGAACCAAGGGAATACTTCTCGAGAACTAAATTGACTTCTCGAGAACTTATAGAAGACTTCTCGAGAACTTTACTTAGAATCAACTTCTGATTGAATTTTTGAACTTAAGAATCAAAGGAATACTTCTCGAGAACTAAATTGAGTTTTTGAGAACTTATAGAATAGTTCTCGAGAGCTTTACTGACTTCTCGAGAACTTAACTTAGAGAAATTCTTGAACTGTCCTGACTTCTCGAGAAGTAGAGTCTGAGCTTCTCAAGAACTATACCATACTTCTCGATAACTCTGAGATTACTTCTCAAGAACTGGACTTAGAAAGTTTTTCAAGAACTTTAGAGAAGATTTCCTTCTGGCCCTATCTCCATCCTTTGCTCTCAATGGTTGAACATAAAGTGTATCCCAATTGAGAGGCTACACATGAGTCAACACTTTGGATCACCCAGTGAGGGATTACACTGAATGGTCATGTGTTCCTGACCCACTGTAGACTGATATTGGTCTACACTTAGCACTAAGAATCTGCAAACATTCAACTAGAACACAGATATCAAATACAACTTAATTCATCTTAGTTCAAGGGTGACTTCATACAAATCTGGGTTATTGTGGAGACAATATCCAATAATCTCCCCCTATTTGTAGAAGTTAGAACCCTCTACACTAAGGTGAATTATTATAATAAATAAAGAACATGAAGGAAGAAAAGTAAGAATAAATGAACAGACAGATTAATTAAAAAGCACAATTAAGCAAAACTAGGAAATGTTATATATATCAATAATGTTTTAAAATTAGTCAACATCCATTTCCTCAACATTGCTCAACACCACAACATCATGAATCATCCTTGTTCTGCTGTTGCCTGTCTTGCTTTGCTTGTTGTCTTCTCTGATAGCTGAAAGGTTTAGGATAGTATCTGGGAGGCTTTGGAGGAGCTTTGGGATTGTTCTTTCCATATTCTCTGTCATAAATCCTCCTTTGGTCATGGATTTTTCATATAACTCCCACTCAACTAAACTGTAGTGCAGATGTCTATTCTCATTAAAGTACATGACAAGTTTAAGCGTGTCAAGAATTAGAGCTTTGGAAGTTGGGCTCCAAACTTTAGCAAATTCTTGAGCCTTTCTCTTCTCTACCTCTAGCTAGGGAACTGATCTGCTGGCAGAAGGACCTTCCCCATACTTCCTTTTATTGGGGATGTGAATCTCTGGTAGGTCTTCAGGGATCACATCATCCCAAACATGGGAATAGGAAGCTGGAGGAGGTTCCTGATCTTCTGGCCTGCGAGAGAATGTAGGAAATTGAGGTTGAGGCAATTAGCTAGACTCACCTTCAGCAAGAGGATTTAAATGATGAGGAATCACATTGGGGTCTGCCTGAAAAATCTGGAAAGATTTGATTATGCATCCATACAGTTGTATCATAAGTATGGAATTTGACTGATTGAATATGTTCTAAAACACTTTTATTGATCTCAGTTACTTTTTCAGTCCAAAGAGTTTTGGCATCAGTAGTAAGCTTTTCAACTTGTTCTTTTACTATGCTCTCCCCATTTCTGATTTCTACAGATAGGTTTGCTATCGCATCTTCCTTGAATGTACCAACTTCATTGCATACCTTCATGACATTTTCTTCAGCTCTCTTGTCTAATTGGATCTGATTGTTTGCTAGAGTGACAGATTGTTCCATTACTTGACCAATGCTGGTAATTGTGTGATCTATTGCTTTGCCCCCAATTCTGAATAACTATTTCAACAGGTCAGTATTGGCTTGGATCTCAGCAAAACCTCTGCTCATTTCTTTTTCCAGGGTAGTTACCTGTTTCTGAACAGTCTGAAGTGATTCATCAAAAATGTTTCCTTTGTGCAGCTAGCATTTCTTCAATCCTTGATAGAATATCTGAGTTTACTATTACAGCAGCATCAGCAGGAGCAGGAGTGATGGAAACAGTAGGAACTGGAGGGGCACCTAATAAAGCAGTAGTATCAGGGGTGGCAGATACAGTGGTAGCTTGCCATGGAGGAAGTTCTTCTATGACAACAAAGCTCTTAGCTCTTACAGTTTTGAATGATATATCTTCCTCTTCATCAACAAACTTGGGAAGAGACAAGTCAAGATTCTTAAGAGGGGCTTCCACCTCCTCAGGAGCTTGCTCATCCTCTTCAGATAGAAGGATGGTTTCTAGTGGAGTTGAATCTTTTCTTGGAGAGGGAGAAGGAGTAGCTCGGGGTGAGGGTTCTTTGTATGGGTCTTCATGGAGATCTGTGGAAAGGGGGAAAGAGGTTCTTTTGAGGTAAGCTCTTCTATCATCTTGCCTATGGCTTCATTTGTGTCTTTGAGAGTTTCTTGGGCTGGAACATCTGACTAGGTTGGAACTGGAGAGTTTTCCATGGGGCTTCTAATTAGAGAAGGTGCTGGAGTAGCAACTCTATTATCTGAGGCAGAGTGTGCAGGCTCCCCCTCAGTTTCTACACCAGATGGTTCAGCAGCATGATGTGGAGGAGGAGATGGGGTCCTGACCTCTGAGACAGAAGCTCCAACTTCCTTAGCTAACTGTCTTTGGTTCTTCAGTTTTAGCTCCCATCTCTGGATGGAGGTGAAGGAGATCTTTTTAAGGTGACGAACTGGAGTACCTTTGGAGAGTTTGAAGGTGACTGGATCAATCCCACTCAGTAGTAAAGAGATTACCCTGGCAAATTTGGGTTCTTGGATACTGTCTCTGATCATCTCAAACACCATCATTCCAAACTGAAATTTCTTTCTACAAACAACAGCTGTCATTACTCCAAACAAGTCATGAGAAATAAAACTGACTGACCCTGTTATGCACCACAGCATTTTTCCAATAATATCTTCAAGAAGTTTCCCAACATCATTTAGAAGATTTCTCCTTAGGGAGATGTATTCCTCAGGAATTCCACAGAAAGAATAGGTTCTGTCATAATCTTCTGGAGTTAGGTCGTCTTCCTCATCAAAAATAGGCATTTTCAGAAGCTTGGAAATCCTGTGCTTGTCAAGCTTGATTTTGATCCCTTTTACTTTTGTCTTCAAAATTGTTCCATTCCTCCTTACCTTAGCATTCCTGAAAAATTCTTCGACATCTGGAAATACTATCTTGACGGGCTCAGAGAGAACGAACATCAATCCGGCCGTTTCCAGAAGAATCAGCAAGTTCTGGAAATCGTCAGAAATGTCGACCAGTCCTTCGACGACGAGTTCGCTGCAGATTCTAATCTTGGAACTGTGAGCCATTGATGCCGATGGTGGCAACGAATGGAGCGGGGAACATCGGCGGAGACGGAGCTTTTGTTCGGTGGAAGATGAAGAGTTGCAAGAGGAATGTTTGAAATGGCGGTTGATTTAGGATTCTAAAATATTATAGATATATATATTTTCCTAGTAACGTTAATTATATGCCTAATTAGTCTTAGGTTAGGGCAGAAATCAAGAATTTTTCGAAATAATAGAGTTAAGAAGTACCGGCAGAAGGACGGGCCAGCTATCGAGAGGTAGGTTATACTTTTCGAGAAGTGGCCAATAGTTTTCGAGAAGTAAGAAAGTTCTCGAGAATTGGATTTCGGAGTTCTCGAGAGATAAGCTGACTTCTCGAGAACTAGTTCTCGAGAACTTACGATGGACTTTTCGAGAAGTTTAAGTATTTCTTGAGAACTTAAGACACTTTTCGAGAGCTAATTTCTGCCTCTCGAGAAGTGTACTTAAGTTTTTCGAGAAATGACTTTTACTTTTCGAGAAGTGAAGTAGGTTTTCGAGAACTGCCTTCCACTAGGTAAATTCTAACCTTTTAGGAGTATCCTCGATTCTTGAGCCTTTGAACTGATCACTTTGGTCTAATCCTCCTTGTTCAGCAACCCAAGTTCAGTTTTGAAGAAATTAAACTTGGTCTCGTCCAGCGGCTTTGTGAAAATATCTGCAACCTGCCGATCTGTTGGCACATACTTCAGATTCACATCCCCTTGCTCCACATGCTCCCGGATGAAGTGGTATCTCAGCTCGATGTGTTTTGTCCAGCTATGTGAGACTGGGTTTTTTGCGATTGCGATGGCGCTGGAGGAGTCACAGAACAATGGAATGTCCTTGATCTTCATGTTGTAATCCTCTAGCTAGTTCTTTAGCCAAAGCAACTGTGCACAACAACTACCGGTAGAAATGTATTCTGACTCGGCCGTTGAGATTGTGACATAGTTTTGCTTTTTATTGCTCCATGAGATAAGCCTTCATCCTAGGAATTGGCAAGTCCCAGAAGTGCTTTTCCTGTCATCTTTGCTTCCTGCAAAATCTGCATCTGAAAATCCAATCAGTTCACTATCATTACTTCTTGGGTACCATAAGCCAAGATTTGGTGCACCTTTAAGGTATCTCAAAATTCGCTTCGCAACAATATAGTGAGGTTACTTAGAGTTCACCTGGAATCTAGCGCATACACATGTTGAGAACATGATATCTGGTCTACTTGCGGTAAGGTAGAGCAAGGACCCAATAATGTTTCTGTACTTGGTTTCATCAAAAGGTTTCCCTTTCTCATCCTTGTCCAGAGACATAGCTGAGGCCATTGGAGTCCTCATAGAGGTTACATTCTCCATTCCAAATTTCTTAAGTAGCTCTTTGGTGAACTTGGTCTGTGAGATGAAGATCCCATCTTCAGATTGTTTCACCTGAAGTCCTAAGAAATACTTCAGCTCTCCCATACTGCTCATTTCAAATTTCTCTTGCATAAGTTTAGAAAACTTCTTGCAGAGGTTGTTATCCGTAGAGCCAAAAATAATGTCATCGACATAGATTTGCACTAGCAAAATCTTGCCATTTATTTCCCTAAGAAATAATGTCTTGTCTATCTTTCCTCTTGTGAACTTGTTCTCAAGAAGAAAGCGAGACAGCGTCTCATACAAAGCTCGAGGAGTTTGTTTAAGACCATATAAAGCTTTTTGCAGTAAATAAACATGATCAGGATAGTTAGGATCAACAAAACCTGGGGGCTATTCCACATACACTTCTTCCTTTATGTCACCATTCAGGAAGGCGGACTTCACGTCCATTTGATAGACGGTGAAGCCCTTTAGTGCAGTACAAGCTAGAAACAGTCTGATGGCCTACAGCCTTGCTACTGGAGCGTAAGTTTAGTCAAAGTAGATCCATTCTTCGTGACGATATACCTTGGCAACGAGTCTGACTTTGTTCTTTATAATAGTTCCATCTTCGTCCATCTTGTTCCGGTAGACCCATTTTGTCCCGATGACGTTCTTACTCTTGGGTCTAGGAACAAGTGTCCAAACTTTGCAACGTTTGAACTGATTTAACTCTTCTTCCATGGCTAGTATCCACGATGCATCCGATTTTGCTTCCTTGAACTTCTTAGGTTCAACCTGTGATAGAAAACTTAAGAATAAATTCTCGTTAGTTGTACCTCGACGAGTTCTGACACCATCTCGGGGATCTCCTATGATCTGATCCAAGGGATAATCCTTCAGGTGTCTGAGCTCTAGAGTCCTTGCATCTGGGATCTCCTCAGCCACTGGAGTTGCATCTTCAGCTGGGATGAATTCTTCATCTTGATCATCTACCTCTCCAATCAGGGTTGTAGAGGTGATCTTGATGAAATTTTCATCTTTGTCTTCAGTAGGTTCATCCAAGCTGAGTTCCTTTATCTTTGTACCTATATCTTCAATGAGCACACTAGAAGAGTTGCTTTGCAGCAAACTCATCTCATCAAATACAATGTGTATCGATTCTTCTACCACCAGGATTTTTCTATTGAATACTCTATAGGCCTTACTATGGCTACTATAACCTACAAAAATACCTTCAAAGCTTTTCTCGCTAAACTTGGTAGTGTGATACTTGACATTGTTAAGTACGAAGCACTTACAGCCAAAGATTCTGAAATATGAAATGGTCGGTTTCCTGCCTTTTAGAAGTTCGTAAGGAGTCTTATCATGGTTATTGTTGATGAGTGCTCGATTTTGCACGTGACAAGCGGTGTTGATGGCTTCAGCCCAGAAGTACTCTAGAAGTGAGGCATCACTCAACATAGTCCGGCAAGCCTCTATGAGTGTTCTGTTCCTTCTCTCAGCTACTCCATTTTGCTGTGGAGTGCGAGGAGAGGAAAACTCATGAAATATACCTTGAATTTCATAGTATTCTGTCATGGCCCTAGACTCGAATTCTGTTCCATTGTCACTTCTTATTTTGACTACGGAGCAGTTGTATTCATTCTGGACTTGCCTAACAAAATTAGTGAAAATGTTGAAGGTATCTGACTTGTGTTTTAGAATGAACACCCACGCAAAGCGCGAGTAATCGTCCATAATAACCAACGTATATTCCTTTCCTCCCAAACTTCTAACTTGTAGTGGACCGAACAAGTCCATATGAAGAAGTTGTAAGCTTCTATCAGAATCCTTGCCTATAATGCTTTTAAATGAACTCCTTGTTTGCTTGCCTTTTATACAGGCATGACAAGGTCTGTCCTTAACGCACTTGACATTAGGGGCATCACGTACTAAGTTTTGAGAGAATAGTTTATTTATAGTTTTGAAATTAATATGTGCTAGTCTCTTGTGCCATTAGTCAGCAAGAGATGCACTACTTTTTGCTAAAAGACATACTAATGTAGAGGAGTCAATACAGATGAAGTTTAAACAAAAACTATTTCTGCTTCGAGTGCTTGATAAAATAGTTTCCATGTTGTCAACTGATTTTATCAAACACTTGTCAGCATGGAATTCAACCACGTATCCTTTGTCGCATAGTTGGCTTATGCTGATGAGATTGTGTTCCAATCCTTCAACATAGGCTACATCCGAAACGGATACGTTGCCGTTAGTAATCATACCGTAGCCTTTTGTAATTCCTCGGTCTGAACCTCCAAAGATGACCTTTGGTCCGTTCAATACTGGTGAAAAGTTCTGGAGTAGGCTCCTTGTCCCGGTCATATGCCGAGAACATCCACTGTCCAAATACCAGATTGACATTTTAATGGCCTTTGGACGTACCTGCAATTATAATCACTTAGCCTTAGGAACCCAAACACGTTTGGGTCCTTGGTCTCGAGTTAGAATACTCCCCCTACGAGTATTAGCCTCATGAGTGGTCATTCTCACGTTGCTAACTTAAGGAGTTGCAGCATTTTTAGGATTGAACCAACAATCTATGGCAAAGTGACCAACTCTACCACAGCACCAACAGTCAAATCTGTTATATCTTTGCCTTATAACCTCCTGCTTGACCTTCTTGAGAGGAGGTCCAGCATGGGTCGCATCCTTGGAGGAAGAAGCTTCATGATGATGGCAGCTGCATGAAGTCTTCTCCTTCATAGGCTTTTCCACAACAGGTTTTACCTTTGGTGCCTTCTTGATGTTATGACCATGAGCATAAGGTCCATAGCTCTGAAGTTTAATCTCTTCATAAGGTGCCTTTAAGACACTTTCGCCAAAGTCACGAGGGCGAGTCCAACCTTGGTACCTTGACTTAGGCTTCTCTAGGATCGGCTTAGTGAAGTGTCCATAGGTGGACTCAAAGTCGAATTCGTTCCCAGGAAAGATAACTTTCTTGAACGAGACTGGCTCCAAAGGAGCTTTCCCTTTTTCCTCGGCCAAGGCCTTCTTGGCATCCTTATTCTTTCTCTTGGCCTTCCTTCTCCTAGAGAATTTACTAGGAGAACTTCTGTGGCCTAGACCAGCACCATTGGCCTTAGCTGAGAATTCAGCAATCAGAGGAAGTACAGTCTTAGGCTTAGAGAAACCTTCAACAAGTTTCTTTTCAGCCAAGAGTTGTTCTTCCAACTCCTCGATGATTTTCTCCTTAAGGTCAAGGTGCTCAAGAGCCTTGTTATATTCTTCAATAGATTTATTGAAGTCTTCCTTGAGAGAGTCAGTCTTTGAGACTTCTTCTCTTAAGGTTCCCTCTGTAGCTTTTAGAGACTTTATCTCTTTAGCTTGAGTTTTCACGACTCGGCGACATTTGTCGTAAGCCTTGAGTAACTCCTTATATTATCCCATGAGTTCAGATTCATCCTCAGAGGGATAGCCCTCTTGCTCACTATCATCATCAGATTCTGAAAGAGGGGTGTGAGATTTTACATCCCCAGTGAACTGGGGGACTTTTTCATCATTAGTTAGAGCCATTAGCCCAAAGTAGGCTTCTTACTCTTCTGCGCTCGACTCAAATGAGTAAGAGTCACTGAGGATTTTGCCCTTCTTGGCCAACAGGCTCTTTTCTGTCCTATTTTTACTGTAGGACTTCTTCTCTTCTCGTTTGCCACCCTCTTACTTCTTGTGGGGGCAATCCGCAATGACGTGGCCTAGCTTATTATAGCAATAACAAACAATGTCAGTCGAATAATGTTTATTCGGTTTAGAACCATACCTGTAGTGGCTGCTTGAGCCTTTTCTGTGGCGATCACCATCATTGTGTGATCTTCTATAGGAGGCATCCTTGCCTCTCCATTGCTTCTTCTTGTTCAAGAATTTCTTGAACTGCCTTGAGAGTAGAGAGAACTCTCCATCAGATAGCTCTGAGCCAGAGGAGCTTGGCTCAGATGATTCTTCTTCATCAGCTTCAGGAGTTGGGGCAGGAGAGCTAGCCTTTGTCTTCCTTGAGCTATCTGCCTTCAGAGCGACAAACTTCTCCTTGGATGCAGACCTGCTACTCTCTTCTTCAGCTTTTCTTGAGTCTATTTGGACCTCGTAAGACATAATCTTTCCGAATAGATTCTGCGGGTCCGTCTCGGCTAACCTTCCGAACTCCCGAATGGCGCATACCTTATTATCCCATTCCTTGGTCAGGGATCTTAAGAATTTGTCATTCAGTTCCCCATTTGTGAAGACTCGGCCATAAACTCTTAGGCCATTAACTATCTTGAAGAAGTTCTCAAAGGTATCAGCTATGGCTTCCTTGTGACCTTTCCTGAAGGCTTCATACTTCCGATTTAGAAGGGATCTCCGATCATCCCTAACTTCTTCAGTACCTTCCATCAGAGTCACCAAGGATTGCCACATCTCCTTGGTAGACTGGCAATGAATCAGATTTTGCTTCATCGAGTCATCGACTGCACTTGCTATAATATTTTTAGCTTTCTTGTCCAAGGAGACAAGTGCAATCTCATCCTTATCTAAGTCCATCAACTTCTTTGGGACTTGTTTGGTTGGATCTATTGTAGATGCAATCATCGGAACATACGGACCTCTTCAACAATCATGAAGATCCAAGGGTCCACTGCTTCCATGAAGAGTTTAACTCTTTCCTTCCACATAGGAAAATTGTTTTTGGTGCATATAGGGAGCTTAGCAAAATCCTTGGTCTTACTCATGCTTGATACTTCTTTAAAGACAACTTTGGAAGGATTAGATCAAGGTGTTAACCTTTTAACGATCAAACTCCCTCTGATACCAATTGAAATTTGTAAGTTGTCAACCTAAATCACCTAGAGGGGGGTGAATAGGTGAGATGTGTGTTTAATGCGGAATAAAAATTTTACAACTAGCACAAATAAGTAATCAAGCAATCACACAGACGACAAGAGATTTATAGTGGTTCCCCGATCTTGGGTACGTCCACTTTCCTCACCGATCTAGCAAATCACTAGACTCGGCTACTCAACTATCTCAGATTGCAAACCAATCCTACACCTCGGAACCACGTTCCTACAAAACTCGATCCAAACGGATCTACACTCAGAAGATACAAAAACTTCCTACCACTCAGAGCACAACGCTCCTACACTCGGAGAATAATCTTCTACAAGATTTACAAATAGAGATTGAAAATACAAACAGAAATATTCTCAGACCTGCAAGAAATAAGTCTTTAGGTCTTCTTCTTGAAGTTGCGGCCCTTTC
This sequence comes from Platanthera zijinensis, assembly GCA_039513925.1. Taxonomy (NCBI): domain Eukaryota; kingdom Viridiplantae; phylum Streptophyta; class Magnoliopsida; order Asparagales; family Orchidaceae; genus Platanthera; species Platanthera zijinensis. The sequence continues at coordinate 127,888,961 of CM077096.1, forward strand.
AGAATTATTGAAGAAGACTAGTAGATCTGATCTGAGAAATTCTTGAATCTACTCGATCAAGGAAGAAAGAACGTTTCCTGAATCAGTAGATCTTCTAGATCAAAAGGATGAGGATCGATCTTGACGAGAGCGGCGGCGGCGGCTTCAAGACGTCGAGCTTGAGAAGAGATCGGCTGAACCAGAGATTTTTGGAAAGTACGAGATCCGCTCAATAATTTCTCTTAATCCTTCTTAGGGTTATGTCTTAGTGATAAGACCTTATATAGGATATCTCGTTGGAAATATCATTAATGATGACACGTGGACCAATCCTGTTGGGTTATTTGAAATTCCGGCCATTCTGGACTTAGAAGAAATTCTCTGGGAAAAATCCGACTTAGTTCTCGAGAAGTGATTATAGTTCTCGAGAACTATGAACTGAGTTTTCGAGAACTGTAGAGACTTCTCGAAAACTAATCTCTTTAGAAAGGGTTGGACTTCTCGAGAACACAAGAGTATAGTTCTCAAGAACTAATTTACTTCTCGAGAAATAATAGAGGACTTCTCGAGAACTTCAGCTTAGAGAAATTTATTTCTGAACTTCTCGAGAACCAAGAGAATATTTCCCGAGAACTAAATTGACTTCTCGAGAACTTATACAAGACTTCTCGAGAACTTTACTTAGAATCAACTTCTGATTGAATTTCTGAACTTGAGAATCAAAGGAATACTTCTCGAGAACTAAATTGAGTTTTGAGAACTTATGGAATAGTTCTCGAGAGCTTTACTGACTTCTCGAGAACTTAACTTAGAGAAATTCTTGAACTGTCCTGACTTCTCGAGAAGTAGAGTCTGAGCTTCTCGAGAACTATACCATACTTCTCGAGAACTCTGAGATTACTTCTCGAGAACTGGACTTAGAAAGTTTTTCAAGAACTTTAGAGAAGATTTCCTTCTGGCCCTATCTCCATCCTTTGCTCCCAATGTTTGAACATAAAGTGTATCCCAATTGAGAGGCTACACATGAGTCAACACTTTGGATCACCCAGTGAGGGATTACACTGAATGGTCCTGTGTTCCTGACCCACTGTAGACTGACATTGGTCTACACTTAGCACTGAGAATCTACAAACATTCAACTAAAACACAGATGTCAAATACAACTAAATTCATCTTAGTTCAAGGGTGACTTCATGCAAATCTGGGTTATTGTGGAGACAATACCCAACACTCGTGCCGTGGAGAGAGTATGAACGAGCAAGCGTATGGTCCCCGACATTGGTGGATTCCTTTGGAGGTGATCCTGAGCCCCGATCTTTGGAAAAACTCACCTTAGTGGCCTGCCTACTTTCTTCCTACGCGTGACCGCATGATTCACCGTGATTCCATTTCTGAGTAGTAATAAAATTTTGATATGCATTATGAAAAGTATAAACTATTTTGTATACTTAAAAATTTTCTCTATTATATTTTTATGCGCGCGAGCATGCAACTTCGCATGGTACTCTGTTTTTCAATTTCTTCGTTAGCTAGTATATTTTCCCTATCTGCGTAGATTGTGTTTGCTCGGGATGCCCAAACAGGTAAGTCTGGGGGTGTGATGAGTCCCGTTTATATGGGGTTTTACGGGCTCATCTGTGCTAGTTTACATGTCTTTGCACTTCACTTTTCGGTTATTTTCATTGATATTTCGTTCCCGCTGCGTCTCACGATAAGTGCACTGTTTCGTCCCTTGGGTGTGCAATTGCACATTCTGGTGTCAGGTGTATGCACATGGTGCTCCCCGTTATCTTATTATAGATGTTGATTCCATGTTGGTGCTGGGAGCTGGTGCCCCTGTTGGTTTCATTGTTGTGCAAGTAGTCGGGATGTCCCAGTTTCATTTTCCAGTTTTTATGTAAAATGCACGGTCGTGCGCATTTCTTCGTGCACAGTTTCAGTGCAATCGTGGGTTTTATGCAATATTCTGGGGACTTCTGCTTCTGCCTGTGCTGTTTGTTCCGGTACGGTTTAGGACAAACCATGCGAGAAGGAATCGCATGGCCTGCACCTTTGCCTAGTTTCCCTGCATTCTGGGGTTAATCGTGCGTTTTGGGCACGCATGGGAGGCAGCACCCGTGCACGAGTAAAACGCACGGTTCCCCGGCTTGCTTCGTTTTTCTTGCGTTATGTGTTTACCCGTGCGATTTCCTTCACGCACATGCGGAATTGCCCGTGCGCGAGTAAAACGCACGGGTCAACGCCTCTCTTCTGCATGCTCTTTCTGCGCCCGAAATTCGCACGGTTCACGCACGGTCGTGCGCCAGACCGTGCGTGACCAATTTTCTGACTTTTTCTATTTAAGCCGCAGATTTTTCCTGCCATAGGGACTTTTGGACAGAGATTCTTCTCCCGCGAATTTTAGGGCGAAATCCGCCGTTCCACCTAGGAGAGGAGATCCGGGCAAGCATTCAACGCAAAATCCAAGCTGGAGCTTCCTCTCGTCCTCCTCCCTCATCCTTGAGCTTTAAGAAGAGATTCAACCGAGCTTTCTCCATCAAGCTAGGATATTTTGTGCCATCCTCCGCCGGCTCGTGACACGAAGAAGACGGGTTCATTGGGAGAGAGTGATAGCCTCCTCTACCCCGGACACAGTTGAGGACCGAGCTTGGACACGGATTGACAACCCGGCGACTCCAACAGTGAATCCTCGGCAAGAGTTTGGATCCGTTCGATTTCACACACTTTTTCTCTTTTGTAGTTAGCGTAGTTAATCTCTTATATTAGATGAAGTGTACTTATTGTAACAAATGTTTATGTTTAATTATGTCTTTGTGATTGTATGTTTTCGTTATTTTCTTGAGGTGCGCCCTTATTGTCCATCCTCCATCCATCCGTTCTTGCCATTCTAGAAATTTCTAGAAGCATGCGTAGCAAAGAGGTGCTTACGACACTCATAGTCCTTGGTTAGTTTGGTTCTTACGCTTGCCTACTCGCCCATCCTCCTAGCGATTCGGTGCATAGCAGCCCGACTAGTCTTCCATCCCGCCTGGCAAAGAGATCAATACTTAGGGAAATTTACCCATTTTATATTACTTGTGTGACCGGTACACTTGTCGCTCAACGCATCACGCAAGCAATTACTGTGTCAACACAGACTCTTAGTTCCCACTTTTCGAGTAGGTAGCTAACCTCTCAGGCATCATCCGTCATGGGCAGACGGTGAAAGTGGAGCGGGCATCTCCACTACTAGGCTGGTCTCCACACTACCTGGCCTAGGCCTCAGTACGCCATAATGCTAAGAGCACAACAAAGGAGCTCACATGCTGTTGAAGTTGAGACCGGGCGGTCTGTCGGTCTGGCTTGGCGGGTTATTGACCGGGCGGTCTGGCGGTTTGCCTTCAACGGGTTGGTTGCTGTGTTGAGGTCTGAGGTCCAAGCGGTCTAGCGGTCTGTTACTGGCGACTAGGAGACCGGGCGGTCTAACGGTCTCACTTGGCGGCTTGTCTCTCTCTCTGGCAGTGGCCGAGCGGTTAGCCCTTCTGTCTAACCGCGCGGCTTGTTCCGGTCTGTTGTTCTAGCCGCCCAGATTCTTTTGTATAGTTTTAGTCCCACATCTCTTATTTGTATTCTCTCTTCTCTCCTCCATTCTATATAAGGGAGGCCATACCTTTGTAATAGATACCTTTTTCTGATAATAAAATTTCAGTTATACCATTTCCGGCTTGTTTTAGTTCGCTTCTAACATGGTATCAGAGGAATCGATCCTTTCCTCCTGATTCTGTGCTTCTCTCTGTCCGCGCGGCTTGCTTCTCCGGCTTGCGCCCTGTCCGCGCGGTCTCCTTGTCGTTGCCCTCTGTGTGCGCGACCTGTTGCCTTGTTCACCGCGGCCTGTTGCCTAGTTCGCCGCGACCTGTTGCCTAGTTCGCCGCGAACTATTGCCGTGTGCCTTGCCCTCTCTCGTGTTTCTGTTCGAGCGGACTGTCTGCTTGCCGCTCGACTTCTTCCCCTTTGCTTGTTACTGCGGCTTGGTCGTGGTCTCTCTGGCCGCTGGTGTCTGACATCCTGACCGCTACAGTTCCTCTTCGGCCTATCCGCGCGGCTTGTTTTCTAACCGCGCGGCTTCCTGTTATTTGCTCTTATGGCTCTTTCTGATGCTTCTACTGCCACCACCCCTGTAGCCAATCCGGCTCCTCCTCTACCTCCTACTCCTTCCGGGAACCTTGGCACCGTTTCCAAGCTTGTCGGCTCCAACTACCCGGATTGGAGCGTCTCTTTCACCTTTCTCCTTCGCTCGCAACGCAAACGCCACCATCTCGTTGATGACCCTCCTCCTACCACTTCCCCTCTCTTTGATGACTGGGATGCGAGTGACGCTCTTGTGCGTACTTGGCTCGCTAACAGTCTATCCGATGAATGCCTTCCCGTCATCCGTCATGATGAGACGGTGAAGGCCGCTTGGCTTCATCTTGCTGCTTTGTATTCCAAAGGGGCTCAGACATCCCGCATCTATACGTTGTATGCGGACCTCTTTGCCCGGCCTACCTTGTCTCCTGCTGCTGCCTACCAACAAGTTCAAGCTCTTGGGGCTGAGATTCTTCAGAATCGCCCCTTTTCTGCGGATCTGGCTCAACAACACAAGCACTTCCAGGAGCTTCTGGTTGTGTGTTATCTGCTTCGTCTTCCATACACTTATGACATGATCCGCCAACAAATTCTGGGTGAGGCGGAATCCCCTACCTTAGATGCCACCGCTGCTCGCATCGCCGCTGTCACCTCTCTCCTTCAGCGCCCGCTTCTACCCGCTCCTTCTCCTCCGGATAACTATGCTCATCAAACTCAGCGGAGTGGCTCTGGTAGCCGCAGTCATCAGTCTGGCGGACGTCCTTCTTCCCGCTATCTCTGCTCTCACTGCGGCCGCACCGGACACACTCTTGACCGCTGCTGGACAAAACATCCCCATCTTCGCCCCTCGGGTGACTCTTCCGCCTCTTCTTCCAAACCGTCTGCTTCCGTGGTCACATCATCAGGTAGTGCCCATGTAGTCACTCAAGGTAAATGGCTTATCGACTCCGGTGCTACTAATCATATGACGGGCAATCCTTAGTGCTTCTCTCTCCTCGAACAGCATGATCGGTTGCCCCCGGTCCTCATTGCAGATGGTTCTCCCTCCCCGGTTCATGGGTCGGGAGTGGTTCATGTTACTCCGTCCCTTCGGCTAGAGGACACTCTCTATGTGCCCAAGTTTCCGTGCAATCTGTTGTCGGTTACTTCTTTGTGCAAGCAGCTTCAATGTTCTGTAACGTTTACTCCATCTTCTTGCTCTTTTCAGGATCCGAGCTCCCAGCGGACGATTGCTACTGGGACTGAGAGCGGCGGCCTCTACTTCCTCGACAACGTTTCCGCTTTGTCCGCCTTCTCTTCTTCTTGTACGGATCTTCTCCAGTGGCATCTCCGTCTCGGTCATCCTCCACCACGGCTTCTGCATCAGCTTCTGCCCCACCTCCCTCCCTCCACTACTCCTCTCCACTGCGAAGCATGTCAACTTGGCAAGCATCATCGTTCCTCCTTCCCGCCGAAGCAAGGTCGGGGCTCTACCCGTCCGTTTGATCTTGTCCACTCCGATATCTGGGGACCTGCTCCTACCCTTACTATTGGTCGGGGTAGTTCTTATTTTGTAACTTTTATTGATGATTTTTCAAGATGTACTTGGGTGTATCTCTTACGAGATCGCTCTGAACTTTTTAATGTATGGACCTCCTTTTATCATTTAATCAAAAATCAGTTTGGTGTTAGTGTTAAAACTTTTCGCTCTGATAATGCAAAAGAATACTTAAGTCATGCTTTTACCTCTTTCTGTGTACAACATGGCGTTATTCATCAGACAAGTTGTGTCTATACATCCCAACAAAATGGGGTGGCGGAACGCAAAAACCGTCACCTCCTCGATGTTGCTCGCACATTAATGACTCAAATGCATGTCCCTCGCTCATATTGGGGCTATGCTGTTCTTCTTGCCTGCTATCTCATCAATCGCATTCCCTCCTCCGTTCTCCAGGGAAAAACCCCTTTTTCCATCCTTTATCCTGGCAAGGAGCCTTTTCCTCTCCCTCTCCGAATCTTTGGGTGCACTGCTTTTGTGCATGTCCCATCTGCCACCCGTGATAAGCTCTCCCCTCGCTCCACCAAATGTGTTTTTCTGGGGTACTCGGTCACTCAGAAAGGCTACTGCTGCTTTGATCCTGTTCTTCGTAAACAGTTTGTCTCCGCTGCCGTTACCTTCTTCGAGAATGCCTCCTACTTCTCGGATGACTCCTCTTCTCTTCCTCCCACCTCGGATTCTCCTGTTATTCCGTTCGTTCCCTCGTCTCCTTCTGCGATATCCGCTCCTCCTCCGTCTCCGCCCACTCCTCTCCCTCCGCCTCTCTCTCCGCCTCCATCTCCCTCATCTCCGCTGCCGTCGCTCTCTCCTCCCGGGCCAGCTCTCTCTGCCACGGATGCTCTGGATGCCGAGGAGCACGCCGAGCTGGATCTTCCTGTAGCTCTTCGCAAAGGTGTGCGGACGTGTACCCTACACCCCCTTGCTGTTGTTGTTTCATATGATCATCTTACCCCTTCTCGCAGGGCCTTTGTACTGGCTATCTCTGCTACTACCACACCTCGTACCTACCAGGAGGCCTTGGCCATTCCTCACTGGAAACTGGCCATGGATGAGGAAATGGCGACCCTCACAGAGCGGGGTACCTGGACTCTTGTCCCTCCTCCCCTTGATACAGATGTTGTTGGCTGTCGATGGGTCTTTGTAGTCAAGTTTGGCCCAGATGGCACTGTAAACCGTTACAAAGCTCGTCTGGTGGCTAAGGGCTTTACTCAAACCTATGGGGTGGATTACTTTGACACCTTCTCTCCCGTGGCTCGTCTCAGCACTATACGGGTCCTTCTCTCTGTGGCAGTCAACAAAGACTGGCCCCTTTCCCAGCTGGATATCAAGAATGCCTTCCTTTATGGTGATCTTCAGGAGGCCGTCTACATGGAGCAACCTCCAGGGTATGTTGCTCAGGGGGAGACACGAGTCTACCGGCTACAGAAGGCAATCTATGGCCTCAAGCAGAGCCCTCGAGCTTGGTTTGACAAATTCAGCGGCATCGTGGCGGCCGTTGGTTTTGCTCGCAGCGCTGCTGATCACTCTCTATTTATTCGCAAAACCTCTTCGGGACTGGTGGTTCTTGCAGTATATGTGGATGATATTCTTCTCACTGGTGATGACCAGGAAGGGGTAGCCTTGACAAAGCGGCATCTTCGCCAACATCTAGTCACGAAAGATATGGGTTCTCCGAAGTACTTTTTGGGGATCGAAATCTCTCGGAAGCCCAACTCTTTAGTCCTCTCTCAGCGTAAGTATGCTATTGATATTTTAAAAGAAGCAGGATTGACTGGGGCCAAACCTGCCCGATGTCCCATGGCTGTTGGAGAAGACAAAACCTGGACAGATGGTTCGCCTCTTCTTTCAGATGCTTCGCGGTACAGGCGTCTAGTTGGTAAGCTCATATACCTCACCGTGACTAGGCCCGACATCTCCTATGCTGTGGGCAAGGTGAGTCAATTCATGCAAGCTCCCAGGGAGTGCCATCTATAGTCCGCTTTGCGGATCTTGGAGTACGTCAAAGCATCCCCTGGGAAAGGATTGCTCTTTTAGAAGAATGATCATCTGAGGGTTGAAGCTTACTCAGATGCGAGTTACGCTGATGACAAAGGGGACCGCAAGTCTACCTCCGGTTTCTGTACCTTTGTTGGGGGCAATCTGGTAAGTTGGAAGAGCAAGAAGCAATCTGTTGTCTCCAGGTCCAGTGCTGAAGCTGAGTATCGGAGTATGGCATCGACCACTTGCGAGCTAAAGTGGCTACGGGCTCTCATGTTGGATTTAGGAGAGGTCTACAACCATCCTCTACCTATGTTCTGTGACAACAAGGCTGCTATATATATCTCCAAAAATCCAGTCTTCCATGAGAGAACCAAACACATTGAGGTCGACTGTCATTTCATTTGTGAAGAGATTCTGAAGGAACAAATTTGCACTCCCTTCGTCACGTCTGAAAAAGAGCTGGCTGACATCTTCACCAAGCCAGTATCCGCCTCATTTCTTCATATATGTGACAAGCTGGGCATGATCGACATATATGCTCCAGCTTGAGGGGGAGTGTTGAAGTTGAGACCGGGCGGTCTGTCGGTCTGGCTTGGCGGGTTATTGACCGGGCGGTCTGGCGGTTTGCCTTCAACGGGTTGGTTACTGTGTTGAGGTCTGAGGTCCAAGCGGTCTAGCGGTCTGTTACTGGCGACTAGGAGACCGGGCGGTCTAACGGTCTCACTTGGCGGCTTGTCTCTCTCTCTGGCAGTGGCCGAGCGGTTAGCCCTTCTGTCTAACCGCGCGGCTTGTTCCGGTCTGTTGTTCTAGCCGCCCAGATTCTTTTGTATAGTTTTAGTCCCACATCTCTTATTTGTATTCTCTCTTCTCTCCTCCATTCTATATAAGGGAGGCCATACCTTTGTAATAGATACCTTTTTCTGATAATAAAATTTCAGTTATACCATTTCCGGCTTATTTTAGTTCGCTTCTAACACATGCGTACTACGGATCAGCAGGAGTCTCGGGTAGATGTGCATCGAGAACAAAGCCCCGAACTTGCTTATGTTGTGACCCGGAAGGAGCCTCGGAAAAAGCATGAGGACCAAGCCCATCTGTTCACTTGGCACGGAAGGAGCCCCAGGATGTGAACAACGAGGACCAAGCCCAACTGCCCAAAGTCTATCTGTCAACTCCCATCGTTGTGACGATTGGCAAGCCCGTAGACCTGCCACACTATCCTTAACCCGGGATTACAACACCGTGTGTCAACTCACACTGCATGCAATACCACATCGGATCATTGTGGCACGGAAGGAGCCTCCGATCAAACATGAGGACTAAGCCCAGCCGTCCACTTGGCACGGAAGGAGCATCGGGACATGAACACAGAGGACCAAGCCAAACCATCCATTTATAACTCTTCTCAACATTACCAACCAGGTGATCAAACACCCGCACTCACACCTTTTCACAATCCTGTGCCCAAGGCACCTTATGGGTTTACCACAAACACAGGTGGCGAACCACCTCATACAATGGACTATCTTAGACTTTCCTATATGACAAGCCTCATGACCATGCATCAATCTTTCGGCCAACATAATTACGTCTAAACTATGGTCACATAACTTTAACATCACCGACCAAATACACAAGTTCAAGACAATTTTGTTATTAATCGACGAATTACCATTCGTTCACTAACCCCCACCAAATCATTTCGTTAAATTCCATTTCATTTCACCATTGTTTACATGGGGTCTATCCAATAATTTCATCACTCGTTGAATTATCACGGTTAGACATATTATAATTCGCCAAAACCTCAACGTCGATTTGTTACAAGATCTCTACCGGGTCCAAACCCGATTCTACACCAACCCAGGAAATTCAGGTGCAGAACACCTTCTGGACTGCAACTTCAACCGGAGATTCCTGAGGCTACAGGAATCCAGTGAATGTGTGTAACCCCTCGATGAAAAGATCTTTCCATGGGTTGAAACTATCATGTTCAGTCTACAACCTAGATCAGACTGTATCACACATGAAATTGGCTCCAAAGCCTGCTACGTACAGAATACATTTTCTGCACGCTTAGCCTGTCAGCCCTCTACTTTGATCAAACTTTCCTATGGCTACAGACTTTGTCTGAAGGCGTGTAACCACTTGTTGGAAAGTTATTTCCAAGGGCTACAACTTTCGTGTTTAGTCGAAAGCCCAGATCTGGCCATATCATGTCTGAAAATGACCAAGAAGATCGCTGCATGCAGAACACAGATTTCTACACGCATCTTAAGGCGGAATGAATAACATCGATTCATCTTCCTCCTCTAGCCGACCTTCCAAAATCACATCTATAATTCCTCCTCCGTTGTTCACCCTCATGAGGCCATTTCTCCTCACGAAACCATCTCCCTATCATCACATAAAAAGAAGGAGAGGTTGAAGACATCACTATCCATAGAGCACAAGCACTAGAATGGCCTCTTCCTAGGAAGATCATCATCTCACAAGTCTAGACTCTTTTGAGTCGACATCTCACCTAGGAATAACTACAGATCTAGCACCAAGGGAGAGGGGAGGAAGCTCACCTCATTTCCGGCGTTTCCACCATTTCCGGCCATGGATCTCGTCACCCTTCGCGGCGGCATCTTCTTTTCCTTGGCGGCGGCGGCGGTTCTTCACAGAGTATAGTTGATTCCAGCAACTCCTTCCCTCCTCCAGCAGTTTATCAAGAAAATGGCTTGGAAGAGAATGAAAAATGGCTAGGGTTCCATTTTCCCCTTTTATTTAAAAATGACACGGGTAGGGACACGCCCGTGTCCCTACCAGTGTCCTGCTCGGGTGAATCGTCATTGATGGTTAAAGTGTTGTTTGGACACCAACACGGGTAGGGACATGCCCATGTCCACTACCCGTGTCATGCGACACGGTCGTGTTCATGCTTATGTTCTTACCCGTGTCCTGCTCGGGAGACACGATCGGCTTCCTAGAGATATGCACACGGGTAGGGACACGTCCGTGTCTCTACCCGTATCCTGCTTGTGATACATTTCGTTGATCTCCACTCGATGCACACGGGTAGGGACACGCCTGTATCTCTACCCGTGTTCTACTCGGGACTTGCCTTGTCGAGTTCCACTCGACGCCTCTCGAGTTCTACTCAACGCACATGGGTAGGGACATGCCCGTGTCTCTACCCGTGTCCAATTCTGGACCAATTTCTCTTTTCCACACGAATGTAAGCCTATTCGCCTGCACTCCCTGAGCCCAAGTCAGCTCTCTTGACTCAAAAGCGCGCACGAGGGGCTTAGCATGAATCGGGACGTTACAAATCCTATAAACAAAATAAAATATTTTGTCCCCAAAATCAGTCTAAGTTTATGGGGTGAGGAAAGCGTGAAAAATAAATTAAAACTTGCTTTCAAATTTTTACTTGAAGGAAACAACTCCGGGTAGCGCTTTTGCATCAAGTCCACTGGATCTCATGTATACTCCTTCTTCCCATGATTATACCACAACACTTTTACCAAAGGAACACTCTTGCGGCGCAAAATTCTTGTCTCGTTGTCTACTATCCGCACAGGCTCTAGTCGTACAGATCTATCGGTCGCTACTGCTCCATCAATGGGGGGAATATGTTGATCGGGCCGCTACAGCGTCTTCCGGAGAGATGACACATTGAATACATCATGAAGATTCTCCATCTCTGGTGGTAACTCGAACCGGTAGGCCAAAGAGCCAATCTTCTCCAATATAGTGTAAGGCCCAACATACCTTGGGCTGAGCTTCTTCATACCACCTACCCGTGACACTCCATGCATCAGTCGGATCTTCAGGAACACTTTGCCACCCACTTGAAATTCTACCACCCGGTGCTTTGCATTATAGTATTTTGCCTGCCGACTTTGAGCCTCAAGCATGCGGTCCCATATTAGCCTAACCAGCGCATCAGTGTCATCGATGTATTCAACACCCAAAACCTTCAGGTCTTCATCTTGTACCCATGACAAGGGGGTTCTACACCTTCTTCCGTAAAGGGCTTCATGGGGTGCCATTCCGATACTGACCTGGTGACTGTTGTTATATGAAAATTCCACCAGGGGTAAGAGACTTTCCCACGGCTCTCCTCTATCCAATACGAAAAACCTCAATAGATCCTCCAATGTTCTGATGGTCCTCTCAGATTGCCTGTCCGTCTGAGGATGAAATGTTATGCTAAAGGTAAGACGTGAACCCAAATACGCCTGCACCGCCTTCCATTCTTTAGAGGTAAACCGACCATCCCGATTAGAAACAATTATCTTTGGCACACCATGATACCGTACGTACTGCTCCACAAAGAGGCGTACCAAAACATCCATATGAGCTTCTTTCTTCATATGAATAAACCGGGCTACCTTCATCAGACGGTCAACGATTACCCATACTGAATCATTCCCTGAGCGTGAGCGAGGCAAACCGTGGACGAAGTCCATAGAGACATCCTCGAACTTCCACTCGGGGATGGGCAATGATTGTAATAACCCACCGGGGCTCCTGCATTCTGCCTTCACCCTTTGACAGACCTCGCAGTGCGTAACAAAATATATGACGTCCCTCTTCATTCTCGCCAACACATGGTCTTTCGCAGGTCGGCGTACATCTTGGCAATTCCAGGATGCACAGAATACTGGGTACAGTGTGCCTCTCTCAGGATATCTTCCCGAATTTTACTGCCCTCGGGAATGTAAAGCCGGCCACGGAGATGAACGAGGCTATCTTTTAGAGAGTACTCGTTAGTGGTACCATCTTCAATTGACTTGATTGTTGGGGCCAGAGCCACATCCTTTCCTTGCTCCACCTGGATCTGGTCTCGAATGTCACAGACTATGCTCATCGCGGTTAGGTACTCTGTATACCCTTCCGATTGGTCTTTGTACACCAGGGTGATCTCCATCTCTTCGAGCATCAGGGCTAACTCCATTATCATCAATCGGGACTCCGAGTTCGATTCTGGTAACTTTCTGCTCAAAGCATCAGCTACAGAGTTTGCTTTTCCGTGGTGGTAGTTCAAAGTGAATTCATAATCGCATAAATACTCTAACCACCACCGCTGTCTCAAATTCAATTCCTTCTATGTATGCACGTACTTTATATTCTTGTGGTCTGAAAATATTTCACATTGGACGCCGTATAGATAGTGTCTCCAAATCTTCAAGGCGAACACCACCGCTCCCAATTCTAGATCATGTACCAGGTAATTTATTTCATGCTTCTTCAGTTGTCTTGAAGCATATACAATCACATGCCCGTGATGCATCAGTACCGCTCCCATTCCTTGATACGATGCGTCAGTGTAAACTTGAAATCCTTCCTTCCTAGATGGAAGGACTAGGATGGGTGCGGATATAAGTCGGTCTTTCAGTTCCTGAAATACAGCTTCAGACTGGGGTGTCCACTCATACGGTACACCTTTCTTTGTCAGCATAGTAAGAGGAAGGGAGATCCTTGAGAATCCTTTTACAAACTTGTGATAGTACCCGGCAAGTCCAAGGAAGCTCCGCACATCGGCTGCTGACTTCAAGGGCGATTACTCCTTCACGACATGCACTTTGGCCGGATCCACAGCAAACCCAGCCCCACTGATCACATGGCCCAAGAAGGCAACCTCTTGGAGCCAAAATTTGCACCTGCTGAACTTGGCAAACAAGGCGTGCTCTTTTAGCTTCTTTAGTACCAAGGTAAGATGTTCAACATACTCTTCTTCCATCTTAGAGTAGACCAAAAGTTCATCGATGAAAACGATGATGAAGACATCTAGATAAGGCTCGAACACTTTGTTCATCAGACTCATAAAAGCTGAAGGGGCATTTGTGAGCCCAAACGGCATCACAGTGAACTCGTACAAGCCGTACCTTGATCTAAAGGCCGTTTTCTGAATGTCCTCCTCCCGTATTCTCAACTGATAATACCCCGAGCGCAAATCCAATTTGGAAAACCAATGCAATCCTACTAATGGGTCGAACAACTCATCGATCCGAGGTAGCGGATAGGTGTTCTGTACCGTCAGTTGGTTGAGCTCCCGATAGTCTATACATAATCGCTAGGTTCCATCCTTCTTCTTAACAAACAAAACAGGGGCTCCCCAAGGTGATGAGCTGGGGCGAACAAACCCTGATTCTACCAACTCTTACAACTGCACTCTAAACTCTACGAGTTCCTTCGGGGCCATCCGGTAAGGGGCCTTGGAGACGGGCTTGGCTCCTGGTACTAGCTTAATTTGAAAATCCACCTATCTATGCGGGGGTAAACCTAGTAATATTTTAGGAAATACCTCGGGAAAATCTCGCACCACCCACATGTCCTTCATATCTATTTTCATCTCCTTCAGTTCGAAACATATCATGTAAACTTCATCCCCTCTCATGTGAGCTTTCTAGGTTTGAATCAAAGATAATATTAAACGTGGTGCGAATTTTATACCTTGGAAGATTACATCGGCATCCCCATGTCTCAAGTAGATTCGCTTCTCCGCGCAGTCAATTCTTGCGTAGTGCCAATCCAGCCATGCCATGCCTAGAATGAGGTCGAACTCCTACATTCTCAAAACTGTGGCAGGGGTATCAAAGATCTTTCCCCCAATGAGTATCTCCAATTCACACTTGGGGTTTGCAGTCATCTTAGAGCCGTCTGGGAGGCGTACTCTTCGAGCAATACTGTTAGGGAACATGACACAACCAACTCTCCCCAAAGCCCGGACTGTTAGGAAGGGCGCTACTGCTCCTTATAGAGCTGTAGAGTAGGATCCACGGGGCAGCCAGTTAGGCCCAGAGGACACACCCTTCTGTTTGACTAGTGTGGGCCATAGCGCCTCGCGCCATACCTCCCACACCGGGGGCGTTGCTGGATCCCAACAATCGCCCCCCAAAAAGTACCCCGGGGTTTCGAACCCATGACCTCCTCTGATACCACTGTTAGGGAACACGGCACAACCAACTCTCCCAAAATCCTGGACTGTTAGGAAGGGCACTACCGCTCCTTTATAGAGCTGTACAGCAGGAACCACGGGGCGGCCAGTTAGGCCCAGGGGACACACCCTTCTATTCGACTAGTGTGGGCCATAACGCCTCACGTCGTACCTCCCACACCGGGGGCGTTGCTGGACCCCCAACAAATACAAGTGAAGGATTGCACTCCTTCCAAATCTTTAATGAAGTCCGCAGACACAAATGAGTGTGAGGCACCGGTTTCAAATAACATATAGGCCGATTTCCCGCCGACCACCACGGTGCCTAAGTACCAATAGCAATCCTCAAAGCTAGATATCTAGTATGTCTTAAGTAACTTAAGATTAACAATGAAAATGTGATAACTAACTGTAACATACTTGTAATCACCTCCCGAGGGTTCCGCTCCTTTGTCATGTCCAGCGCGAACACCTTTTTCCGAGCAGGTCCGGGGTTTCCTCCTCATGGTCCTCGTCCTCGACCATGCATGTGCCCCCGCCCTCGAGGAGCTATTGGAGGGAGAGCAAGAGGCGTATTTCCAAACAGTTGCGGGAAGTAGCGTCGAATGTGGCCCGGTTGGTTGCATTCGAAGCACACTCGCTCCTGCCGCCCACCGGGTTACTGAAACTGTTGAGGCTGTGGTGGTGGAGGCAATGCTGGCGGCTGTGGAACCGGGTGCTCCATTCTATAATTTCAGTGTAAACGCCTGCCACCTCTCTAATGTCCTCTTCCTCCTTCGAAGTCGTGTCTCCTTCTGTTGCTAGGGCCAGCTTCCATCACACCCTCAGCAGGTCTTTTACCACTTCCTAAGTGGTATGATTCTAGCCTCTTCGCCATGTCAAAAATTTCCGCCAGGATGGAGTCTGCTATAAACAAAAGGGCTTACCTCAGGGGGTCTCGCAAGCCTTTGTAGAAACTTTTTGCATATCCTCTATCATCCAACTCATAGGAGTCAGCAAATCTAGCCAGATGCTGAAACTCCCGCTGGTACTCCGGCACTGACTTGGACCCTTGCTTTAGCTGTAGGAATCTCTCTTCGAGTTCATCTCGAGCAGACGAGGGAATGAAGTGCTCTAAAAAGGCACCCGAGAACTCGTTCCAGCTGATCTCCGTATACACTCGCCCTTGAAAGGTGGAGCCCAAGAGGGACTTCCACCAACTCTTGGTGTGCTGTTCTAGGAGTGTCACTACCAGGGTCATAGCCATGTTGCTTGGGCATCTAATTCGTGCCAGCAGTTCTTGCACGGTGTCGAGCCATTCCTCCATACACACTGCCGACTCTGTCCCAAGGTAAGCAGGAGGGGAGAGAGCTCGGAAAGTGCTCACCCAATTGGAGCCCGGACCTTATTATTGTACGGGGGCTTGTTGGGATCTGAAGGCATCCAGGATTGCTGTGAGCATCTGCCCTAGCTCCGATTATTGAAATTGTGTGGGTACGGATGGGGTGGGGGTGCCCCCCACTGTCTCAACGTGCACTGGGATCTACACATAGAATACAAACCCAAGGTCAGGTTGGCTAATCTTAAGGTCAAAGTTGAACATACTAAGTGTGAATTATATATGGGCACACCACTGCTTCCGCTAAGTCAGTTTATCCCCAAACTGACTAATCGAACGGGGGTGGCACCATTATTGAATGACTTCTTCAGTTCAGGATCATAACAAGCTGATACCATTTGTAAGACCCCCTCTTCGGATTCACAAACATGGCACAAGGGGAGTCTTATGCCCAGAACAGCCGCCTTGCGGTAACACTAGCACTCGGGCTAGCCTGTACTACAAGACGCCTATTCTGCTGGCCTTTACCAATATCAATCATTCCAACCCAACCAGAATAAAAATCAGAAGTCAAATCCACACAAAGCATATAATTGTCCAAAAGTATAACATATAAAGAAGCTGCAATAGAAAGTAACTCAACTTATATGAATGCCCATACAAACATATAAGTTAAGGATCGTTTAGCAGTATGTAACTCATCATATAGGAGTGCCCATACAAACTTATACGATGAGGATCTTGTGTATGCAATGAAGTGTAATGACATGTATGCAATGCAATGACTCACCCATGATCACGCGTATGCAATTACTGTGTCGACACAGACTCTTAGTTCCCACTTTTTGAGCAGGTAGCTAACCTCTCAGGCGTCATCCGACATGGCCAAACAGTGACAATGGAGCGGGCATCTCCACTACTAGGCTGGTCTCCACCTTACCTAGCCTAGGCCTCCGTACGCCTCAACGCTAAGAGCAAAACAGCGGAGCTCACACGCGTACTACGGCTCAGCAGGAGTCTCGGGTAGATGTGCACTGAGAACCAAGCCCCAAACTGGCCTATGTTGTGACCTGGAAGGAGCCTCAAAAAAATCACGAGGACCAAGCCCAACCGTTCACTTGGCACGGAAGGACCCCCGCGACGTAAACACCGAGGACCAAGCCCAACCGCCCAAAGTCTATCTGTCAATTCCCATCGGTGTGATGATTAGTAAGCCCGTAGACCTGCCACACTATCCTTAACCCGGGATTATGACACCGCGTGTTGAATCACACCGCATTCAATATCACATCATCGTGGTACGGAAGGATCCTCAGATCAAACACGAGGACCAAGCCCAACCGTCCACTTGGCACGGAAGGAGCCTCGGGACATGAACACTGAGGACCAAGCCCAACCGTCCATTTATAACTCTTCTCAACATTACCAACCAGTGCGATCAAACACCCTCACACACCTTTTCACAATCCTGTGCCCAAGACACCTTACGAGTATACTACAAATACAGGTGGCGAACCACCTCATACAATGGACCATCTTAGACTTCCCTATATGACAAGCCTCATGACCATGCATCACTCTTTTGGCCAACATGATTACGTCAAAACTATGGTCATATAACTTTAACATCACCGACCAAATACACAAGTTCAAGACAATCTTGTTATTAATCGACGAATTACCATTCATTCACTAACCCCCACCAAATCGTTTCGTTCAATACCATTTCATTTCACCATTTTTTACGTGGGGTCTATCCAACAATTTCATCACTCGGTTAATTATCACGGTTAGACATATTATAATTCGCTAAAACCTCAATGTTGATTTGTTACAAGATCTCTACCGAGTCCAAACCCAATTCTACACCAACCCAGGAAATTCAGGTGCAGAACACCTTCTGGGAAACAACTTCGACAGGAGATTCCCGAGGCTACAGGAATCCGGTGAATGCGTGTAACCCCTTGATGGAAAGATCTTTCCATGGGTTGCAACTATCATGTTCAGTCTACAACGCAGATCAGACTGTATCACACATGAAATTGGCTCTAATGCCTACTGCCTACAGAATACATTTCCTGCAAGCTCAGCTTGTCAGCCCTCTACTTCGATCAGACTTTTCCATGGCTATGGACTTCGCCTGAAGATGTGTAACAACTCGTTGGAAAGGTATTTCCAAGGGATATGACTTTCGTGTTTAGGCGAAAGCCCAAATCTGGCCATATCAAGTCTGAAAATGTCCAATAAGATCGCTGCGTGCAGAACACAGATTTCTGCACTCATCTTAAGGTGGAATGAACGACACCAGTTAATCTTCCTCCTCTTGCCGACCTTCCCAAAACACATCTGAAATTCCTCCTCCCTTATTTACCCTTACGAGGCCATTTCTTTTCATGAAACCATCTCCTTATCATCACATAGAAAGAAGGAGAGGTTGAAGACATCACTATCCATAGAGCACAAGCCCTAGAATGGCATCTTCCTAGGAAGATCATCATCTCATAAGTCTAGACTCTTTTGAGTCGACATCTCACCTAGGAATAACTACAGATCTAGCACCAAGGGAGAGGGGAGGAAGCTCACCTCATTTCCGGCATTTCCACCATTTCCGGCCATGGATCTTGTCACCCTTCGCGGCGGCATCTTCTTCTCCTTGGAGGCGGCGGCAGTTCTTCACGGAGTATAGTTGATTCCAGCAACTCCTTCCCTCCTCCAACAGTTTCTCCAAAAAATGGCTTGGAAGAGAATGAAAAATGGCCAGGGTTCCATTTCTCCCTTTTTATTCAGAAATGACACGGGTAGGGACACGCCCGTGTCCCTACCCGTGTCCTGCTCGGGTGAATCGGCGTCGACAGTTAAAGTGTCATTTGGACACCAACACGGGTAGGTACACGCCCGTGTTCACTACCTGTGTCACGCGACACGACCGTGTTCATGCCTGTGTTCTTACCCGTGTCCTGCTCGGGAGACACGGCCGACTTCCTGGAGATATGCACACGGGTAGGGACACGTCTGTGTCTCTACCTGTGTCCTGCTCGGGTCACATTTCGTTGATCTCCACTCGATGCATACGGGTAGGGACACGCCCGTATCTCTACCCGTGTCCTACTCGGGACAGGCCTTATCGAGTTCCACTCTGCGCCTCTCGAGTTCTACTCGACGCACACGGGTAGGGACACGCCCGTGTCTCTACCCGTATCCAATTCTGGACCAATTTCTCTTTTCCACACGAGTGTAAGCCTAGTCTCCTACACTCCCTGAGCCCAAGTGAGCTCTCTTGACTCAAAAGCGTGCATGAGGGGCCTAACATGAATCGAGATGTTACAAACGGTGTACTCAAAGCTGGATTTGAAGTCTAGCTACTACCAGTTGAGTATTCGGGAATGTGAAATTCCCAAGATAGCGTTTGGAACACGCTACAGTCATTACATGTTCACTGTGTTGCCATTTTGGCTATGTAATGCGCCATCAGTGTTCGTGGATCTAATGCACCGAACGTTCCGAGAGTACTTGGACTTATTTGTGATCGTCTTTATTGACGACATATTAGTGTACTCTCAGTCTGAAGAAGACCATGCGAACCATTTACGGATGGTGTTTCAGACCCTGAGGAGGAACAAGCTCTACGCCAAGTTCTCGAAGTGCGAGTTCTGGTTGTCGTCAGTGGCCTTTCTTGGCCATGTGGTTAGTGGAGAGGGCATTGCGGTGGATCCTATAAAGATAATTGTGATATGGGAGTGGCTGGTGATGTCTTCTGTAGCCAATGTCAGGAGTTTCCTTGGAGTGGCAGGCTACTATAGCTGCTTCGTAGAGAACTTTTCGCGAATAGCCTTGCCTCTAACCACACTGATGAGGAAACAGCAAAAGTTCGTCTGGATGCCCGAGTGCGTGCGAGCTTTTGAAGAGGTGAAGAGTCATTTGACCACGGTGCCCATTTTGAGTTTGTCATGTGGTACAGACGGTTATGAAATTTATAGTGATTCATCAGGGAGCGGTCTAGGCTGTGTTTTTCTTCAGTTCGGTAAAGTGATAGTTTATGGCTCATGCTAGTTGAAAGTGCATGAGCGAAATAATCTCGTCTGTTGGAACACCCTATTACTAATTTGGGTAAGGATCACTATGTGCTTAGGAATTTGTTTTGACCTTGCTGTATAGTATGATAGGTCAATTAGAATGAGTCTTAGGGTTAGTACTTAGGTTTGAAAACTGCCCTCAAGACCTTCTAAAGATCAGGATTCAGTGTTGAAGACTAGGACAATTTTCGTCGAGCTCAGGTCGACGAATCGTCGAACTCCATTCGACGATCTCTGAGCTCAGTTCAACGAGTCGTCGAACTCCGTTCGACGATCTTCGAGCTCAGATCGACCCTCTGTCTCTAGTTGTTTTCCAAGTCTCTGAGCTCAGGTTGACGATCGTAGAGCTCAGTTCGATGATTTCTGTTTCTAGTTTAAATCCAATCTCTGAGCTCAGGTCGACGATTGTTGAGCTCAAATCGACGATTTTTTTGAGAGATCGACGATTTCAGGATTCAAATTCAGGATAGTTATGGAATTCATTCAGACTTATTTTCAGCATTTATGACAAAGGATTTTGTAGCCGTTTCAATCAATCTGGTGCAAGTTTCAAGGAAGACTAATTGGAATGTTTCTTAAGGACTCTCCTCTAGAGGCAGATATCAATTAAGGAAGTCATTTATGACTGAGTAACGACCATCTAAAGTCAGATTCTGATATACTCCCTAGAGAATAATTTTCAAAATAGAGAACTGACAAGATTTGAAAAAAAATACAGAAGTGAGAACAAGAAAATTTTTCATCAAGAATTCATCTTCTGAAATAGACTCAGTAGACAAAAGTTTACAGAATTACTGAGTCAGAATTCTTCAAGAACACAAGGAACATTACTATGAAGGAGATCATCTGTTATTCTACTCCTTCAAGCATCAAGTGTTCAAAAGCTTCATCATCAAGGACTCCAGACATCACACATTTCAGCATCTGCTGAAATCATCTATTGCTGGAGATCTGAAGCAACTGAAGGCCTATCACCCTAAGCAAAGCTCATCTTCCTGAACCCTTACAGATCTCAGGGGGAGCTTTGACAACATCTTCCACTTGTCTTCTCTCAGATTGTTGACAGAGAAGAACAACTCAACTCATTTTGTTTTTCCTTTCTCTCCTGTAAAAGGGTTTCTCAAAACTCCCTTCAAAAGTTTTTTGGCTGGTTTCTGAGACCTTGTCAAAACTAAGTGGTGGCAAGACACCTGATCAAAAAATCTGATTTGTTTTTTGAGCACCATATCAAAAGCTCATTGGTGCCCAGGACACCTGATCAACTATTCCTGTAGTGGATTCCTACCTAGGGTGGTAGAAGAGTGGATGTACCCAGGTTGTTGGGGAACCACTATAGCTCCTTGTGTCATCTGGTTTGCTGTGCTTTTGCTTTGCTGTGTGCTGTGATTTTGTGTTGTGTTTTCTTTATTGTTAATTTACTGCAACACTCTACACATATACTTAAATTAAGACTTCCACTGCTTTACAGTTTTAAATTGTAAATTATTTTAAAATACTCTATTCACCCCCCCCCCCCTCTAGAGTAAAGATAGATCTTACCCTCACTTTCACCGTCTATGACTTGGAGTTGGCGGTGGTGATTTTTGCACTTAAACTATGGCGTCATTACTGTTGGGTACACTGAAAAATATGTACCAGATTTGGAGAAGCCTCATCTTACTCAATGATATACATCAATTTGTATTTGATGGATATTTGAGTTTCATTGTGTAGGTGTAAGGTTTGCAAGGAAATTCTCTAAGTACAAGTGTCGACACTTGTGAAGAATTGTGTCGACACCCAGAAGTTGTGTCGACACTAGAAGCAAAGTTGGTTCGACACCCAGAAGTTGTGTTGACACTAGAAGCAAAGTTGTGTCGACACCCAGGCATTGTGTCGACACCTGAAGAAGAAGTTGTGTTGACACCCAGAATTGTGTCGACACCTAAGCCAAGAATTGTGTCGACACCTAAAGTAGAAGCTGTGTCGACATCCAGGAGTTATGTCGACACCAAAAGAAAGGAATGTGTCGACACTCAGGAATTGTGTCGACACCTGAAGAAGGTTTATGTCAACACACATGATTTGTGTCGACACACACTCAACGCCATCTTACAACAACAACTATTCTGAGTCTAAAGGCTTGTGTCGACACACAAGACTTGTGTCGACATACACTCACCGACAGCTAGACATACACTCAATGCCATCTGTCTGCAGCAGTTATGTCGAGACCAAGAGCAGTTGTGACGACACACAGGACTTGTGTAGACACATACAAACAGAAGATGTGTCGAGTAGCAGAAGAATGACTATGTCAACACATGGAGTGTTGTGTCGACATCACTAAGACTTGTGTCAACACTTAGTATATTTGTGTCGACACATATGAAGCAGTTTGCTGAGTGGTTCATGCTGAGTTATAAAGTCTTGGAGGAATCAACTGTCATGACTAGTGACTCGACAACTGTCATAACCAACAGGTCTGACACCTTTGTCAGAACTGTCAGAAGGTTGTTACAAACCGGATCAGCCGCTAATCATGAGAAAACTCTATATAAAGGACTGATCTGTGACAACTTATAAAAAAACTGATATAGAGATAAAAAAGTTAATCATCCAAAGAAAGAATTCAACAACAAGTAAAGGGGAGACCCTTAAGAAGGCAGATTCTGAACAGTCTGTAGAGAAGATTCAGATCTTATTCTAGATTCAAGGAAGGAGCTGACAGGATATCAACTTCTACATCAAGTAAAGTTCAACCTTATTTTGTTCTATCAAGAAGCTTTAAAACAGCTAAGTCAGGTTGGATCTGAAGATTCAGTTTATTTAAGAACTGATCAAGAAGCTCACACCTATAGAGTGATCTATCTGGTGATATTTGTGTATCTTTTAAATACTCAATTTCTTGTAGGATCTTTTGTAAGATCTGAGTTGTAAGCTTGTAATTATAAAGGCTGAGGTAGGGCTGAGTGCCTGAGGTGTAGGACTTGTGAAGTCTGAGTTGTAAGCCTAGTGATAAAGTTTGAGGTAGGGCTGATGCCTGAGGTAGGATTCTTAGGGAAGGATCTGAGATAGGACTTATGTAAGTCTGAGGTGTAGGAACCATCTGGTTCTGAGTTGTAAGATCTTGGATCTTAGAAAGTGTAAGGGAGTTGGGCTGAATCTAGTTCTCTACTGGATAAGTGAAGGGGGAAAGTGGATGTACGCATACCTTGAGGAACCACTATAAATCTGGTGTTTGCTGTACTGTGATTTATGTTCTGAGAATTGTATGTTCTGTGTTGTGTTAATACTAGTTAATTTGCCTGAATTATAAAAGAAAATTGGAACCTATTCACCCCTATAGGTGTTTAGGCTCTTGAAATAAGTATTTCAATTACTTATATGGCGTGAAAGTTGATATATTCACGTACCCTAAGAGACTAAAGTATCTTTTGGATCAGAAGGATCTCAATATGCGATAGCGGAGGTGGATGGAGTTCCTCGGGGACTACACCTTCCAAATACGCTATAATCCATGGAAGGGAAACGTGGTCATAGATTCCTTGAGTCGTAGGACTCCGGCAAGGGCAAATTGGTTGCAAATGCATGATGAGCATCTAATCCAGGAGCTGGAAGCTTTAGAGATTTCTTGTGTTGAAAACAATTCCACTACAAATGCATGTCTGAACTTGACGGAGGCACAGTATGACCTTGCGGACAGGGTTTGATGAGCAATGGAATAGGATGAGAGTTTAAAACACTATGCAGAGGATGGGTCAGATTCCCAGTTTTCCTTGGATGACGACCTTTTGCGGAAAGACGGTCGTTTGTGTATCCCAAATATGGGTAATCTAAGAGAAGAATTGATGTATGAAGCTCACTTCTCGAAATATTCAATTCACCCAGGGAGCACAAAGATGTATATGGACATGAAGAAGATGTTCTGGTGGTCGGGCAAGAAGAAAGGCATAGCTTTCTATGTGGCAAAATGTCAAACTTGTGCTTTGGTGAAAGCTGAATGCCAGAAACCTGGAGGTTTCCTGAAGTCGTTGCCTATTCCAGAATGGAAGTTCGATGAAATTTCTATGGATTTCGTGCATGGGCTACCGAGATCACAGAGTGAAAACAATGCTGTGTGGGTGATCGTTGACCGACTAACAAAGGTATCACACTTCATACCAAACAGGAAGAATGATTCAGTTGAGAAACTGACTAAGCTGTATGTGGATAGTATCGTACGATTGCACGGCGTACCCCGTAACATCGTAAGTGAACGAGATGGGTGCTTTACTTCAAATGATTGGAGGCTAATCCATCAATTGTTGGGGACTAAACTAAAGTTCAGTATGACCTTTCATTCGTAAACGGATGGTCAGATCGAGAGGACCAACAGAACTATGGAAAATATGCTCCAGATGTGCGCCCTGGATTTCGGGAAGAGGTGGGAAGATCACCTCTATATGATTGAATTTGCCTATAATAATAACTATCAAGCTAGTATTCAAATGGCTCCCTTTGAAGCTTTATATGGTAGAAAGTGTCGTACACCGTTAACTTGGGCGGAAACAGGCAAGTCAAAGCTTCATAAACGTAAATAGGTCGAAGATGCAAATTAGACCATACGTACTATTCGAGAGCGGCTATTAATAGTCCAAGAAAGGCATGCAAAATACTATAACGCCAAATACCAAAAGGTGGAGTTTGTGGTGGGCGATTGGGTATACTTTAAGAGCAAACCATTCAAAGGCGTGCCCAGGATTCGGTGCTTGAAAAAGCTGAGTCAAAGATATCTTGGCCTATTTGAAGTGGTGGAGCGAGTTGGAGAAGCTTCCTATCGGCTAGATCTTTAATGAGAACTAGGTGGCTTGCACGATGTGTTCCACATATCAGTGCTTCGAAAAGGCATGAAATAGTCAGCTCAAGTGATTGAGAATGATCGAAGTACCGGTCAAATATGGGCTAACAATGAAAGTTAGGCCCATTCGGATCGAGGATAAGGAGGTTAAGCAGCTGCGGAACAAGACAATCGGGATGGTCAAGGTCCGGTGGAACAACTGTGGCTGTGAGGAGCTAACATGGGAGGGGGAGCAAATAATGTGTGATAAATTTCCCAAGTTGTTTGTATATATGTTGTAACATATTTTTTGTTGTCTTTTTTATAGCTGTGTGTAAATTTTAGGACGAAATTTCTGTAAGGAGGGGAGGGTTCTAACACCCCAAAATTGACAACAGAACTTTTGTCATTATCACCGGGTGATAGTGGGTATCCCCTGGTGGCGATAGCGTTAAAGCATTGAGTCAGCAATCGATGCACTCGACACACTCAACGAATCATCGAAGGATCTCACTGCGTGGCGATAGTAGATCTCGCCGGGCGATAGTGTGTAACACCCCTATCCGTCACATGACATATAGCAGTAGGTTCGGCCAGGGCCCGACACCATATACTACGGACAGACCGGATGGTTACGCGTTGAAACCATTCAACCAATCACAACGTCCTACAAAGCACCTAGCAGAAGCGATTATTAAGTTGCACAGTTAAGAACCTTGCTATCATGAATGCCCACTGAACCAAAAACATAGGAATGTTGAATACACTCAATAACTGGCCTTAAGGCCTTACAATGTTTGCTTAACAAAACAAGTCTTTCAAACCTCGGCACGCAGGCCGGTCATACATGAGATAAACGGGAAACATAAAAAAAAAGTTAGGCCTTCGAGGGCCCGCACAACATCATGGGCTTTAGCCCGCTATTTCCCGCTCGGCTCCGCAGCAATTGCAAGCCACAATCAACCGCCCGGTGGTAAACAAAATAACGGTTAGTAATGCTGACCAAATTATAACGATCCCGTCCCCAAAATCGGGGCGGCGATGCTCTTTCCCTGCACTTTATTAGTATAAGCATCAAAATAGTGTAAAGACACTTCATCACAGGCGTAGGCTCACACGACCACACACCCCGTGCACTCAGGGCACATTCACGGCGGACCGGCCAATGTCACGTCAATTCAAGCCATAGACGTTCCCGTTCCACCACCGCCCATTGGACGGCCAAACATATGAGCATTTTGCCTTCCTGGCCTTGGTCACGATAATTTAATCCATAGACCACCGAAGACCCTCATCCATGCCAACGGTTCCACTGAATGACATAGATCGGGTACGGTTCCGCCTGACCCGTGCTCACACCGCAACGACAATTTAAGTCATATGCGCAGGTCAAGACTCACCGAGTCCCGTTTCCACCATAATAGTTACATAACCCAGTTATGTTCACGTTGGCTCCCCGGCCACCATGTTGGCAAAGCACGCTTTTGCCCAATTTTTCGGGTGCACCTTGGAGTTAGTCTCTAAGGCTCCCTGTTGCAATCAACCACGTAGAAAACTCGAAAAAGCCCAAACACCCGGAGTCTTCCCCGGTTCAAATGCAATGCAACATCACCGATCCAGACCAACTTGTCTGGATAGGCTTCACACACCATGCCTATGCCCGTTTACGCATACGGACTCTTCACAAGGGGGACTTTACATATCTACCCCAAGGAACGCCTCAACTCTTCGCTCACTCGCAAGAGAAGGCTTCCTATGCAAAGGAAAAGAGGGTTTCACATGCCCTAGGATGAGAATCGTTATCCTTGCGTTTCTCCTCGGCACCATGACGATCTAGCCGGATGGAAAGCAGCGCAATCTCCTTGCCTCCGCGGATCCAAAGACGGCTCGCGATATGGAGCTCCAAAGCTCCGCCGGTGACCGGATCTTGCCTTTCTCCTCCTCCTTGCTCTCCCCTCTCTCTAACCTTAAGAAAGAGAATCAAGGGGGAAGAAATGAGGGCTTACAAACCCTATTTCCGAGTTTAAACCGCCAGCACCAACCCCCAGCCGTCGGATCCCAACATAAGAAAATGAACGGCCACGATCGGGGCCTAAAATACAAAATCTGGGTCGAACACGGCCTGTGACACGCCCGTGTCCAGGGCCGTGTTGCCCATTATTCGTCTCGCCCGACGCTCCGACCAGCACACGGCCTTCGACACGGCCTTCGACACGCCCATGTCACATGTGACACGGCCGTATCAATACTCGTGTCACGCCCCGTGTGCAACTACCAACATTTATTCCCCGAGGAGGACACGACCTGCGACACGGCACCCGACATGCCCGTATCACATGTGACACGCCCGTGTTTGTGCCCGTGTCATGGCCCGTGTGCATAACTCAGAAATCTCCCTAGCGTGACACGCCCTGGGATATGCCCGTGTCCCAGGCCGTGTGCCTCAACTCGACGATCGTCGATCGCCAAAACGTCGACCACACGACCCGTGGCTGAACACGCCCGTGACACGCCCGTGTCATGCCCGTGACACGCCCGTGTCACCTGCTCCAAGTCCCAGACTTGGCTTAAAACGTCACCCGTCCCTCTTTTGAATTTTGGAGTGTTACAACACTCCCCCTCTTAAAATAATTTCACCCACGAAATTACTAAAGGAATGAAAACAGAAAACTTTAAGCAGTACCTGAGTGGAATAACTCCAGGTACTCCTCCAGTGTAGTTTGCTCCCGTTCCCAAGAGAGTTTCTCCTTACCGCAATTGTCCCAACAGACCTTGACCATCTGGATCTCCTTGTTACGGAGCCTCTTGACCTCAGAGTCTTCAATACGAACGGCCTTGACCCTAGTCGTCAACCCTTCGTCCACCGGCACTTGATCAACTGCGATCACCTGCGAAGGCTCTTGTACCGCCTTCCGCAATACAGAGATGTGGAACATATCGTGTAGTCCACTCAACTCCACCGATAGCCCCAAACGATAAGCTGCTTCACTGACCCGCTCTAGAATCTCAAAGGGTCCAAGGTATCTTGGGCTCAGCTTCTTCAAGCATCTCACCCGCGAAATACCCTTGAATGGCTTTACTTTCAAGTACACCCAATCGCCGACTGCAAACTCCACATTCTAGTGCTTGGCATTGTAGTACTTAACCTGCCTGTCCTGAGCGATCAACAAATGCTCTCGAATGATCCGCACCAAAGACATTGCACTCTCCACCTCCTACTTCTTGTACAACCTTGCCTCACCCGTTTCTAGCCACGATAACGGCGTGCGACACTTCTTACCATAAAGGGCCTCGAAGGGCGCCATTTGAATACTCGCCTGGTAGTTATTGTTGTACGCAAACTCCACAAAATACAGGTGGTATTTCCAGTGCTTCCCGAAGTCTAGAACACACATGCGGAGCATGTCCTCCAACGTTCTGTTGACTCTCTCAGTTTGCCCATCCGTCTGCGGATGGAAGGCTGTGCTGAACTTCAATTTAGTCTCCAGCATCTGTTGCACCAACCTCCAATCATTGGACGTAAAACGCCCATCCTGATCACTCACGATGCTGCGCGACACACTGTGTAATCTGACTATATTATCCACATATAGTTTTTCCAGTCTCTCCACTGAATCGTCCTTCCTATGCGGAATAAAGTGCGACACCTTTGTTAACCGGTCTATGATCACCCAGATGGCGTCGTTCCCCTTCTGCGACCTTGGCAAGCCATGCATAAAGTCCATCGATACGTCGTTGAACTTCCACTCCGGAATAGGCAAGGATTTCAAGAATCCTCCAGGCTTTTGACACTCCGCCTTTACCAAGGCGCAGGTTTGACACTTAGCCACAAATAGTGCCACATCCTTCTTGAGCCATGACCACCAAAACAACTTCTTTAGGTCTTGGTACATCTTCGTGCTCCCTGGGTGGATTGAGTACTTGGTATTATGAGCCTCGTACATAGAATCTGCCCGTAGATTTCCCTCGCTTGGGATGCACAAACGATGGTCCTTCCTTAAGAGCCCATCCTCAACTGAAAACTAGGAATTTGACCCATCCAAGGCTGCATCCATGAGCTCCTTCATCGAGCCATCCAACTCCAATGCCTGCCGAACGCGATCAGCCAGGTCATACTGAACTTCCATCCAGTTCAACTTTGCTTTGGCACTCGTCTGCTTGTCAACGCAATAGATCTCCAACGCCTCCAACTCCCGTACTAGCCTCTCATCATGAACCGACAACCAGTTGGCTTGGGCGGGAGCCCTGCGACTCAACGCATCCGCAACTGCATTGCCCTTCCCGGGTATATAATGAATCTTGAATGTGTAGTCCCCCAGGAATTCCATCCATCTATGCTGCCTCATGTTGAGATCCTTCTGATCTAATAGGTACTTCAGGCTCTTGTGGTCGGTATAGATATCGACCTTTACGCCGTACAAGTAGTGTCTCAACAGCTTAAGCGCAAATATCACGGCCGCCAACTCCAAGTCGTGGACCGGATAATTCCGTTCGTGCACTTTCAGCTGACACGATCCATACGCTATCACACTCCCATGCTGCAGCAGCACGCAGCCCAATCCACTACCTGAGTCATCACTATAAATCTCGAAGCCCTCGGTCCCACTCGGCAAACTTAACACCGGCACCGTGGTCAACTGTCCCTTCAGCTCCTCAAACGCTTGCACGCACTCCTGTATCCACAAAAACTTCTGATCCTTCCTTATCAACTTCGTGAGAGGTAATGCTATCTGCGAGAAGTTCTCTACGAAGCGTCTGTAATAGCCGGCAAGCCCAAGAAAACTCCGGACTTCCGCTACCGAAGACAACACAGGCCACTCCCGTATTGCAACAATCTTCGCCGGTCAAAGCGGTGAAGCGGTTAAGTCGATGTCGCCGGGTAGCAACAGCCAATGTCGCAAGGCGATAACGCCAAAGTTGACCAGTCAACTTAAATCTTGGCCTTTGCTTTGTTTTGATGGATTAATCGTGTGGCTGGGGTTAAACCCGAGGTCTCTAAAGTAGAGGGGTGTGGATTGAGGAGATCTTTATTTCCTTCTTACTCTCTCTCTTCATTTCATCCTCTCCTTGAGAAAGGAAAGCTAAGGAAGAAGGCTGAGTTTGTGCTGGAGCTAAGGGCTGGGCTGAAGCTTGAATAGCTTGGAGAAGAAGATCTTGTGGGCGAAATCAAGATCTGATACTAGATCCGTGAAGAGGAAGGCGACATGCTCATTTCCAACCGGATTTAACGCTAACGCCATGTCTCCAAAATGAATTACAAGGGTAACGATTTTCTCCTGGACAAGTAAAGTCCTCAATACGCATACCTGCATGGAACCCCTCACCAAAAGGTGTAAAAAGGGTGGCTTCCTTTAGGTTGATCGGTATGGTCCCCATTTAATATTGTATGTGATCCGGAAATGTAAAGTACGGAATAAGCATGATGTGTGAAGCCCATCCGGATTGGTTGGTCTGGATTAGTGATGCTTTCTTTTGCGAATTGGAGAAGACTCCGCATATAAACGAGTATTTTATGGAGTCTGTGGGTTATGTTTGCGAATTCGAGTAAGATGAAGTATTGGAGAGGATCTCCAGGAAAATACCCAGGCAAAATCACAGCTTTGATGAAACTGTCGATGTCGCCGGGCGATAGTAGGTGTCGCCAATGGCGATAGCTCCACGAGAGCTATTTGTGGTGTGAAAGACCATTTTTCTGGCACTACAGGTTAGTGCATGGTTTGGGTTGAGTTTGTACGCAGAAAGAGAGCTTCTATTGGTCCCGCCAAGCGATCTTGACGAACATTGACATTAACTCCCTTTTTGATTGTGAAGCTAGACCTTGGAGTACAATGTGGCTATTATGAGCTACGAGCACTTAAAGGCCTTTGTGCCGAACGGATAAGGGGAAGCCGACTTGCGTCAGTCTAGACATTGAATTGGCGATTTGAGAAATGGGTAAAAGCTGAATTGTCTCTGCGTTATGGTTGTCTAACTTGAGTACATGGGATATTGGCGTTTGTTAGGTTCACATAATGAGAGTCTTGAGTTGTACGTCATCAAGACTAAAGTCTCCGGCCGTAGTCCATCGAGCATAAATGCTCAATGTTGGAGGTGGGACCCTGGTTTTTCGGTACACTAATATGTGGGACCCTAGTTTTCCGGTACACCGATACGTGGGACCCTTGTTTTCCGGTACACCGATAGGTGGGACCTTGGTTTTCCGGTACACCGATAATGTGCCCTGAGTGAACGGAGCATCGGGTCGTGCGGCCGGCGTTTGTGATATATTGAAATGTGTGGTCGTTCACTTTCTTGTGATATATCTGTTGATATTGCATTGCTTGCAGGGAAGGAGAATCACCGCCCCGAGTAAGGGGTGGGGTCGTTATAAAATTGGTCAGCTAAAGCTGACCATTGCTTTGTTTGCAACGTTTTGGTGGGTTATCTTGTACAGGTGCTGGACCGAGCAAGAATTAGCGGGCTGAAGCCCTTGCTACTATGCTTGTCCTCGAAGGCCAAGTGGAAAAGTTTTACTATTTTCATGTGTGGCCGGCCTGCGTGCTGATGTATGTAATCCACACCTGTGAAGTTTAACTATAAGGCCTTAAGTCCAAACTCTTTTGTGTATTTCTGTATACATTCCTGTGATATATAAATGTGATTATTTATATATAGCGTACATTCCTGATTGTTGAGTTCAATAATAACCCCTAAAGCTTCTATAAGAATGCTCTGAGTTAAGATGCGTTTACTGGTTGTTGATATTCATAAGTAACGTCGCCAACTGTCTGTGGAATTTGGCGTGGGGCCTCGGCCGGACCCTCTGTTATCACTACAACAAATATGGACATCAGCGAAGTTTTTAGGAGGCATTGGAGACATTTTTCAAACGTCGTTAATGTTTTCGCGATGTTTTTATAAACGTCGCGCATGCCGCAGGCGTCGCGAATACAACCGTCGCCAAAAGTTTTCGCGACGTTTTTTTATACACCCACCGCCTGACATTAACGACATTTACGTTAATAAATGTGGCGCGCTTTCACCACATTTCGTAGTGTAAAATGTTGCAAGCCTTAGCAATGTCAAACTAAAAAATAGGCAATTCTTGAGAGGAGAATATCTAGTCATAATTCGAGAGAAAACTCATAATTAATTAGATCAGAGGTAAAATTATTAGACACGTTTTTGTATGAAAAACTTTGCAAAAACTAAAAACAATGGCCGCATTTAAACAAAAGTCGCCAAAAAAACGTGGCTGATGTCCATATTTGTTGTAGTGTATATTTGATGTGACAAACGGAGGTGTTACAGGAGTAATCTCATGGTAGAGAGCAGGAAGGAAGAGGAAGAGGCCTTGGAAGAGGCCGTGGTGGAATGGCCCAAGTCTAATGTTACAACTGTAGCAGATTTAGGCACATGAGTTATGACTGCAGAATTCCGAGGAGGAAAGAGGAGACCAACCACTATGCTGAAGCAAGCAACACTGGTGGTGTTACAATGATGTTCTTGACTTATAGAGGAGCTGAAAGTGGTAGAAATGAAGTCTGGTACTTAGACACAGAAGCGAGCAACCATATGTGTGGTGAGGACTTGTTCACTAACCTTTAACCAAGTGCTGGTGAGGTTAGCTTTGGAGATGCTTCAAAGATCTCGGTAGAAGGCAAAGGGTTGATAGTGGTCACCCTAAATGGTGAGAAGGAGAATCTTAATGATGTGTTCTATGTTTTTGGCTTGAAGAGTAACATCTTAAGCCTTGAAAATTTTGTGGAGAAAGGCAACTGCATTCAATTGAAGGATGGTTCATTGGCTATGAAGAACCATCGAGGAAAAGAGGTGGTGAAAGTAAAGATGACGACGAATCATCTCTTTACTTTGAAAATGGATGCCGAGGAGACGACATGCCTAGCAAGAACTAAAGAGGAGGAAGAAGCTTGGTTGTGGAATCACAGGATGGGTCACTTAGGCTTCAGCGGTCTGAAGCTTCTATCACATACAAAGATGGTGGAAGGTCTACCAAATATCTTACCGCCACAAAAGATTTGTGAAGCTTGTACGAAGGGCAAGTAGAAGAGACGGAGTTTTGAAGGTGGAAAGTCTCGAAGAGCAAGGGGACAGCTTGAACTGGTTCATTCGTACATTGCTGGTCCGTTTGATATTGCCTCAGTTGGCAGAAGAAAATACTAAATCACCTTCACTGATGACTTTAGTCGGAAGTGTTGGGTTTACTTCTTGAAGGAGAAGTATGAGGCCCTTGACAAGTTCAAGGAATTCAACGTAATGACAGAGAAGGAGAGTGGGAAGTACCTGAAGTACTTAGAATTGATCAAGGTGGGGAGTACACCTCAAAGTTATTTGATTCATTCTGCAAAGAGCATGGGATTTCTCATCAGTTAACTGCCGCTTACTCATCTCAGCAGAACGGAATTGTTGAGAGAAAGAACTTGATGATACAGAACATGACAAGGAGTATGATAAAGGGCAAGAAGTTGCCAAAGATGTTCTGGGCTGAAGCAGTACAATGTGCTGTGTACTTGCTAAACAGATGTCCGACGAAGAATGTAAAGTTCAAGGCTCCATATGAGATATGGAGTGGATAGAAGCCAAGTGTGCAACACTTGAGGGTGTTTGGGTGTGTAGCTTATGCTCACATCCCTGACCAGAAGAGGAAGAAGCTGGATGACAAGAGTGAGAAGTGTATATTTGTAGGTTATACTCCGATGAGTAAGGCTTACAAGTTATACAACTAGTGACGAAGAAGGCTATCATCTCAAGAGATGTCATATTCGAAGAAGATATTTGTTGGAGTTGGGATGAGAAGGAGAGAAATATCAAGGGAATGTTTTATGATGATGAAGATGAAGAAGGTGGTCATGAAGCTGAATCTGCGGATGGTGGAGTTGAACCACCATCACCACCGAGCAGAGACTTAGGGGGAGCTTCCACTCCTTACTCAAGTGGAGTAAGCACCAACAAAAGCAGTTCTGATGAAGCAAGCACTAGTAGGAGAAGCTCTGAAAGTACTCAACCTAGGATGAGAAGGTTGGAGGAGATCTACGAGGAGACGGAGCCAATTCATGATTATTTTTCTTTGTATTGCCTTTTAGCAGATTGCAAATCATACTCATATGAAGAAGCTGCTCAGGAGAAGATATGGAGGAAGGCGATGTATGAAGAGATATCATTTATTAAGAAGAATGATACTTGGGAGTTAGTCACTATGCCGACAGGTCATAAGCCCATTGGTGTGAAATGGGTGTACAGAGTGAAGACTAACAAGGATGGAGAAGTGGAGAAGCACAAGGCAAGACTCATCGCGAAAGGCTACCGACAAGTCCAAGGTATGGAATACGATGAGGTCTTTGTTCCAGTGGCGCAGATTGATACTATCAGTCTGATCATTGCACTAGCTGCTCAGTATAAGTGGAAGATCTGCCAGATGGACGTCAAGTCTGCATTTTTGAATGATTATCTGGAAGAGGGTGTGTATGTCCAGCAGCCGTCTGGATATGAAGTGAAAGTCCAAGAGAAGAAATTTTACAAGCTGAAGAAGGCGATGTACGGGTTGAAGCAAGCACATCATATGTGGAATGAAATAATAGATACATACTTTCAGAAGAACGGGTACATGAAGAGCCCGTATGAGTATGCACTCTACACGAAGGTAGAGAAGAACAGTGATTTCATGGTCGTGTGCTTGTATGTTGATGACATGATATTCACCGGCAACAAATCTCTTATGTTTGAAGAGTTCAAGAAGACGATGAAGGAGTTCGAGATGACTGATTTGCGAGAACTTACTTACTTCTTGGGCATTGAGGTACAACAGAGTGAAGATGAGAGCTTCATTTCTTAGAAGAAATATGCGGAGGAGATTCTGAAGAAGTTCTAGATGGAGAATAACAAGGCTATCTCGACTCTTGCAGATCTGGGGATGAAGCCGAGGAAGGATTCAAAAGATGAAGAGGTTGACTCTATATTGTTTAAGAGACTAGTTAGAATTCTACGCTATCTGACTTTCACTAGGCCCGATATCATGTATGCAGTTGGAGTTGTTAGTAGATATATGGAAGAGCCGAAGCAAGATCACTTCACAGCAGCGAAGAGGATCTTGAGGTATGTGAATGGGATGAGAGATCATGGTTTGATGTACTCAACTGTAGAAGAGTTGAAGTTGGTCGGATACTCCAACAGTGACTATGGTGGTGATGTGAATGACCGGAAGAGCACTTCTGGATACGCTTATCATGTGAGAATAGCTGTGTTCTCATGGAGTTCAAAGAAGCAGGCAATGATTGCTTTGTCGACTTGTGAAGCTGAGTACATTGCAGCGACTGCCTGTACTTGTCAGTCGATTTGGTTGAGAAATCATTTGCAAGAGTTGTACTGTTGGGTACACTGAAAAATATGTACTAGATTTGGAGAAGTCTCATTTTACTCAATGATATACATCAATTTGTATTTGATGTATGTTTGAGTTTCATTATACAGGTATAAGGTTTGCAAAAGAATTTTTTCTAAGTACAAGTGTCGACACTTGTAAAGAATTGTGTCGACACCCATAAGAGATTGTGTCGACACCAGAAGCAAAGTTGTGTCGACACCCAGAAGTTTTGTCGACACTAGAAGCAAAGCTGTGTCGACACCCAGGCATTGTGCCGACACATAAAGAAGAGGTTGTGTCGACACCAAGAATTGTGTCGACACCTAAGGAAGGAATTGTGTCGACACCTAAAGTAGAAGCTGTGTCGACACCCAGGAGTTATGTCGACACCAGAAGAAAGGCATGTGTCGACACTCAGAAATTTTATCGACACCTGAAGAAGGTTTGTGTCGACAGCTAGACACACACTCAATGCTATCTTACAACAATAGCTATTCTGAGTCAGAAAGCTTGTGTCGACACACAGGACTTGTGTCAAAACTCATTCAACGACAGCTATACAAACACTCAACGACAGCTAGACATACACTCAATGTCATCTGTCTGCAGCAGTTATGTCGAGACTAAGAGCAGTTGTGTCAACATACAGGACTTGTATCGACACATACAATCAGAAGATATGTCAAGTAGCAGAAGAATGATTATGTCAACACTTAGAGTGTTGTGTCGACATCACCAAGACCTGTGTTGACACTTAGTGTATTTGTGTCGACACATATAGAGCAGTCTGCTGAGTAGTTCATGTTGACTTATAAAATCATTAAGGAATCAACTGTCATGACTGGTGACTTGACAGCTATCATTACCAACAGGTCTGACACCTTTGTCAGAACTGTCAGAAGGTTGTTACAAACCGGATCAGCCGGTAACCAGGAGAAATCTCTATATAAAGGACTGATCCGTGACAACTTACAACAACAGATACAGAGATAAAAAAGTGAATCATCCAAAGGAAGAATTTCAAATAGAGTAAAGGGGTGACCCTTAAGAAGGCAGATTCTGAACAGTCTGCAGAGAAGATTCAGATCTTATTCTGAATTCAAGGAAGGAGCTGACAGGAGATCAAGTTCTACATCAAGAAGAGTTCAACCTTATTTTGTTCTATCAAGAAGCTTTGAAACAGCTATGCCAGGTTGGATCTGAAGATTCAGTTCATTCAAGAACAGATTAAGAAGCTCTCACCTATAGAGTGATCTATCTGGTGATATTTCTATATCTTAATAATACACAATTACTTGTAGGATCTTTCTTTAGATCTGAGTTATAAGCCTATAATTATAAAGACTGGGGTAGGGCTGTGTGCCTGAGGTGTAGGACTTGTGATAGTTTGAGTTATAAGCCTAGTTATAAGGCTGAAGTAGGGCGTTGGCCTGAGGTAGGATTCTTGGGGAGAATCTGAGGTAAGACTTGTATAAGTCTGAGCTGTAGGAACCAATCTGGTTCTGAGTTGTAAGATCTGTGGATCTGAGTTAGTGGAAGGAAGTTGGACTGAATCAAGTTCTCTACTGGATAGACGAAGGGGGAAAGTTGATGTACCCATACCTTGGGGAACCACTATAAATCTGGTGTATGCTGTGTTTTCTGTGCTGTGATTTGAATTTTCTATGCTAAGTAAGAACCTGTTAAATTGCCTAAAATTCTTAAAGATAAATAGATCTATTTACCCCCCTCCCCCCCCCTCTAGGTGTTTTGGCTCTTGAAATAAGTCTTTCAAGTGATATCAGAGGGAGGTTACTCAAAGATTGACCTAACAGTCTGAGTGAATCTCCAAGGTAATTAACAGATCTCAAGAATAGGTTCAAATGTGAATCAAAAGGAGTTTGGATCTATGAAACTTCCTATCTGCAGGAAAGAATACTTCAGCTTTTGGAAGGAAAGGGTCAGGTTGTTCATGAAAGCATCTGATCCAAGAATCTACATCACTGTATAAGAAGACCCTTCATTCCAATGAAGGTATCAGTTCTGGATGTAAATATTAGAACCCCAAAGAATTATTCTGAAATGACAAAGGATGAGATCATCCTAGCAACACTTGACAAAAGAGCACTGAACATTATTGTAAGTGATATAGATGATGCCATATTTCAGAATCTGGTGCACTATAAAACCTCCAAGGAAATGTGGGACACCCTGATTGTCTACATGGAGGGAACAGAAGATGTTAGAGAGGACAGGAAGACTGACAGCATAGCTGAATGCTACAAAAAGTTCTTCAGGATAGTTAATGAACTGATGACATATGGTAGAGTATTTAGCGCATATGCACTGAATGACATGTTTCTCAAGTCTCTGACAAAGGACTGAACACAAAGATTTGTGCTATCAGAGAGGTGGCTAAGCTTGCTGATACACCTCCTCCCACACTGTTTGGAAAGCTGCTATCATATGAAATATAGCTCACTGCCAAAAAGGAGGAAGAGAAGAGCAGCAGGTCTGAGTACAAGGATAAGTCAACTGAAGGCACAAGAAAGGGCAGGAGAAAATCTCCTTCTCCACCCAGAAGGAGTGTTGAGGCTGAAGAAGGAATTCCTGACAACAGCACATCAGATAGCCAAACCTCTGATGAGGGCTTTGCTACCTTTATAAGGAAGTTCCAAAGGTTCATGAAAAAGAAGAAGTGGAGAACCAGACCATCAACATCCTTTTCCAAGGATGAGTATTATAAGAAAAAGAAGACTTCCAAGGAGGACAAGTATGCCTCAAAACCTAGTAAACAAACTAATACTAAGATTGTTTGCTATTGTTGCAACAGGCTAGGACATGTCATTGCAGACTGTCC
Organism: Platanthera zijinensis; assembly: GCA_039513925.1. Classification (NCBI taxonomy): domain Eukaryota; kingdom Viridiplantae; phylum Streptophyta; class Magnoliopsida; order Asparagales; family Orchidaceae; genus Platanthera; species Platanthera zijinensis. The sequence goes on from CM077096.1 coordinate 127,926,880, forward strand.
AGACAAGAGGACTGAATCTAAGGACAAGAAGAAGCATTAAGGGAAAGGCAAGAAGGAGAAATCCCTTATTGCTCAAAAGCAGAAGAGTTGGACAAACTCTTCTTCTTCAGGATCAGGAGAAGAAGATGATGCTGAAGCATATGTTGGGCTGTTCTCAACAGAAGAGGATTCTAGGGAGCTAGAATTCCTACAAATGCTGGACTCCATAAATGGAGTGAAAGATTATTGCTGTAGAGGGCTGATGGCTCAGTCAGAAGATGATCAGTGCCAAGATCAGCCTGGTCCAAGCAAGGTATACAGTTCTCCCTCAGCTTCTGATTATTTCACTGGATCAGAATCAGAAGCATCTGCATCAAGAGATGTGGATGGTTCTGAGTCTGAAGGGGATGTACACCAACTCATTGATGAGTATGGTTGGTTATTGCAAGCTCTAAAGAGAAGCAAGCTTCTTGTCAAGGAGCAGACCAAGGAGATTGAATCTCTTAAGCAGGCAGCATCAGAATCAGCCAAGCTGATTGATTTGAAACTGAAAGAGGTTGCCAAACTGAAGAACATAACTGTTATTCAGATGGGCACAATCACTTTCAAAGAAAATCATATCAAGAATTTGGAGACAAGACTCCAGAAAGAAAGAGAGTTAGTGGCTAAATTCTCTAAGCCAAAATCTATTTTGCCCTTAATAGACAATTTCATTTCTCAGAAGGGAAAGACAGGTCTAGGTTTTGAGGGAAGAACTAGGGCCACCAATTCTCATGGAAAATGTAAGGCCCCAGTTCAACCACTAGCCTCTAAGCCCCCTATTTTTTTAGGAAGGTGATGCAACCTACAAACAGGTATGATCATGAAATTACTCATGGTCACTGTGAGTATGGAGATCACATTGGCAAGTGTGCAAATGCCAGTAGGCCACTCTTTAGGCAAGCCCATCAGGTTCAAAAGGAATTCTTAGGGTTTACTGCTCCAGCACCTACACTTAAAAAGACTGTTGACAACAAGGTTGTAAAGTCTGTACCTAAGAAAAGGTATAACATATTTGATTGTTGGTGTTGTGGCAAGGTAGGGCACTTTGCCATGGATTGCTGGTTTAACACAAGTGTTAAAACCAAGAGTAGTTTACCTATCAGAAAATCTGTAGGTAAACAGGTTATTTACCAAACTAACAAGAACCTAGGACCCAAAAATAATTTGGGTTCTAAGGATGAGTTATTCTTTATTTGATGCTGGTGAATCCAAGTGGCCATACACCTATATGGTTCTTGGATAGTGGATGTTCCAGACACATGACTGGAACAAGAAAAATGTTGAGGGACTATGCGCCCATAGAGAATGGTCCTAAAATCATCTTTGGTGGATCAGAAAAAGGAGTCATCAAAGGATTTAGTAACATTTCTTGTGACTCAATTACCATCACTAAAGTGGCTTATGTGAAGGGTTTAAAACATAAACTGATTAGCATAAGTCAACTTAGTGATCTAGGTTATGACATCTCTTTACACAAAGGGGAGTGCCAAATTAAGAGGTCAAGTGATCAAGAGAACATTTTGACTGGCACTAGGAGAGGGAATGTATATTGTCTTAACCTAGATTGTGAGTATAACAACTAACCCATTTGCCTAGTTGCAGGTGAGAAAGCTTCACTATGTGTCAAATGGCACAAGAGGTTAGCTCATCTGAACTATAAGTCTATAGGACTACTGTTTAGCATTGGTTTAGTGAGGAATGGTCCTCAAGTCAAGTGCATTAAAGAGGGAGTGTGTTCAGCTTGCCAAAAGAGCAAACAAACCAAGTCCTCTTTTCCAGCACTTGATACCAAAGATTCAATGAGATGTTTATATCTCTTGCATATGAATTTGTTTGGTTCTATGACAATTCATAGTCTTGGTAGGAAAGTATACACCTTAGTTATTGTGGATGACTATTCTAGATACACACGGGTTTTCTTCTTGAGGCAGAAATCGGAAACCCCTAGTGTTTTCTAGACTTTTGTTAGACTCAGAATGAATTTAACTGTTTAGTGGTTAAAATCAGAAGTGACCATGGAATTGAATATTAGTATGAATGTATGACAAAATTCTGTGAAGAATTTGGGATTCATCAGGAGTTCTCCTCACCTAGAACACCTCAGCAAAATGGAATTGCTGAAAGAAAGAATAGAACTCTTATTGAGGCAGGTAGAACTCTACTCAGTGACACTACTCTCCCTGAATATTTCTGGGTTGAGGTAGTAAATACTGCTTGTCATGTTCTCAATAGAGCATCCATAAATAAGAACTTAAGTTGACTCCCTATCAGATTTTGAAAGGCAGAAAACCAAACATTGCTTACATCAGAATCTTTGGTAGCAAGTGTTATGTCTTAGTTAATGATAAGCACTACCAAACAAAGTTTGCTGCCAAATCCATTGAAGGGATATTTCTTGGGTACATCAATAACAGTAGGGCATACAGGGTCTACAACTTGACTACCCAAGTTGTAGAAGAGTCAGTCCATGTTGTTTTTGATGAGTCTAGATTGATTAATAATGAATTATCTAGTTCTTCAGTTAGTTCTACAGGTCTAACAGACAGGCTGGGCAAGATGATTATCAATGATGTAGCTCCTGCTAGGATGGATGATGGAAAAGATGCATGTTGTCCAGGAGGAGAACAAAACTCACTGGATGATGAAGACAATGAGGAGCATCAGATGGAGGAAAATGAAGAAGGCCATGAGGTAGACAGGTTTCCTATAGCAAGAAGACACCTGAAGGATCATCCATCTCACCAGATAATTAGTGATGCAAGTCAAGGTGTTCTAATAAGGAGCAAAAGCATGAACACAGTTCTATGTTCTAGCTATTTGTCTCAAATAAAACCCAAAAAGTTTGAAGAAGCCATGCTTGATACTAACTGGGTTGATGCTATGAAAGAAGAGCTGAATCAATTCAGAAGGTGCAAAGTCTGGGAACTGGTTCCTAAACCAAAGGATCACAATATTATAGGAACCAAGTGGATCTATAGAAACAAACTTGATGAGAATGGCACAATTATAAAGATCAAGGCTAGGCTGGTAGTAAAAGGCTACAGGTAAGAGGAAGAGATTGACTTTGATCAAACCTTTGCCCCAGTAGCAAGGTTGGAGGCTATAAGGATGTTCTTGGCCTATGCTGTCTATCAAGGGTTCAAGGTATATCAGATGGATGTAAAGTAAGCATTTCTGAATGGTGACTTAAAAGAGGAAGTCTATGTTGAGCAACCCTCAGATTTTGTAGATTCTCATTATCCTGATTATATATATAGGCTTAGGAAAGCTCTATATGGTTTGAAACAAGTCCCTAGGGCTTGGTATGAGACTTTGTCTACTTTTTTTATTGAGAATAAATTCTCTAGAGGAAAGATAGACAAAATTCTATTCTTTAGGGAATCTAAAGGCAAGATAATCCTAGTCCAGATATATGTTGATGACATTATCTTTGGATCTACTGAAAACAACCTTTGTAGAAAGTTTTCCAAACTTATGCAAGGAAAGTTTGAGATGAGCAGTATGGGTGAACTAAAGTTCTTCTTGGGAATTCAAGTTAGATAGACTGATAATGGATTATCCATATCTCAGTCTAAGTTCACCAAGGAGTTGATTAAAAATATGGTATGGACTCAGCCTCCACCATGAAAACTCCAATGGGAACAAGTATGCCTATAGACAAAGATGAGACAGGGAAACCTATTGATGAGTCTTTGTATAGAGGGATAATTGGCTCCCTACTCTACTTGACTGCTAGTAGACCTAACATCATATATGCTACATGTGTCTGTGCTAGGTACCAAGCTTGCCCAAAGGAATCTCATTATACTGCAGTTAAGAGAATTTTGAGATATCTTAAGGGCGTACCTAATCTAGGTCTTTGGTACCCTAAGAATAGAGATTTCATACTAACAGGTTTCTCAGATGCAGACTTTACAGGATGCAAAGAAGATAGGAAGAGTACTATATGAACCTGTCAATTCCTAGGTGGAAGGCTAGTGTCATGGTGCAGCAAGAAGCAGACCAGTGTAGCAATATCAACAGCTGAGTGTGAATATGTAGCTGCAGGCAGTTACTGTGCTCAATTATTGTGGATAAAGCACCAACTGGGAGATTATGACATCAAGGTAAGTATAATTCCACTGTTTTGTGATTCTACAAGTGCTATTTCTATTACTAAGAATCTTGTATCATACAATAGAACTAAGCATATAGAAATTAAGTTTCATTTCATAAGAGAATATGTGGAAAAAGAAGATATTAGTCTAGAATTTGTAAACACCAATAATAAAATTGCTGATATTTTTACAAAACCTCTTGATGAAACTAAATTCAATTATTTTAAAATTGAATTAGGTATGTTGAACCTACAATAGGTTAGCACAAGTATTTCTAAGTAGTATATGTCAGTAGAAAATTTCTCTGAAAATTTTTCTAAGTACAATGTTTGTGTCGAAACAAACAGACTTTATGTCGACACACTCAGTATGTTGTGTCGATAAGGAAAAATGATGTGTCGACACAGAAAGAGTATCTGTGTCGATAGAAGTATAGATGTCAACACAACTCTGTCGAGACTTTAAGTTAGCTGATTTTTGTGTCGACACACAAAAGTCAAAGTCAACACTCTGTGTCGAGACTTAACCAATACATGCCGACACTGACATAAGTATGTCGACACATAGACTTATCGACTAAACCTAAGTATTGTCGAGACCTAGTATTATTATTAAGGCGCGTCTTTTGAACTCCCCTTGTCACGTAGACTATAAATAGGTGAAGCAAAAATCTGGTCGACTCCGTCTTCAGCTTTCTCGATTCTAGACCTTGTGTCGACATAGATATTCTCTTCTCTTCTCTTCCACCTCTCTCTCTCTCCCGACAATGGCGCCTCATCAAGATGACAAAGTGAACGAAGGGTATAAGCTGGTTCGTGGTGGTTTCACGACAGCATCTCCAGAAATTCAGGGTGTAATTACCCTAATTTCAGAAAATTGGTTGGAGTTCTTGGTCTCAGAACCAATGAAGATTTGGAAGAAGGAGGTCATGGAATTTTATTCCTCTATAACCGTGGATACATACGAAAAGAAGATCAAAGCCACTGTACAGGATTCTAGAGTGAAACTTACACTGAAGTCGATTAGGAAATCACTCCAACTTCCTAAGGTTAAGGATGAAGATGACATCAATTCATCAATGACAAAAGATGCTTTAAGCTGGTGAGGGCTAAACCCTAATAACAAGGTTGGATCATCCATCACCAGGAAAGGGATGAATTCGCAAGGGAAGTTCCTGTTAGAGATAGTAGGCAAGGTAATCCTGTGCAAAACAGGTGGACATGATAGAATTTCGGCCTCTATGTTCAATCTAATGACAAGAATAATTTTCAAGCTAAAGACAGATTGAGCATCCATAGTATTTGACAAGATACAAGAAGGAATCAAGAAACCTAATCTGGGAAGAATCTTGAGTCTTTATTTATCTTCAATAATACCAGATATAATAAACCAACTTGCAGGATCAAAAATCAACCATATGAGAAGAATGGACACAAGAATCCTATCTAGGTGGGATAGAGTACTAACCAAGGAGGTTTCTACTCCTCAAAAACCGACCAAGAAAGAAAAGAAGAAGAAGGAAGTTATTCAGCAAGTAGAATCCTCTAGTGATTCAAAAGAGGAAGTGGTCTTCAGTTCAGATGAAGACAAACAATAAAAAGAAGCTCAAGATCAAGTTGAGAGTAGTGTGATCCCAGAGCAACAGATAATCACTTCTCCAGGGGGAGAAAATCCTGAACTAGCAGAAAAGATACTGTACTTTCTGAGCTGCCTGCTCAAGGGGGAGCAATTGATGGAATTACTCTAGAGAGTGAGTATGCAGCTGATACAGTAATTGATTTTGTATCAGATATCAACAAAGATGCACTGCTCAATGTGGAGAAAGAGGCACAAGATGTGCAGTTGAAAGATACTGCTCAGGATGAGCAAGTAAGTATCCCCTTTCTAGAGAGGTCCCTAGACAAAGATCTGGATGTCCAGAGAAAACCTTTTGCTAATCTTGTTCCTCCTATACAGGTGCAGTAAGAGTTCATCATGGAAGAGCTATTCTCTGATTTCCCTGTTGTAAGGACTGAGGGGGAGCAATCACTGATGGAAAAAGAACTGCCAAGGACTGAGGGGGAGGAGCTGCTAAATGCCCCATCTTATAAGGAAACTGTTGATATAGATAGCTCATCTCAACCCTCTGATGATGAGGAAGCCTCTTTGGCTAAGAAGAGAAAAATTATTGCAATTAAGAAAAGGAGCTCAGGCTACAAGAAAGCCTTGCAATCAGTCACTCAACAACTAGATCCAAGCATGGATTTCAGTTCATTACTGGTCCAATTGAAAGTTAAGTTGGATAAGCAAAGGAAGACTCTGGAAAAATATGTGGATGAATCAAATAAAGAACTGCAGTTTCAGCTGGCTCGGGACATTAAGTCAGTAAGATTTGAAGTCAATCTGCACAAGAAAGAGATGACAGATTGTTTCCATAAGGGAGGCAATGCTGTAGTTTATTTGGCTGAGCAACAAATGCTTATAAAGACTAAGATTGAGGACATTGCCACCAAGCAAGGATATGTCTTAGAAAATCAATTCAGGTCTAATGAAAATCTCAAAGACTCTCATGAAGAAATATTCAAAAAGCTGGGAAGTATCACTACTGATCTGAAATCTGAAATATCAAAGCAAATCAAAGAAGATCTAGCTGCTGTCCAAACAGTTATTGGAGCCTCCCAAAAGAAAATTTCTGATACCTTAATTAAGTTCAAAGATTATTACAAAGAGGGTACAGAATATCTAGCTGATCAGATAAGGTTTCAGAAGACTGATCTGAGGGATCATATTACTAGAGAAGTCATAAAGGGGGAGAGATTGTTAGTCAAAGCTAGATCTGACCATGCTAAATGGGTCTCTAATTCCATCAGAGCTATACTTGGCTTTCCTCCTTTTTGTGATGATGACAATGTTTCTGAATCTGGAGTACAACCTGCTAATATTGAAGGAGATCAGCCTAAAGTTGCACAGGTTATTTACTCTCCTGCTTATTTTGACATGGTTCAACAAGAAGTACAGACAATATACAGTCCTTCACAGGAGGCATCAAAGGTGATCATTGAAAAAGTAGAAATGTCAGAGGCTGCCAAGCAAGCTCAAAAGGAGGCACAATTATCCAAGAAAAGGTTCAGAGAACAGGCTGAGTTGAAGCCATACTTTGAGCAATGGAGCCCTAATTCAAGGAATATCATCTTAAATGCATGGAAGGCTATAAAGGATAAGACCCATGACAGGGGTAGGTGGTATTCTGAGCAGGAATGGAACAAATATCAAGCTAGGTAGGAAGTCATTCTTCAGCATAGAAGGAGTGCAAAAGCTGGGAAGTTACCTGCTAATGCTCTAGAGCCTAGCAGGTACTTCCCCAAGCCCTTTCACTATTTTGAAAGGCAAAGAATAAAGGTTGAAGAACAAAAGAAGAAGGATCTCAAAGGGAAGAAACCTGCTGATGATACAGATCCTACTGTGCAGGCAAAGATTCAATTAGGAAAAGGCATTGTAATTAAGGAGTCTAGCCAATCATAGGATAGATAGGCTTATGTATAGAATATTGTAACTTTTTGTTTTTTGTTTTAAGGAAAACATGTAAACCAAGAATTTTCTGATTAATAAATAAAATCAGCTTCTCTATTAATCTTAGTTGTTTACATTATTTATATGTTATCTTGCACTGAAATATATGTACATCTATTCTTATGTGCTTTATTATAAGTGATGTATATCTTTGACTAAGGGTTATGACTTCTTCAAATAGGGGGAGATTGTTGGGTACACTGAAAAATATGTACCTGATTTGGAGAAGTCTCATCTTACTCAATGATTTACATAAATTTATATTTGATATATGTTTGAGTTTCATTGTGCAGGTATAAGGTTTGCAAAAAATTTTTTTCTAAGTACAACTGTCGACACTTGTGAAGAATTATGTCGACACACAGAAGTGGTTGTGTCGACACCAGAAGTAAAGTTGTGTCGACACCCAAAATTTGTGTCGACACTAGAAGCAAAGCTGTGTCGACACCCAGGCATTGTGTCGACACCTAAAAAAGAGGTTGTGTCGACACCCAGAATTGTGTCGACACCTAAGGCATGAATTATATCGACACCTAAAGCAGAAGCTGTGTCGACACCCATGAGTTATATCGACACCAAAAGAAAGGCATGTGTCGACACTCAGGAATTGTGTCGAAACTTGAAGAAGATTTGTGTCGACAGCTAGACACACACTCAACGCCATCTTACAGCAACAGTTATTCTGAGTCAGAAGGCTTGTGTCGACACACAGGACTTGTGTCGACACTCATTCAATGACAGTTATACACACACTCAACGACAACTAGACATACACTCAACGCCATCTGTCTGCAGCAATTATGTCGAGACCAAGAGCAGTTGTGTCGACACACAGGACGTGTGTTGACACATACAATCAGAAGATGTATCGAGTAGCAAAAGAATGACTATGTCAACACTTGGAGAGTTGTGTCGACATCACCAAGACCTGTGTCGACACTTAGTCTATTTGTGTCGACACATATGGAGCAGTCTGCTGAGTAGTTCATGCTGACTTATAAAATCATTAAGGAATCAACTGTCATGACTGGTGACTTGACAACTGTCATTACCAACAGGTCTGACACCTTTGTCAGAACTGTCAGAAGATTGTTACAAACCGGATCAGCCGGTAACCAGGAGAAATATCTATATAAAGGACTGATCCGTGACAACTTACAACAATAGATACAGAGATAAAAAAAAGTGAATCATCCAAAGGAAGAATTTCACAACAGGTAAAGGGGTGACCCTTAAGAAGGCAGATTCTGAACAGTCTGTAGAGAAGATTCAGATCTTATTCTGAATTCAAGAAAGGAGCTGACAGAAGATCAACTTCTACATCAAGAAGAGTTCAACCTTATTTTTTTTCTATCAAGAAGCTTTGAAACAGCTAAGTCAGGTTGGATCTGAAGATTCAGTTCATTCAAGAACTGATCAAGAAGCTCTGAATTATAGAGTGATCAATCAGCTAAGTCAGGAAGAATTACTTGTAGGATCTTTTATTAGATCTGAGTTGTAAGCCTATAATTATAAAGGCTTAGGTAAGGCTGTGTGCTTGAGGTGTAGGACTTGTGATAGTCTGAGTTGTAAGCCTAGTTATAAAGGCTGAGGTAGGGCTGTTGCCTGAGGTAGGATTCTTGGGGAGAATCTAAGGTAAGACTTGTATAAGTCTGAGCTGTAAGAACCAATCTGATTCTGAGTTGTAAGATCTGTGGATCTGAGTTAGTGGAAGGAAGTTGGGCTGAATCCAGTTTTCTACTGCATAGGCGAAGGGGGAAAGTGGATGTACTCATACCTTGGGAAACCACTATAAATCTGATGTATGTTGTGCTGTGTTTTCTGTGCTGTGATTTGCATTTTCTGTGCTAAGAACCTATTAAATTGCCTAAAATTTTTAAAGATAAATAGAACATATTCACCCCCCTCTAGGTGTTTAGGCTCTTAAAATAAGTCCTTCATGCACCATCCACAAGAAGTTCCTGTGACGGTGTATGTTGATAACATGTCCGCGATCCAGTTAGCGAAGAACCCCGTGCTGCATGAGCGTAACAAACATATAGAGACAAAGTATCACTTTCTTCGCGAACAGGTGCAACCGAAGGTGGTAGAGTTGGTTCATTTCTCCTTAGGAGAGCAGATAACAGATATTTTCACCAAGACATTGAAAACAGAGACATTCCTGAAGTGTAAAAGCAAACTTGGCATGCTCTACCGTGTTTGAGTGGGAGATTGTTGGAGGAAATGTTCAATTTGACCAAAGTAAAATGTCAAATGAGATTATATATATAACCTTTATATATATCTTGATAGTTGACTAGTCAAATAGATATTATAATAATATATATTAAATATATATGATATTAATGGTGGCTGCCAACTCCACTGAAAAGAGGTGGCGTGAAGTGATAAAATTTGAAAGCATTTAAGAGGCGTGAAATTTGATGGCACGTGGCGGACTTTAATTGGTTAGCAAAGTTTATAAATAGGCCTTCTTTTCAAGGGGAAAAAAAAAATACGAGGCAAGGTTGTGGGAGGCGTACACAAATTCTGTGGACAGCACTCTTCTGCGGACAGAAATTCTGCAGACAGCAGTCCTGAGTAAATAAAAGGTCGCGGGCTTCATTTCTGCAGCAAGCGGCTTCTATTGACCAAGAAGGAACTCTATGCAAGGGTGACAGACAGAATTTTCTGTCTCTCGCAAACAGCTCTTGCAAACAGCTCCTGCAAACATCTTGCCGACAAGTTGTAAGCTTGCGGACAACATCCGTCCTGGTGTTCAAGTGTGAGCTTCTGTTGTGTTTAGTTGTAATTTATAGTGAAGTTGTATTGAGTTGTAATCTTGTAAAAATTTTTTTGCAATATATAAAGAAGCTTATTAGTTTGTCATCTCAAGTTGTGTGTGCCCACTATTATCGCTTCCAACATTAACAACAATTACAAAAACTGAAAGGTCCGTAACTTTGGCATGCAATTGCCACCAGTGGTGGAACTAGGATTTTGAAGTCGCACGGACACAATTTAAGTACTGTCAATTTGAGTGGTTCAGGGGGCAGCGCCCCCGAAATATTTTTTTTTGCCATAGAAGGAAGGAGAATCACCTATCCTTGACGCTGGAGCATGACTCCATCATCTCTAATTTAGCAACAATTCGAACATGACAACCGTTAGTAATATTGTTCAGATACACCAGAGGAGTATTCCCAATCAACTACAAAAAAAAATGCAAAATGCTCATTTCTGGACTGATTTTAGTCCAGAAATCTGGAGATTTCTGGACTGATAATCAGTCCAAAAATGAATGGTTTTAAGTGGCAATCAGTGAAGAAGAAGAGGATAATATCAGCGGGAAGCAGCGGGGGCAGCGGGGGCAGCGGGGGCAGCGGGGGGAGCGGGGGGAGCGGGGGCAGCGACGGCTAGAGGGATTTCTTCTCCCCCGTTGAAGATCGCAGAAAAAGCGGTCGGGCACGTGCCCTACCGTGCCCAGGGCTAGTTCCGCCCATGATTGCCACCATAGGAGCTGGAACAGGAGTGGTATGCTTCGTAATAGAGACATTATCATGACGTTGAGTGATTGGATCTGCTTGAGGGAGCTGAGAACCAATTTCATATAACCCCAATGTTCACCTTGAGGTATTATGCCCCACAGTCCACTATGGATTGTGTGACGCTATATCTTGGATAATTCCAAATGCGGCATCAGGAGTGCGATTGATGAGGGTTCCTCCAGCTCCAACATCAATGGTGGCCCGGTAATACAGATCCAAGGAGAAATAAAAGATTTTCACCTGGATTCCATTGTGGTTGATGACAATTTCTCAACAAGTCACTGAATTGCTGTCATGTCTCAGATAAATATGTTGAATTTTCGGGATCTTGGAATGAGCAGGGGTTATCTCAACTTAGAATGCTAAACAGAAACAGAGACACATGCAGTAACAAGAATCTTTATTGATCACAACAATCTTCTTACAAGGCGAGACATACATGACGAGATATGATTTCGCCAATGTACCAAGCAAAACAAAAATACAAGGCAAATCTAACTGTGCGGACTGAAAGAGTAGCCGCCGATTCTACTACTTCACTACGGAGTCCGCACAGACCGCCTTGTTGGGTACATTGAAAAATATGTACTAGATTTGGAGAAGCCTCATCTTGATCAATGATACGCATCAATTTGTATTTGATAGATGTTTGAGTTACATTGATAGATGTTTGAGTGTCGACACAATTTAAAGTGTCGACACTCAGAACTTGAGTCGACACTCAGAACTTGAGTCGGTACTTATGATGAAATTGTGTCGACACCCAGAACTTGTGTCGACACTTATGAAGGAGTTGTGTCGACACCCAAGCTAAGTCTACACTTATGAAGAAGTTGTGTCGACACTCAAACTGAGTCGACACCTAAAGAAGCAGCTGTGTCGACACCCAGGAGCTATGTCGACACTGGAAGCAGTTGTGTCGACACACTGGACTTGTGTCGACACATCAACTCACAAAGTGTTGTGTCGAGATCAGAAGCAATTGTGTCGACACACAGGACTTGTGTCGACACACACTCAACGCCATCTGACATACACTCAACGCCATCTGTCTGAAATAGATATGTCGAGACATAAAGATTTGTGTCTACACACTGGACTTGTGTCGACACATACAACATAAGAAGTGTCGAGAAGAAGAAGAATGACTGTGTCGACACATGAAGAGTTGTGTCGACATCATGAAGACTTGTGTCGACACTTAGCCTATATGTGTCGACACATGTGAAGCAGTTTGTAGAGTGGAATGTGCTGAGTTGGAAAGTCTTTGAAGAATCAGCTGACTTAACTAGTGACTTGACAGCTGTCATATCCAACCGATCTGACACCTCTGTCAAAACTGTCAGAAGGTTGTTACAAACTGGATCAGCCGGTAACCATTGGGAAACTCTATATAAGAGTCAGATCTCTGACAACCAAAAACAACAACAACAACACAACATAAGAAAAAGAAGAACAACATTAGAGAATTCTTCAACAAGAACAGGTAAAACCCTTACGAAGGCAGATCCAGAGCTATCTACAAAAAAAAGATTCAGAATTCATTCTTAATTTAAGGAAGAAGCTGACTGAAGATCATCTTCTACATCAAGTGAAGATCCACCTTATTTTATTCTATCAAGAAGCTTTGAAAAGCTAAGTCAGGTTGGATCAGAAGGGTCAGTTCATTCAAGAACTGATCAAGAAGGCTACACCAATAGAGAAATCTAGCTGGTGAATTTTCTATATCTTTATATCATTCAATTTCTTGTAGGATCTATTGTTAGATCTGAGTTGTAAGTCTAAAATTATAAATATTGAGATAGGGCTGAGAGCCTGAGGTATAGGACTTGTGGAAAGTCTGAGTTGTAAGCCTAGTGATAAAGGTTGAGGTAGGGCTGAGGCCTGAGGTAGGATTCTTGGGAAGAATCTGAGGTAGGACTTGTTTAAGTCTGAGCTGTAGGAACCATTCTGGTTCTGAGTTGTAAGATCTGCAGATTCGAGCCATTGGAAGGAAGTTAGGCTGAATCCAGTTATCTACTTGATAGGCGAAGGGGGAAGTGGATGTACCCATATCTCGGGAAACCACTATAAATCTGGTGTATACTGTGATGTGAATTGTGGTCTGTGTTTTACAAGTTCTGTTTAAATTGCCTAAAATATTAAAAGAAAAATTAGAACCTATTCACCCCTAGGTGTTTAGGCTTTTGAAATCAAGTCTTTCAAGTGGTATCAGAGGGAGGTTACTCAAAGATTGACCTAACAGTTTTAGTGAACCTCCAAGGCAAATAAATAGATATCAAGAATGGGTTCAAATGAGAATCAAAAGGAGTTTGGTTCCATGAAACTGCCAATATGCATGAAAGAATCCTTTGGCATATGGAAGGAAAGGGTCAGGTTGTTTATGGAAGCATCTGATCCAAGAATCTATATCATAGTACAGGAAGGCCCCTTCATTCCAATTAAGGTATCAGTCCTAGATGCAAATGTGAAAACCCCAAAGAACTATTCTGAGATGACAAAGGATGAAATCATCCTGACAACTCTAGACAAAAGGGCACAGAATATCATTGTAAGTGTCATAGATGATGCCATCTTTTAGAATCTGGTGCACTGTAAAACCTCCAAGGAAATGTGGGATACATTGATTGTCTACATGAAGGGCACAGAAGAAGTCAGAGAGGATAGAAAGTCTATGCTGAATCAGGAATATGAGAGCTTTAGGCAGACCAAAACTGACAGCATAGCTGAATGCTACAAGAAGTTCTTCAGAATAGTGAATGAGCTGATGATCCATGGAAGAGTGTTCAGCACTTATGAACTGAATGACAAGTTTCTTTGGTCCTTAACAAAGGATTGAGACACTAAGATATGTGCCATCAGAGAAGTGGCCAAACTGGCTGATACACCTCCACCCACACTTTTTGGAAAGCTGCTATCCAATGAAATGCAACTAACTGCTAGAAAAGAGGAGGAGAGGGGCAGCAGATCTGAGTACAAAGAAAAGTCAGTAGCCTTCAAGGCTGAAGGCACAAGAAAGGGTAGGTGAAAATCTCCTTCTCAACCCAGAAGGAGTGCTGAGGCAGAAGAAGGAAATTCTGACAACAACACATCAGATAGCCACAATTCTGATGAGAACTTTGCTGCCTTTACAAGGCAATTCCAAAATGTACAACCTCGGGCTCACGGGAGGGAACCCAGCAGAGAGAAGATCAGAAGAATCCCCAGGAGGAGAAAAGGCCCTAAGCAAGAGGGGCCTAAAGTCGGGTCCACCCGCAATGGGCGAGAGGGGCCTAAAGTCGGGTCCACTCGCAATGGGCGAGAGGGGCCTAAAGCGGGGTCCACTCGCAATAGGCGAGAGGAGCCAAAAGGTGGGTCCGCTCGCGCCAAGCGAGAGGGGCCTAAAGATTGGGTCCACTCGCAATAGGCGAGAGGAGCCCAAAGGTGGTCCTCTCGCCAAGCATCGGGTCGGCAGGAAGAGATAAGGCCGGTTCAGCAATTGGGGGGGGGACCGGTTCAGTTGGCAAGCGGTTCATCCCTTTTGGCCTTTTTTACTCTTTTACCCTCAGTGGTCTGCTCATAGTCCTTCAGAACAGCGGAGTTCGGCTGTTGGCAGACCCAACCCAGGGTATTCAGGTAATTTCACAGGTGCTTGCTTTGGTTATTTGCAGTTCAAATCCTGAAGCCTATAAATAGACCGGTAAGGTGTCTGAGAAGAGGTGTGTGGAACCTTCTTTTTCCTTCTCACTCAGGCACCTAGCTCAGCACTGGCTAGGGAGGGGAATGATTCTAGTCCTTCCGGGTGAGCGGTGGGACCTCCGAGCTGAAGCTCCCGGTCTGTTCCTTTGGGTGTCTTGTTAGGAGCGTGGTTCAAAGAAAGTAAGCGTGGGTTGCAGCCTTAGATCGAGCTTTTAGGAGAAACTAGTTCGACTAGTTTCAACATTTTTGGTGCGGTGAGCGTGGATCGCAGCCTGCGTCGAAGAACTTTGGATCATCTCATGGCAGGAGATCTAGGAGGAGGAGATGAGGGCGGAGGAAATGAGGGCGGGTCCCAGAACCCAGGAGGATATGTTGGGAGGGAAGAATTCATGGCATCCATCGGGGGCATCATGGGGATGTTGCAGCAGATCTCGCAGCGAGGCGAATGCGTGACCCCTCTACCTCAGGGGCCGAGCCTCTTGCCTCCGGAAGAAGCCGTCTCGGCAAGGGTGGGCGAGGATGCGCCAGGAGGGCGGCCCGGAAAGGAGAAAGTGGTGGAGGGAAACGGGCGAGACCTGGCAGGAAGGGAGTTGTTCCCCAGCCCGGCGAGCGCCGTCTCGCCAGTAGATCTCGTCGCGCGAGTGGAGACGGCGAGACCCCTGGCGAGAGGGTCCCCCTTTTGCGAGCTGGTTCTTTCGGCTCCCGTCCCGGAGGGGTTCCGCGAGCCTGAGATGGTTTATTATGTGGGGAAGGATGATCCCCTCCAACACTTGCAATGGTTCGAAGATGCGGTCTCCATCAGGCCGATGACGGATGCATTCAAGTGCCGCCTTTTCGCGATCACCTTGAAGGACAAGGCCCGGGACTGGTTTCATCAACTCCCAGCAGGGTCAATATATGGTTTTGAAGATTTGAGTAGGAGCTTCCAGCTGCGCTTCTCGACCTCGAAGAAGAGGAAGAAAAACCCGGAATCCATCTTCCTGATCAAGCAAAAGGCAGACGAGTCCTTAGCCCAGTACGTGGATCGCTTCCAAGAGGAAATCCTGGACATTCAGGAGGTGCCGGGATTTGCTCTCCAAATGGCCTTTACTGTGGGTCTCAGGGAAGGCTTCTTCAAAATGAGCCTCACCAGGAAGGCACCCTTATCATTTGAAGGGTTGATGGAGAAGGCGGCCAAGGAGATAGCGATGGAGGCAGCGAACCCGGCTTTTGCCAAGAAACTAGCAAGGCTGACGGAGGTAGAGTCCAGAGAACCAGGAGGAGCGAGGCAGCAGGAAGGGAGGAGAAGGGAGGAGCCAAGGGGGCCGGCACAACAGGAGTTGAGTTGGAGGCAACCGGAAGGCCCGGTTCAATGGCAATGGAGAGGTCTTCCCCCGGGGGGAAGGAACTACTACCATGGAGGAGCAGGAAGGTTGCCACAGCTGGGGTGGAGACAGGGACCTAGGCCACTCCCACCCCCGCCTCAGCAGGCTATGGCTATAGGCCGGGGAAGAGGAAGAGGAAGAGAGCGAGGAAGGGGGGAGCCGGAGCAGGGAGGAGAAGGAATCACCAAAAAGGGAGGCAGGAGGGGGAAGTAGCTATACCATTCTGTGACTTTCACGAGGAGGAAGGTCACGCGACAGCTACATGTCCAGAGTTTCTGGAGCTGAAGGGGAGAAGAGGAGCGGGAGAGCAGCAGCCACCGGCGCGGATAGTAGAGATGACCGGAGTGGGGGAGGAGGATAGATGTGTAGATCGGTCAGATGTGGGGGATAGAGGGGGGATCGGGGTGATTCATGGTGGGGTGGGCATCGAGGCTACCCGAAAGGCCAGCCTTCATACAATGTACCGTCGAGGTGTCGCCTCGACGTCGCAAGCCCCGCCCCCGGACGAGAAGATCACCTTCTCCAGGAAGGACTTGCCAGATCACGAAGACCCATTCTGCGATGCGCTGGTGATTCGGACGGCTATCGAGGGTTTCACGGTATCAAGGATCTTGGTGGACAATGGGAGCTCGGTTAATGTCATCTTCAAAAAGGCATTCAATGAGATGAGGGTGGAAGCCAGGAGGGTGTTAGCAGCGGACGGACCGCTGTTCGGATTCTCAGGAGAAAGGAAAGAAGTAGAGGGGGGAGTCGGTCTCCAGGTAACCCTGGGAGGGCTGTCCAGGAACTGCCGCTTTGTGATAGTGGACGCTCCCAGCAGTTACAACGCCATCTTCGGGCGCCCCTTGATTAGTGCCTTTAGGTGTGTACCATCATCTTTTCATCAATGTTTGAAACTCAATTCAGGAGGGACCCAGATCAGGGTGAGAGGAGATCCGAAGGCGGCCCGGGAATGTTATGTGACGGCAGTAAACGCTATCTCATGGAGGGGGGATGCGGAAGAGTTAGAGAGAAGACTGGAACGGGAGGAACAAGAGGAGAATAGAGTTGAGGAGCTAGGAGGTGGCATTGCGGAGGAGCCAGTAATGGCAGGGGAGTCAGGGGTCGGAAGAGAAGGGGAAGAGGAGAGTAGAGTTGAGGAGTGGGGAGGTGGCATTGCGGAGGAGCCAGTAATGGCAGGGGAGTTAAGGGTCGGAGGAGAAGGGAAAGAGGAGAGAGGAAGGAAAAGAAAAATAGGAGAGATGGAAGAGTCAGTGCTAGGAGGAGGCCCGGTGCGGGTGGAGGAGAGGTTCGTAGAGAAAGTAGACATGGCAGTGGAGAAAAAAGAGGGTGGAGAGCAAGAGCTCGGAAACCAGGAGGAGGGGCTGGGAGAGGAAGAGGAGATTCCGAAAGATCAGGAGGAAGAAGAAGAGCCCTCGAGGCTGAAGGCTGCAGTCGAGCTACAGGAGGTGGACATCCTAACAAAAGAAGGAAGGAAAGAAAAGATCAGAATCAGCGGAGAGCTCGGTCTTGAGGACCAGGAGGAGATCCGAAAATGCGTGCAGGAAAACATTGATATCTTTGCTTGGAGCGTGGCCGACATGCCAGGGATTGACGCAGATGTGGCATGCCATCGTCTCAACCTTGACCCCAAGGTTCGTCCCATCCAGCAGAAGAAAAGGGCCATCGCCTCCAGGATGGCCAAGCCTGTCAGGGAGGAAGTGGAAAAGCTGCTCCAGGCGGGGTTCATATCTGCAAACAAGTATCCAGGGTGGGTGAGCAATGTTGTGATGGTAAAGAAGGGGGAAGGGAAGTGGAGAATGTGTATTGACTTCTCTCTTTTGAATAAAGCATGTCCCAAAGATTGTTACCCTCTGCCTCGAATCGACGCGCTGGTTGATTCAGCCGTCGGTTTTTCACTAATGAGTTTTTTAGATGCCTTTTCAGGATACCATCAAATACGCATGCACCCACCAGACATCAAGGATGTCACCTTTATCACCGAGGATGGATGCTTCAGCTATAACATGATGCCTTTTGGGTTGAAGAATGCGGGGGCGACCTATCAACGGATGATGGATCGGATCTTCCGAGAACAAAAGGGACGGAACCTCGAAGTCTACGTAGACGACTTGATGATCAAGAGCCAAGATCTCAAGTCTCATATTGCGGATCTGGAAGAAACGTTTGCAACGGTAAGGAAGTATAAGATGAGGCTTAATCCGCTGAAGTGCGTATTCGGGGCCAGTAGGGGAAAGTTTTTAGGACATCTCCTCACCCCATCAGGAGTAGAGCCCAACCCGGATAAGGTAAGGGCTATCCTAGAACTAGAGTCTCCAACGAATACCAAAGAGGTCCAGCGTCTTACCGGCAAGTTGGCAGGGCTCAGCAGATTCCTTTCCAGGGCAGGAGAGAGGTGCTCACCTTTCTTTCGGACATTGAGGGGGGGAAAGAAATTCGAGTGGACCTCCGAATGCGAGAATGCTTTTCTAGCCTTAAAGCAGCAGCTCACCAAGGCACCGCTACTCCAAGGCCCGAGAGAAGGAGAGATTCTATTCTTGTATCTAGGGGTAGGGGCAGGGGCAGTGAGTTCGGTCCTCGTGCGGGAAGAAGGTAAAAAACAATTCCCGATCTACTATGTAAGTAGAGTCCTCAAGAAGGCAGAGCTAAAGTACCCCATCCTAGAGAAGCTAGCCTTCGCCCTCGTTATCTCAGCTCGAAAGCTCAGGCCCTATTTTCAGGCCCATTCCATCCAGATCATGACGGACCACCCTCTCCGCCGTATTTTGGAAGGGGTAGAGCACTCAGGGAGATTAGCTAAATGGTCAATAGAACTCAGTGAGTTTGACCTTTCTTATGTTCCCCGGTTGGCTATCAAGGCGCAAGCTGTAGCAGATTTCTTGGTAGATTACACGGTGGAGGTCAAGGAGGCCGAGACGCCTCCCGTAGTAGCTTGGGAGATGCTTGTAGATGGGGCCTCGGGAAAGAATTCTTTTGGAGGAGGGATAGTTTTGGTAAGCCCTGAGGGAACACGGATCGAACAGGCCCTGAAGGTTCATTTCATCCTCACCAACAATCAAGCGGAGTACGAGGCCATTATAGCAGGGCTGAGGTTGGCTCGTGAGCTCGGTATACAAGATATTAAGATCTCCACGGATTCTATGATAGTGGCAAGGCATATAAAAGGAGAATTTGAGATAAGAGAGCCCACCCTCCAGTTGTACTTAACAAAGGTAAAGAGAGTCATTGGGCAGTTCCGCAGTTTCTCAGTTCAACACGTCCCAAGGGAAGAAAATATTCGGGCAGACCTGCTCGCCAAGCACGGTCCTCGGGCCGGAGGAACCATGACAGAGCTCTTTAGGCCCTCCATCGAAGAGGGAGAACTGATGGAAGTAGATCAGCAGAGATCCTGGATGGATCCATTTACCACCTACTTGACGACGGGACGTCTGCCCGAGGGAGAGCTCGAGAAGAAACAGGTCAGGTACAAGTCGGCATACTACCTGCTAAGAGAAGGGATCTTATACCGTAAGACGTTGTCGGGGCTGTTGGCTCGATGCGTATCCGAGAAGGAGGTTGCGAGGGTGCTGGAAGAAATTCACTCTGGAGAGTGCGGCAGCCATTCCGGGAGTCGGACCTTGGAAGGAAGGGTGTTGAGGCAAGGCTATTTCTAGCCCGCCCTTAGGAAGGATGCCGAGGAATTCGCAAGGAAGTGCAGAAAGTGCCAGGAATTTGCCCCTCTTCAGCTCCTCCCGGCCCAAAGGTTGCGCACGATCACAGCTCCATGGCCCTTCGCCATATGGGGGCTAGATCTGGTGGGTCCATTCCCTCAAGCCAGCGGCCAGAGGAGGTTCCTGCTGGTCATGGTAGACTATTTCTCAAAATGGCTGGAGGTGAAGGCATTGGCGAAGGTGACGTCTCAAGTGGTCAAAAGCTTCGTATGGGGGGAAATCATCTGTAGGCATGGGCTCCCTCTGGCCATTGTCACGGATAACGGACCGCAATTTGCCAGCAGAGAGTTCGTGGATTTCTGTATACGACTAGGTATAGACCTTCGGTTTGCTTCAGTGCATCATCCTCGAAGCAATGGGCAGGTGGAAGCCGCGAATAAGGTCATCGTGAATCTCTTAAAGAAAAAGGTGGAAAACTTGAGGGGAAGTTGGGTGGAGCAGCTCCCCTCCGTCCTCTGGGCCTTAAGGACCACGCCAAGTTCCGCCACAGGGGAGACGCCATTCAAACTTTCCCATGGCTCCGAGGCCGTTATACCTGTTGAGTTCGAGGTCGAGTCACCTAGGGTGACGGCGGCAAGGAGGGGAGATGAGGAGTGGCCGGCAGAAAATGGTGAAGAGCAAAGGCTCTCCCTCGACTTGGTGGAGGAGCTTAGAGAGCTGGCATCTATCCGACAGGAGGAGGTCAAGCGCCGAATGTCAAGATATTTTGATAAGCACGTCAGAGTCAAGCAGTTTGAGAAGGGAGACTTGGTCATCAAGAAGGTGGATGCAGCAGGGAGAGGGGCTTCGGTAGGGAAGCTCAACCCCAACTGGGAAGGTCCTTTTATTGTAAAAGAGGTCTTGAAATCAGGAGGGTATCACCTCCAAGATGTAGACGGGACACCCCTAGATCGCGCCCGAAGCGGCGACGACCTAAAGCGTTTCTATCCTTAAAACTTTTGTTCATGTTCATTATCCATTATGAATGAGAGGTAGTTTTCTTTGTTTTTTCTCTCTCACTTTCCAATGTTAGCCAACCTGGCAAGACCTTCTGGTACTACCATACAGTTCCAAGTAGCTGTCTCCTCAAAGCAGGAAGATTTCATTTCGGAGAGGAGACCCCGAGAAGACCCGCTGTCCAGGCTACCATCGAGCTGGCAGGTCTGTAGGCTCACTCGGTGGTTGGAGTTGGTTTTGGAGAGGAGACCCCGAGAAGACCCGCTGTCCAGGCTACCATCGAGTTGGCAGGTCTGTAGGCTCACTCGGTGGTTGGAGGTGGTTTCGGAGAGGAGACCCCGAGAAGACCCGCTGTCCAGGCTACCATCGAGCTGGCAGGTCTGTAGGCTCACTCGGTGGTTGGAGGTGGTTTCGGAGAGGAGACCCCAAGAAGACCCGCTGTCCAGGCTACCATCGAGCTGGCAGGTCTGTAGGCTCATTCGGTGGTTGGAGTTGGTTTCGGAGAGGATACCCCGAGAAGACCCGCTGTCCAGGCTACCATCGAGCTGGCAGGTCTGTAGGCTCACTCGGTGGTTGGAGGTGGTTTCGGAGAGGAGACCCCGAGAAGACCCGCTGTACAGGCTACCATCGAGCTGGCAGGTCTGTAGGCTCACTCGGTGGTTGGAGTTGGTTTCAGAGAGGAGACCCCGAGAAGACCCGCTGTCCAGGCTACCATCGAGCTGGCAGGTCTGTAGGCTCACTCGGTGGTTGGAGTTGGTTTTGGAGAGGAGACCCCGAGAAGACCCGCTGTCCAGGCTACCATCGAGCTGGCAGGTCTGTAGGCTCACTCGGTGGTTGGAGTTGGTTTCAGAGAGGAGACCCCGAGAAGACCCGCTGTCCAGGCTACCATCGAGCTGGCAGGTCTGTAGGCTCACTCGGTGGTTGGAGTTGGTTTTGGAGAGGAGACCCCGAGAAGACCCGCTGTCCAGGCTACCATCGAGCTGGCAGGTCTGTAGGCTCACTCGGTGGTTGGAGGTGGTTTCGGAGAGGAGACCCCGAGAAGACCCGCTGTCCAGGCTACCATCGAGCTGGCAGGTCTGTAGGCTCACTCGGTGGTTGGAGGTGGTTTCGGAGAGGAGACCCCGAGAAGACCCGCTGTCCAGGCTACCATCGAGCTGGCAGGTCTGTAGGCTCACTCGGTGGTTGGAGTTGGTTTCGGAGAGGAGACCCCGAGAAGACCCGCTGTCCAGGCTACCATCGAGCTGGCAGGTCTGTAGGCTCACTCGGTGGTTGGAGGTGGTTTCGGAGAGGAGACCCCGAGAAGACCCGCTGTCCAGGCTACCATCGAGCTGGCAGGTCTGTAGGCTCACTCGGTGGTTGGAGTTGGTTTCAGAGAGGAGACCCCGAGAAGACCCGCTGTCCAGGCTACCATCGAGCTGGCAGGTCTGTAGGCTCACTCGGTGGTTGGAGTTGGTTTTGGAGAGGAGACCCCGAGAAGACCCGCTGTCCAGGCTACCATCGAGCTGGCAGACCTGCAGACCTGCCAACTCGATGGTAGCCTGGACAGCGGGTCTTCTCGGGGTCTCCTCTCCAGAACCAACTCCAACCACCGAGTGAGCCTACAGACCTGCCAGCTCGATGGTAGCCTGGACAGCGGGTCTTCTCGGGGTCTCCTCTCCGAAACCAACTCCAACCACCGAGTGAGCCTACAGACCTGCCAGCTCGATGGTAGCCTGGACAGCGGGTCTTCTCGGGGTCTCCTCTCCGAAACCAACTCCAACCACCGAGTGAGCCTACAGACCTGCCAGCTCGATGGTAGCCTGGACAGCGGGTCTTCTCGGGGTCTCCTCTCCAAAACCAACTCCAAACACCGAGTGAGCCTACAGACCTGCCAGCTCGATGGTAGCCTGGACAGCGGGTCTTCTCGGGGTCTCCTCTCTGAAACCAACTCCAACCACCGAGTGAGCCTACAGACCTGCCAGCTCGATGGTAGCCTGGACAGCGGGTCTTCTCGGGGTCTCCTCTCCGAAACCACCTCCAACCACCGAGTGAGCCTACAGACCTGCCAGCTCGATGGTAGCCTGGACAGCGGGTCTTCTCGGGGTCTCCTCTCCGAAACCAACTCCAACCACCGAGTGAGCCTACAGACCTGCCAGCTCGATGGTAGCCTGGACAGCGGGTCTTCTCGGGGTCTCCTCTCCGAAACCACCTCCAACCACCGAGTGAGCCTACAGACCTGCCAGCTCGATGGTAGCCTGGACAGCGGGTCTTCTCGGGGTCTCCTCTCCGAAACCACCTCCAACCACCGAGTGAGCCTACAGACCTGCCAGCTCGATGGTAGCCTAGACAGCGGGTCTTCTCGGGGTCTCCTCTCCAAAACCAACTCCAACCACCGAGTGAGCCTACAGACCTGCCAGCTCGATGGTAGCCTGGACAGCAGGTCTTCTCGGGGTCTCCTCTCTGAAACCAACTCCAACCACCGAGTGAGCCTACAGACCTGCCAGCTCGATGGTAGCCTGGACAGCGGGTCTTCTCGGGGTCTCCTCTCCAAAACCAACTCCAACCACCGAGTGAGCCTACAGACCTGCCAGCTCGATGGTAGCCTGGACAGCGGGTCTTCTCGGGGTCTCCTCTCTGAAACCAACACCAACCACCGAGTGAGCCTACAGACCTGCCAGCTCGATGGTAGCCTGGACAGCGGGTCTTCTCGAGGTCTCCTCTCCGAAACCACCTCCAACCACCGAGTGAGCCTACAGACCTGCCAGCTCGATGGTAGCCTGGACAGCGGGTCTTCTCGGGGTCTCCTCTCCGAAACCAACTCCAACCACCGAGTGAGCCTACAGACCTGCCAGCTCGATGGTAGCCTGGACAGCGGGTCTTCTCGGGGTCTCCTCTCCGAAACCACCTTCAACCATCGAGTGAGCCTACAGACCTGCCAGCTCGATGGTAGCCTGGACAGCGGGTCTTCTCGGGGTCTCCTCTCCGAAACCACCTCCAACCACCGAGTGAGCCTACAGACCTGCCAGCTCGATGGTAGCCTGGACAGCGGGTCTTCTCGGGGTCTCCTCTCCAAAACCAACTCCAACCACCGAGTGAGCCTACAGACCTGCCAGCTCGATGGTAGCCTGGACAGCGGGTCTTCTCGAGGTCTCCTCTCCGAAATGAAATCTTCCTGCTTTGAGGAGACAGCTACTTGGAACTGTATGGTAGTACCAGAAGGTCTTGCCAGGTTGGCTAACATTGGAAAGTGAGAGAGAAAAAACAAAGAAAACTACCTCTCATTCATAATGGATAATGAACATGAACAAAAGTTTTAAGGATAGACACGCTTTAGGTCGTCGCCGCTTCGGGCGCGATCTAGGGGTGTCCCGTCTACATCTTGGAGGTGATACCCTCCTGATTTCAAGACCTCTTTTACAATAAAAGGACCTTCCCAGTTGGGGTTGAGCTTCCCTACCGAAGCCCCTCTCCCTGCTGCATCCACCTTCTTGAGGACCAAGTCTCCCTTCTCAAACTGCTTGACTCTGACGTGCTTATCAAAATATCTTGACATTCGGCGCTTGACCTCCTCCTGTCGGATAGATGCCAGCTCTCTAAGCTCCTCCACCAAGTCGAGGGAGAGCCTTTGCTCTTCACCATTTTCTGCCGGCCACTCCTCATCTCCCCTCCTTGCCGCCGTCACCCTAGGTGACTCGACCTCGAACTCAACAGGTATAACGGCCTCGGAGCCATGGGAAAGTTTGAATGGCGTCTCCCCTGTGGCGGAACTTGGCGTGGTCCTTAAGGCCCAGAGGACGGAGGGGAGCTGCTCCACCCAACTTCCCCTCAAGTTTTCCACCTTTTTCTTTAAGAGATTCACGATGACCTTATTTGCGGCTTCCACCTGCCCATTGCTTCGAGGATGATGCACTGAAGCAAACCGAAGGTCTATACCTAGTCGTATACAGAAATCCACGAACTCTCTGCTGGCAAATTGCGGTCCGTTATCCGTGACAATGGCCAGAGGGAGCCCATGCCTACAGATGATTTCCCCCCATACGAAGCTTTTGACCACTTGAGACGTCACCTTCGCCAATGCCTTCACCTCCAGCCATTTTGAGAAATAGTCTACCATGACCAGCAGGAACCTCCTCTGGCCGCTGGCTTGAGGGAATGGACCCACCAGATCTAGCCCCCATATGGCGAAGGGCCATGGAGCTGTGATCGTGCGCAACCTTTGGGCCGAGAGGAGCTGAAGAGGGGCAAATTCCTGGCACTTTCTGCACTTCCTTGCGAATTCCTCGGCATCCTTCCTAAGGGCGGGCCAGAAATAGCCTTGCCTCAACACCCTTCCTTCCAAGGTCCGACTCCCGGAATGGCTGCCGCACTCTCCAGAGTGAATTTCTTCCAGCACCCTCGCAACCTCCTTCTCGGATACGCATCGAGCCAACAGCCCCGACAACGTCTTACGGTATAAGATCCCTTCTCTTAGCAGGTAGTATGCCGACTTGTACCTGACCTGTTTCTTCTCGAGCTCTCCCTCGGGCAGACGTCCCGTCGTCAAGTAGGTGGTAAATGGATCCATCCAGGATCTCTGCTGATCTACTTCCATCAGTTCTCCCTCTTCGATGGAGGGCCTAAAGAGCTCTGTCATGGTTCCTCCGGCCCGAGGACCGTGCTTGGCGAGCAGGTCTGCCCGAATATTTTCTTCCCTTGGGACGTGTTGAACTGAGAAACTGCGGAACTGCCCAATGACTCTCTTTACCTTTGTTAAGTACAACTGGAGGGTGGGCTCTCTTACCTCAAATTCTCCTTTTATATGCCTTGCCACTATCATAGAATCCGTGGAGACCGTAATATCTTGTATACCGAGCTCACGAGCCAACCTCAGCCCTGCTATAATGGCCTCGTACTCCGCTTGATTGTTGGTGAGGATGAAATGAACCTTCAGGGCCTGTTCGATCCGTGTTCCCTCAGGGCTTACCAAAACTATCCCTCCTCCAAAAGAATTCTTTCCCGAGGCCCCATCTACAAGCATCTCCCAAGCTACTACGGGAGGCGTCTCGGCCTCCTTGACCTCCACCGTGTAATCTACCAAGAAATCTGCTACAGCTTGCGCCTTGATAGCCAACCGGGGAACATAAGAAAGGTCAAACTCACTGAGTTCTATTGACCATTTAGCTAATCTCCCTGAGTGCTCTACCCCTTCCAAAATACGGCGGAGAGGGTGGTCCGTCACGATCTGGATGGAATGGGCCTGAAAATAGGGCCTGAGCTTTCGAGCTGAGATAACGAGGGCGAAGGCTAGCTTCTCTAGGATGGGGTACTTTAGCTCTGCCTTCTTGAGGACTCTACTTACATAGTAGATCGGGAATTGTTTTTTACCTTCTTCCCGCACGAGGATCGAACTCACTGCCCCTGCCCCTACCCCTAGATACAAGAATAGAATCTCTCCTTCTCTCGGGCCTTGGAGTAGCGGTGCCTTGGTGAGCTGCTGCTTTAAGGCTAGAAAAGCATTCTCGCATTCGGAGGTCCACTCGAATTTCTTTCCCCCCCTCAATGTCCGAAAGAAAGGTGAGCACCTCTCTCCTGCCCTGGAAAGGAATCTGCTGAGCCCTGCCAACTTGCCGGTAAGACGCTGGACCTCTTTGGTATTCGTTGGAGACTCTAGTTCTAGGATAGCCCTTACCTTATCCGGGTTGGGCTCTACTCCTGATGGGGTGAGGAGATGTCCTAAAAACTTTCCCCTACTGGCCCCGAATACGCACTTCAGCAGATTAAGCCTCATCTTATACTTCCTTACCGTTGCAAACGTTTCTTCCAGATCCGCAATATGAGACTTGAGATCTTGGCTCTTGATCATCAAGTCGTCTACGTAGACTTCGAGGTTCCGTCCCTTTTGTTCTCGGAAGATCCGATCCATCATCCGTTGATAGGTCGCCCCCGCATTCTTCAACCCAAAAGGCATCATGTTATAGCTGAAGCATCCATCCTCGGTGATAAAGGTGACATCCTTGATGTCTGGTGGGTGCATGCGTATTTGATGGTATCCTGAAAAGGCATCTAAAAAACTCATTAGTGAAAAACCGACGGCTGAATCAACCAGCGCGTCGATTCGAGGCAGAGGGTAACAATCTTTGGGACATGCTTTATTCAAAAGAGAGAAGTCAATACACATTCTCCACTTCCCTTCCCCCTTCTTTACCATCACAACATTGCTCACCCACCCTGGATACTTGTTTGCAGATATGAACCCCGCCTGGAGCAGCTTTTCCACTTCCTCCCTGACAGGCTTGGCCATCCTGGAGGCGATGGCCCTTTTCTTCTGCTGGATGGGACGAACCTTGGGGTCAAGGTTGAGACGATGGCATGCCACATCTGCGTCAATCCCTGGCATGTCGGCCGCGCTCCAAGCAAAGATATCAATGTTTTCCTGCACGCATTTTCGGATCTCCTCCTGGTCCTCAAGACCGAGCTCTCCGCTGATTCTGATCTTTTCTTTCCTTCCTTCTTTTGTTAGGATGTCCACCTCCTGTAGCTCGACTGCAGCCTTCAGCCTCGAGGGCTCTTCTTCTTCCTCCTGATCTTTCGGAATCTCCTCTTCCTCTCCCAGCCCCTCCTCCTGGTTTCCGAGCTCTTGCTCTCCACCCTCTTTTTTCTCCACTGCCATGTCTACTTTCTCTACGAACCTCTCCTCCACCCGCACCGGGCCTCCTCCTAGCACTGACTCTTCCATCTCTCCTATTTTTCTTTTCCTTCCTCTCTCCTCTTTCCCTTCTCCTCCGACCCTTAACTCCCCTGCCATTACTGGCTCCTCCGCAATGCCACCTCCCCACTCCTCAACTCTACTCTCCTCTTCCCCTTCTCTTCCGACCCCTGACTCCCCTGCCATTACTGGCTCCTCCGCAATGCCACCTCCTAGCTCCTCAACTCTATTCTCCTCTTGTTCCTCCCGTTCCAGTCTTCTCTCTAACTCTTCCGCATCCCCCCTCCATGAGATAGCGTTTACTGCCGTCACATAACATTCCCGGGCCGCCTTCGGATCTCCTCTCACCCTGATCTGGGTCCCTCCTGAATTGAGTTTCAAACATTGATGAAAAGATGATGGTACACACCTAAAGGCACTAATCAAGGGGCGCCCGAAGATGGCGTTGTAACTGCTGGGAGCGTCCACTATCACAAAGCGGCAGTTCCTGGACAGCCCTCCCAGGGTTACCTGGAGACCGACTCCCCCCTCTACTTCTTTCCTTTCTCCTGAGAATCCGAACAGCGGTCCGTCCGCTGCTAACACCCTCCTGGCTTCCACCCTCATCTCATTGAATGCCTTTTTGAAGATGACATTAACCGAGCTCCCATTGTCCACCAAGATCCTTGATACCGTGAAACCCTCGATAGCCGTCCGAATCACCAGCGCATCGCAGAATGGGTCTTCGTGATCTGGCAAGTCCTTCTTGGAGAAGGTGATCTTCTCGTCCGGGGGCGGGGCTTGCGACGTCGAGGCGACACCTCGACGGTACATTGTATGAAGGCTGGCCTTTCGGGTAGCCTCGATGCCCACCCCACCATGAATCACCCCGATCCCCCCTCTATCCCCCACATCTGACCGATCTACACATCTATCCTCCTCCCCCACTCCGGTCATCTCTACTATCTGCGCCGGTGGCTGCTGCTCTCCCGCTCCTCTTCTCCCCTTCAGCTCCAGAAACTCTGGACATGTAGCTGTCGCGTGACCTTCCTCCTCGTGAAAGTCACAGAATGGTATAGCTACTTCCCCCTCCTGCCTCCCTTCTTGGTGATTCCTTCTCCTCCCTGCTCCGGCTCCCCCCCTTCCTCGCTCTCTTCCTCTTCCTCTTCCCCGACCTATAGCCATAGCCTGCTGAGGCGGGGGTGGGAGTGGCCTAGGTCCCTGTCTCCACCCCAGCTGTGGCAACCTTCCTGCTCCTCCATGGTAGTAGTTCCTTCCCCCCGGGGGAAGACCTCTCCATTGCCCTTGAACCGGGCCTTCCGGTTGCCTCCAACTCAACTCCTGCTGTGCCGGCCCCCTTGGCTCCTCCCTTCTCCTCCCTTCCTGCTGCCTCGCTCCTCCTGGTTCTCTGGACTCTACCTCCGTCAGCCTTGCTAGTTTCTTGGCAAAAGCCGGGTTCGCTGCCTCCATCGCTATCTCCTTGGCTGCCTTCTCCATCAACCCTTCAAATGATAAGGGTGCCTTCCTGGTGAGGCTCATTTTGAAGAAGCCTTCCCTGAGACCCACAGTAAAGGCCATTTGGAGAGCAAATCCCGGCACCTCCTGAATGTCCAGGATTTCCTCTTGGAAGCGATCCACGTACTGGGCTAAGGACTCGTCTGCCTTTTGCTTGATCAGGAAGATGGATTCCGGGTTTTTCTTCCTCTTCTTCGAGGTCGAGAAGCGCAGCTGGAAGCTCCTACTCAAATCTTCAAAACCATATATTGACCCTGCTGGGAGTTGATGAAACCAGTCCCGGGCCTTGTCCTTCAAGGTGATCGCGAAAAGGCGGCACTTGAATGCATCCGTCATCGGCCTGATGGAGACCGCATCTTCGAACCATTGCAAGTGTTGGAGGGGATCATCCTTCCCCACATAATAAACCATCTCAGGCTCGCGGAACCCCTCCGGGACGGGAGCCGAAAGAACCAGCTCGCAAAAGGGGGACCCTCTCGCCAGGGGTCTCGCCGTCTCCACTCGCGCGACGAGATCTACTGGCGAGACGGCGCTCGCCGGGCTGGGGAACAACTCCCTTCCTGCCAGGTCTCGCCCGTTTCCCTCCACCACTTTCTCCTTTCCGGGCCGCCCTCCTGGCGCATCCTCGCCCACCCTTGCCGAGACGGCTTCTTCCGGAGGCAAGAGGCCCGGCCCCTGAGGTAGAGGGGTCACGCATTCGCCTCGCTGCGAGATCTGCTGCAACATCCCCATGATGCCCCCGATGGATGCCATGAATTCTTCCCTCCCAACATATCCTCCTGGGTTCTGGGACCCGCCCTCATTTCCTCCTCCTAGATCTCCTGCCATGAGATGATCCAAAGTTCTTCGACGCAGGCTGCGATCCACGCTCACCGCACCAAAAATGTTGAAACTAGTCGAACTAGTTTCTCCTAAAAGCTCGGATCTAAGGCTGCAACCCACGCTTACTTTCTTTGAACCACGCTCCTAACAAGACACCCAAAGGAACAGACCGGGAGCTTCAGCTCGGAGGTCCCACCGCTCACCCGGAAGGACTAGAATCCTTCCCCTCCCTAGCCAGTGCTGAGCTAGGTGCCTGAGTGAGAAGGAAAAAGAAGGTTCCACACACCTCTTCTCAGACACCTTACCGGTCTATTTATAGGCTTCAGGATTTGAACTGCAAATAACCAAAGCAAGCACCTGTGAAATTACCTGAATACCCTGGGTTGGGTCTGCCAACAGCCGAACTCCGCTGTTCTGAAGGACTATGAGCAGACCACTGAGGGTAAAAGAGTAAAAAAGGCCAAAAGGGATGAACCGCTTGCCAACTGAACCGGTCCCCCCCCCCCCAATTGCTGAACCGGCCTTATCTCTTCCTGCCGACCCGATGCTTGGCGAGAGGACCACCTTTGGGCTCCTCTCGCCTATTGCGAGTGGACCCAATCTTTAGGCCCCTCTCGCTTGGCGCGAGCGGACCCACCTTTTGGCTTCTCTCGCCTATTGCGAGTGGACCCCGCTTTAGGCCCCTCTCGCCCATTGCGAGTGGACCCGACTTTAGGCCCCTCTCGCCCATTGCGGGTGGACCCGACTTTAGGCCCCTCTTGCTTAGGGCCTTTTCTCCTCCTGGGGATTCTTCTGATCTTCTCTCTGCTGGGTTCCCTCCCGTGAGCCCGAGGTTGTACACAAAAGTTCATAAAAAAGAAGAAGTGGAGAACCAGACCATCTACATCCTACTCAGAGGATGAATACTACAAGAAGAAGAAGACTCCCAAGGAGGACAGGTATGCCTCAAAACCTAGTAAACAATCTAATATTAAGATTGTGTGTTATTGCTGCAACAGGCCTGAACATGTCATAGCTGACTGTCCCTAAAAAAGGAAGGAGTCTAAAGACAAGAAGAAACAACAAGTCAAAGACAAGAAGGAGAAATCTCTTGTTGCTGAGAAGGAGAAGAGTTGGACAGACTCTTTATCTTCAGAATCTGGAGAAGAAGATGTAGAAGCATATGTTGGGCTGTTCTCAACAGAAGAGGATTCTATGGAATAAGAATTCCTACAATTGCTGAACTCCATTAATGGAATAGAAGACTACTGCTGTAAAGGGCTGATGGCTCAATCAGAAGATGATCAGTGCCAGGATCAACCTGTACCAAGTAAGGTATACAATTCTCCCTCAGATTCTGATTATTTTACTGGATTAGAATTAGTAGCATCAACTTCAAGAGAAGGGGATGGTTCTGATTCTGAGGGGGATATACATCAACTCATTAATGAGTATGGTGGGTTGTTGCATGCTCTGAAGAAGAGCAAATTTCTTGTCAAAGAGCAGACCAAGGAGATTGAGTCTCTTAAGCTGGCTGCAGCAGATTCAGCAAAGTTGTTGGATCTAGAATTGAATGAGGTTGCCAAACTGAAAAACGTTACTGTTATTCAGATGGACATAATCTCTTTCAAAGAGAATCATATCAAGAAACTGGAGGCAAAACTTCAGCAAGAAAGAGAGATAGTAGCTAAATTCTCCAAGTCAAAATCTGTCTTACCCTTAATAGACAATTTCATTTCACAAAAAGGGAAGACTGATCTAGATTTTAAGGGAAGAACTAGGGCCACCAATTCACATAGAAAAGGTAAGGCTCTAGTTCAGCCTCTAGCTGCAAAACCCCCTATCTTCTTTAGGAAGGTGATGAATCCTACAAACAGGTATGATCATGACACTACTCATGGTCTTTGTGAGTATGGAAATCTCATGGGCAAGGGTGCAAATACCAATAGGCCACTCTATATGCATGCCCATCATGTACAAGAGAAATTCTTGAAGTTTGCTACTCCA
Organism: Platanthera zijinensis; assembly: GCA_039513925.1. Taxonomy (NCBI): domain Eukaryota; kingdom Viridiplantae; phylum Streptophyta; class Magnoliopsida; order Asparagales; family Orchidaceae; genus Platanthera; species Platanthera zijinensis. The sequence continues at coordinate 127,958,728 of CM077096.1, forward strand.
GCACCAACACTTAACAAGACTGCTGGCAACAAAGTAGCAAAGTCTGTACCTAAGAGAAGACATAATAGATTTGAGTGTTGGTATTGTGGCAAGGTGGGCCACTTTGCCATGGATTGTTGGTTTAACACAAGTGTTAAAACCAAGAGTAGTTTTTCTATTAGAACAACTGCAGGATTACAAACTAATAAAGACCTAGGACCCAATAACAAATTGGGTTCTAAGGGTAAGTGATTCTTTATTTGTTGCAGGTGAATCTAAGTGACCATACCCCTATATGGTACTTGGATAGTGGGTATTCCAGACACATGACTGGAACAAGAAGAATGTTGAGGGACTATGTACCCATAGAGAATGGACCCAAAGTAATCTTTGGTGGATCAGAAAAAAGAATCATCAAAGGATTTGGTAACATCTCTAGTGATTCAATTACTATCACTAAAGTGGCTTATGTGAAGGGTCTAAAACATAACCTAATTAGCATAAGTCAACTTAGTGATCTAGGTTATGACATCTCTTTTCTCAAAGGGGAGTGCCAAATAAGAAGGTCAAGTGATCAAGAGATCATTTTGACTGGCACTAGGAAAGGAAATGTGTATTGCCTTAACCTAGAGTGTGAGTTTAACAACTCACCTATTTGCCTAGTTGCAGGTGAGAAAGCTTCACTATATGTCAAATGATACAAGAGGTTAGCTCATCTGAACTATAAGTCCATAGGACTGCTGTTTAGCATGGGTCTCGTGAGGAATGGTTCTCAAGTCAAGTGCATTAAAGAGGGGGTGTGTGCAGCTTGCCAAAAGGGAAACATACCAAGTCCTCTTTTCTTGCACTAGATACCAAAGATTATTTGAGATATTTATATCTCTTGCATATGGACTTGTTCGGTCCTATGCCAGTTCACAGTCTTGGTAGGAAAGCATACACACTAGTTATTGTGGATGACTATTCTAAATATACATAGGTTTTCTTCTTGAGGCAGAAATCTGAAACCCCAACTATTTTTCAGACTTTTGTTAGGCAAATTTAGAATGAATATAACAGTTCAGTGGTCAAAATCAGAAGTGACCATGGAACTGAATTTCAGTCTGAATGTATGACAAAATTCTTTGAAGAACTTGGGATTTATCAGGAATTCACTTCACCTAGAACTTCTCAGCAAAATGGTGTTGCTAAAAGAAAGAATAGGACTCTAATTGAGGCCAGTAGAACACTACTAAATGACACTACTCTCCCTAAATACTTCTGGGCTGAGGCAGTAAATACTTCATGTCATGTGCTCAATAGGGCCTACATCAATAAGAAACATAAGATGACTCCCTACCAGATTTTTAAAGGCAGAAAATCAAACATATCTTACTTCAGAATCTTTGGTAGCAAGTGTTTTGTTCTAGTTAATGGTAAGCACTACCAAACAAAGTTTTCTGCTAAATCCCTAGAAGGGATATTTGTTGAGTACAACAACAAAAGTAGGGCATACAGAATCTACAACTTGACAACCCAAGTTGTAGAGGAATTTGTACATGTTGTATTTGATGAGTCAAAGTTTATTAACAGTGAATTGTCTAGTTCTTCAGTTAGTTCTACAGGTCTAACAGACATACTGGACAAGCTGACCATCAATGAAGAAGTTCCTGCTAGGCTGGATGAAGAAAAAGATGCCAGCTATCTAGGGGGAGAACAAGTCCCACTAGATGAAGAAGACAAATGTGGGGCATCAAGTTGAGGAAACTGAAGAAAGCCATAATGCTGACAGATTTCCTCCAGCAAGAAGACACTTGAAGGATCATCCAGCTCACCAAATCATTGGTGATGCAAGTCAAGGGGTTCTAACTAGGAGCAAGAGCATGAACACAGTTTTATGTTCTAGCTTCCTTTCTCAAATAGAACCCAAGAAGATTGAAAAAGCAATGCAAGACTCCAACTGGATTGATGCTATGCAAGAAGAGCTCAGTCAGTTCAGAAGATGTAAAGTCTGGGAACTAGTGCCTAAACTTAAGGATCACAACATAATAGAAACTAAGTGGATCTACATGAATAAGCTTGATGAGAATTGCACCATAGTCAAGAACAAGGCTGGACTGGTAGCTAAAGGCCACATGCAAGAGGAAGGTATTGAATTTGATCAAACCTTTGCTCCAGTGGCAAGGATGGAGGCTATAAGGCTGTTTTTAGCCTATGCTGCCTATCAAGGGTTCAAGGTATACCAGATGGATGTGAAATCAGCATTTCTGAATGGGGATTTAAAAGAGGAAGTTTATGTTGAACCACCCTTAGGTTTTGTAGATTCTTATTTTCCTGATTATGTATATAGGCTTATGAAAGCTCTATATGGTTTGAAACAAGCTCCAAGGGATTGGTATGAGACTTTGTCTGCTTTCCTTATTGAGAATAAATTCTCTAGAGGAAAAATAAACAAAACTCTATTCTATAGGGAATCTAAAGGCAAGATAATACTAGCCCAGATATATGTGGATGACATTATCTTTGGTTCTACTGAAAACAACCTTTGTAGAAAGTTTGCCAAACTTATGCAAGGGAAGTTTGAGATGAGCAGTATGGGTGAGCTGAAGTTCTTCTTGGGACTTCAAGTTAGACATACTGATAGTAGTTTGTCCATATCTCAGTCTAAGTTCACCAAGGAGTTGATTAAGAAGTATGGTATGGACTCAGCTTCTACCATGAAAACTCCAATGGGAACAAGTATGCCTATAGGCAAAGATAAGGCAGGGAAACCTGTTGATGAGTCTTTGTATAAAGGGATAATTGGCTCCCTACTTTACTTGACTACTAGTAGACCTGACATCATGTATGCAACATGTGTCTGTGCTAGGTACCAAGCTTGCCCAAAGGAATCACATTATACTGCAGTTAAGAGAATATTGAGATATCTTAAGGGCACACCTATTCTAGGCCTTTGGTACCCTAAGAATAGAGAATTCCTTCTAACTGGTTTCTCAGATGCAGACTTTGCTGGATGCAAAGAAGAAATGAAGAGTACTACAGGAACTTGTCAATTCCTTGGTGGGAGACTGGTGTCATGGAGCAGCAAGAAGCAAACCAGTGTAGCTATATCAACAGCTGAATCAAAATATATAGCTGCAGGTAACTGTTGTGCACAATTGATGTGGATAAAGCATCAACTTGAAGACTATGACATCCAGGTAAGTAGAATTCCACTGTTTTGTGATTCTACAAGTGCTATTTCTATTGTTAAGAATCCTGTATCGCACAGTAGGACCAATCATATAGAAATTAAGTTACATTTCATCAGAGATCATGTAGAGAAGGAAAATATTAGCATAGATTTTTGAAAATAGATAATCAAATATCTGATATTTTTACAAAACCTCTAGATGAAACTAAATTCAATTATTTTAAAATTGAATTAGGTATGTTGAACCTAGAATAGGTTAACACAAGCTTCCTTTAGTAGTATATGTAAGCACCAAATTTCTCTAGAAATTTGTCTAAGTACAAAGTTTGGGTCGACACAAGCAAGTTGTGTTGAAACACTCAGTATGTTGTGTCGACACAGAAAAAGGATGTGTCGACACAGAAACAATATCTGTGTCGACTGAAGAATTGGTGTCGACACAACTCTGTCGAGACTTAAGTGGCCTGTGTCGACACAGACACAAGTATGTCGACACTGACTCAAGTATATCAACACATAAATGTGTCGACTTAATATAAGTATTGTCGACTCAGACATTAGTATGTCGACACATAGTCGTGTCGACTTAACCTAAGTATTGTCGAGACCTAGGTCATTTTTGACGACACGTATGCTGATTTGTCGACTAAGGCCCGTCTTTTGACCTGCCCTTGACATTAATACTATAAATAGGGTAAGCCAAAATCTAGTCGACTACGCTTTCAGAATTCTTGGCTCTACACCTTCTGTCAATTAAGACCTTCTCTTCTTTTCTCTCTCATCTCTCTCGTCAAGGGCACCTCATTAAGAAGACAAAGTCAATGAAGGATATGAGATGGTTCGTGAAGGGTTCATGACAGCTTCAGAAGAAATTCCGGGTGTCATTGCCCTAATTTCTGAGAATGGTCTGGAGTACTTGGTCTCTGAACCAACCAAGATTTGGAAGAAGGAAGTTTTGGAATTTTATTCAACAGCATGCGTGGATACAGAAGGGAAGAAGATCAAAGTAACAGTTCAGGATTCCCAATTGAAACTTACACTGAAGACAATTAGGAAATCTCTTCAGCTTCCTTTGGTTAAGGATACAGATGAAATAACTCCATCCCTGACTATAAAAGCATTAAGTTGGTGCGGGCTGAGCCCTAATATCAAGGTTGGATCATCCATAACTCAGAAAGGGATGAATTCCCAAGGGAAGTTCTTGTCTGAAATAGTTGGGAAGGTGATACTATGTAAGACTGGTGGACATGATTGAATTTCAGTCCACATGTTCAATCTGATGACATGGATCATATTCAAAGTGAAAATTGACTGGGCAGCAGTAGTATTTGACAAGATCCAAGATGGAGTGAAGAAACCAAACCTGGGAAGGATCCTAAGTTTATGTTTATCTTCAGCAATACCAGATGTTTTGAAATAAGTGGTTGGATCCAAAATCAATCACATGAGAAGAATGGATGTGAGAATTCTGTCAAGGTGGGATAGGGTTCTGACCAAGGAAGTCACTACTCCTCAGAAAGAAATTAAGAAATATAAAAAATAGAAGAAAGTTATTCAACAAGCAGAATCCTCTAGTGATTCTGAAGAGGAAGTAGTCTTCAGCTCAGATGAAGACCAGCAACCAAAAGTAGCCCAAGATCAAGTGGTGGGCAGTGAGCACCAAGAGCAACAGATAGACTCCACTCTAGGGGAGAAAATACTGAACAAACTGAGCTGCCTGCCCAAGGGGGAGGCATTGCTAAAGCTGCCTTTGAGAGTGAATTTGCTGCAAATACTGTCATGAACATAGTATCTGAAATCAATAATGCAGCACAAGACAATGTTGAGACAGAAGCTCAAAATGAGCCAGTAAGTTTCTCATCAACAATTTGGTGGTATTTAGTGGTATTCTCCTCAACAGTGTTCTGGGAGAAACTTTTACTTTAAAAGCTAATCTTGTTCCTCCTATACATATACATCAGGAGTTCATTATAAAGGAGTTATTCCATGATCCACCTACGGTAAGGACAGGGGGGAGGAACAAATCAAAGAAAAAGATTTACCAAGGACTGAGGGGGAGCTGTCTCAGCATGCCCCAACTTATAAGGACATAGTTGATATACAAAGTACATCTGAAACTTCTGATGTTGAAGAAGCCTCAATGGCTAAGAAAAGAAAAATAGTTACCTTAAGGAAAAAGAGTCTTGGCTATAAAAAGGCCTTGCAAACAGGCACAACACCACCTACTCCAAGCATGGAATTCTGTTCTCTACTGGTCCAAATACAAGTTAAGTTGGATGAGCAAAGACAATCTCTGGAGAAATATGTGGATGAAACTCACAAGGAGTTGCAATTCCAATTGGCTCAGGATATCAAGTCTATTAAATTTGAAGTTAATCAAAATAAAAAGGAAATAACAGATTACTTACATAAGGGAGGTAATGTTGTGGTATTCCTGGCCAAATAACAACAGGATCTGAAAGTACAAATGGAAGATATTGTAGTAAAGTAGGGTTATGTACTAAAGAATCAAATAAGAATGAATGAGAATCTTAAAGATTCACACCATGCTATCTTGACAAAAATTGATGATCTAACAACTGCTGTCAAAGCTGAAGTCTCAAAGTAGTTCAATGAAGATATAGCTGCTGTTCAGGCCACATTTCAAGCCTCACAGAAGAATATATCTGATTTCTTGACAGAATTCAGAGATTATTATAAAGAAGGAACTGACTATGTTATTAATCAAGTCAGATTTCAAAAAGATGATCTGAGGGATCATATTGATAGAGAAGTCATAAAGGGGGAGAGAGTAGTAGTCAAAGCCTGCTCTGATCATGCTAAATGGATATCAAATAGCATCAGAGCAACTCTTGGATATACTCCCCTATGTGATGATGTCAATGTAGCTGAGTCTGGAATACAACCTTCTCATACTGAAGGAGATCAGCCTGAAGTTGCTCAGGTGATTTACCCCCAACAGATTTTGAAATGATTCAAGAGGAAGTTCAGAAAATGTATAGTCCTCCACTAGAGGCCCAAAATATTATTCTGGAGAAAGTAGAAATGTCATAAGCTGCCATAGAAGCTCAGAAGGAAGCTCAGCTATCCAAAAAGAGGTTCAGAGAATAGGCTGAGTTGAAGCCAGACTTTGAGCAATGGAGTCCTACTTCCAGAAACATTATACTGACTGTCTGGAAAGCTGTGAAGGATAAAACCCATGATAGGGGTAAATGGTATTCAGAGCAGGAATGGAATAAGTATCAGGCTGGGCAGGAAGCCATTCTTCAACACAGAAGAAGTGTTAAGGCTGGGAAGCTACCTGCTAATGCTCAGGAGCCAAGCAAGTACTTCCCAAAGCCATTTCACTACTTTGAAAGGCAGAGAATAAAGGCTGAAGAACAAAAGAAAAAAGCTTTGAAAGGAAAGAAGTCTGCTGATGATACTGAATCTCCTTTGCAGGCTAAGATCAAGCCTGGAAAAGGCATTGTAATTAAGGAGCCTAGTCAGTGATAGGATAGCTAGGCTTATGTAAAAGAACAATGGAATATATTTTTTTTTAAAAAAAATCTTGTAAACATATCATTTTTTTGAATTAAATGAAATCAGTTTTAGTATTAATTTTTATTGTTTACAATGATTATTTATTAACTTGCTGTGAAATTGATGTACATCTATTTCTATTATATTTTATTAAGAGAGATATATATCTTTGACTAAGGATTATGACTTCTCCAAATAGGGGGAGATTGTTGGGTACATTGAAAAATATGTACCAGATTTGGAGAAGCCTCATCTTGGTCATTGATATGCATCAATTTGTATTTGACAGATGTTTGAGTTACATTGTGCAGGTTGAAGAATTTGGAGAAAATTTTCTAAGTACAAGAGTCGACACTTGTGAAGAAATTGTGTCGATACTCAGAACTTGATTCGACACTTATGAAGAAATTATGTTGATACCCAGAACTTGTGTCGACACTTATGAAGGAGTTGTGTCGACACCCAAGCTAAGTCGACACTTATGAAGAAGTTGTGTCGACACTCAAACTGAGTCGACACCTAAAGAAGCAGCTGTGTCGACACCTAAGAGCTATGTCGACACTGGAAGCAGTTGTGTCGACACATTGGACTTGTGCCGACACATCAACTCACAAAGTGCTGTGTCGAGATCAGAAGCAATTGTGTCGACACACAGGACTTGTGTCGACACACAATCAACGTCGTCTGACATACACTCAATGCCATCTGTCTGAAACAGATATGTCAAGACATAAAGACTTGTGTCGACACACTGGACTTGTGTCGACACATACAATAGAAGAAGTGTCGAGAAGCAGAAGAATGACTGTGTTAACACATGAAGAGTTGTGTCGACATCATCAAGACTTGTGTCGACACTTAGACTATATGTGTCAACACATGTGAAGCAGTCTGCAGAGTGGAATGTGCTGAGCTGGAAAGTCTTTGAAGAATCAGCTGACTTGACTAATGACTCGACATCTGTCATATCCAACCGGTCTGACACCTCTGTCAGAACTGTTAGAAGGTTGTTACAAACCGGATCAGTCGGTAACCATTGGGAAACTCTATATAAGAGTCAGATCTGTGACAACCAAAAACAACAACAACAATAACATAAGAAGAAGAAGAACAACACTAAAGAATTATTCAACAAGAACAAGGAAAACCCTTACGAAGGCAGATCCAGAGCTGTCTGCAAAAAAAGATTCAGAATTCATTCTGAATTTAAGGAAGAACTAAAGATCATCTTCTACATCAAGTGAAAATCCACCTTATTTTGTTCTATCAAGAAGCTTTGAAAAGCTAAGTCAGGTTGGATCAGAAGGGTCAGTTCATTCAAGAACTGATCAAGAAGGCTACACCAATAGAGAAATCTAGCTGGTGAATTTTCTGTATCTTTATATCATTCAATTTCTTGTAGGATTTATTATTAGATCTGAGTTGTAAGCCTGAAATTATAAAGGCTGATGTAGGGCTGAGAGCCTGAGGTGTAGGACTTGTGGAAAGTCTGAGTTATAAGCCTAATGATAAAGGCTGAGGTAGGGCTGAGGCCTGAGATAGGATTCTTGAGAAGAATCTGAGGTAGGACTTGTTTAAGTCTAAGCTGTAGGAACCTTTCTGGTTCTGAGTTGTAAGATCTGCGGATCCAAGCCAGTGGAAGGAAGTTAGGCTGAATCCAGTTATCTACTGGATAGGTGAAGGGGGAAAGTGGATGTACCCATACCTTGGAGAACAACTATAAATCTGGTGTATACTGTGATGTGAATTGTGATGTGTGTTTTACAAGTTCTGTTTAAATTGCCTAAAGTATTGAAGGAAAAATTAGAACCTATTCACCCCCCTCTAGGTGTTTAGGCTCTTGAAATATAGTCTTTCAAGTCCGTCAAACCGCGAACAAGCCGAGCGGACAGACCGTTATTCCAATGCAAGCTCTACTCGCCGATCAGCAAGACGCCTAGCTGCCTGACCGCGCGATCTACTGCTGCCGAACTGAATAGGCCGCCTGAAGCAGACGACTTATTGAACCCCGAAACAATTTGCCAAAGAGAAAACCATCTGGTCGCTGTCCGCGACCTGCTGTTTACCACCTGTTGCTTAACCGCAGAGTCCGCTATGTCCCTGACCCCAATCAGAGCCAAGTCCTGGCTTTCCAGTGCTATCTACACAACCTGCACAGCATAAACCGGTCAACTCCATTAACCAGGGCGGATACCAAGATCCAGTCCGCAGCAATTGTTCGTGGGCTCACTTACTGTTCATTCTCTCACGTTTGACGTGACGGAGGGGTCTATTTATAGGCACGATGAGGAGTGTGGTCACCGCCCTAGCTGATAGAATAACCGCCACCATCCCGCGACAAACACCAAGCAGTCTGCTTAGTCCGCCGCGACCTTGCGCGATATCCAGCCCGCCTCAGCATCACCAAGGCCGGACTGACTTCCCAGTCCGCCTTGTCTCCAAAGGGCCGTCAGACTTGGTCGGCATCCCGCAAGACTCTGCATTAACTTTGCCTGTCTGCCATCCCACGAAGACCGCACAGTCCGCTCCCCCCAAGTTTGCAGCCAAGGCACCAAGCCAACTGCCGAACTCGGCGGACAATGAAAGTAGTCCGCCCGCCTTGCGAACACAGCATCAGTCAGCATAACTCTGAGTACGCAACTAGGCATCAAGCTGATAGCTGCCGGACTCAGCGGACAAGGCTCCAGTCCGCGTGCCGAGGGGACCACTTCTCCAGTGAATTTTCGCCAAGCAAGCAGCCAACCCACAGGGCAACACCTGCCGAGCTTGGCGGACTGAGAAGCAGTCCGCGCACTGCTGCGCGATATCCCTGGACTGAGCCAACAATGGAGTTGGTTCATAACCAACAAAGTCCATACCACTGGCCACCAGGGCTAGTCCGCACTTAGTGGCGGACATTGGTACCAGTCCGCCAAGCTCGGCGAACTCTAGCATCAATCCGCTCTAACCGGCGAACCCTGCGGCTACCACCAGCCGCACCACAAGAGCTAGACAAGGCATCTGCCATGCCGGTCTGCCGAGCTCCAGTCTAGTCTGCACTTTGCCGGACTCCTCGGATAGAGTCGCTATCCGCCCGGTTACCTTCTGGGATCCAACTGCCTGCTGAGCAAAAGCCGGTCTGGCTGGACGCCTCCTCTGTTCGCATAGACCGTGCGAACAGACCGCCAAGGCTGCCACTTCCAGCACATCCGCTGACTTGATTAACTTCCAGTCCTGTCCGCACAGTCCGCGCGGATAGATCGCCCTAGTTTCCTGACCATCAGCTAACCGATGCCTTATTGCCGACCTGCCTATCCGCCTATCCAGACCGCACAGGTCGCGCGGATAGAACTCCCAAGTTGCGCAATCTGCCACTTTCACTTCACAATTTTCAACAAAATATTCTTGCTCTGTCAGACAAAAGGTTGTGATTTTCCTGCGAGTGCTCATAATCTTGTCAACGGGATGAAATTTAGCAAGAAATTTCATCGATAACGCTCTTGACTTTGTCCCTTAAAGAGAAAGTGAATAGTCTCAACTTGACTACATCATCCATAATACCTGCATAATGGAATGTTTTGCAAATCTCAAAAAATTAGATAGGTGGAGGTGTGGGTCTTCACTTGGCAATCTAGAATATTGAACATTGTTATGAATCATTTTTAGAATAGCGTATTTTTTCTTAAATTAATTATTGGTGATGGCCGGGCTGAAGGTTGGGCATACACTCCCTGTAGTTGGAGTGGTGTAGTCGCGCATGGTGCCTGACCTCGAACACACCACCTCATTCTCATCATGAACATGGAAATTTCTAAGATTTACATCAGCATCTCCCCTAAGATTTTGTTGTTGAGCATTGTAAATTACCATTCTTCAAGCATGCATCTTTGTGTTGCTCGTGCATAGTTTGCTCGATTTTATGATAAGAAGATAGTAGTTCACAGGGATTTCTCCCATGCATACACAAACTCTAAAGATAGAATGCAATCAAATAAAACTAGAACCTTTGTAACTATTCTTCTCAAAAAAAAAATATTGTAGTCATATTCCACGGCATTGACACCAAAAATTTGATGCGAACTCAATCAGTGTACAGACCGTACAAGTAATATAAAGTGGGAGTGAATTCCCAAGTGTCGGTTTCTTGATGAATATGGCTTGGGTGTGCTTTTATGTTTGAAAGCCTAATTGCAAAGTAAAGAAAAATAATAGCTTTGATTTGATTTTGTTGTTTTCGACAGAAATTGCAAGGAAAGAAATGCAGGTTGAAAACACCGCCTCACAAAGGGCTTCACAAAGACAAGCTCACAATAATCTCATGTTGGTCACCTTTACTTCTTCGATTATGAGAGTGTGAGTGTGGTTTGAAAGCACCTCATCGATTTTTATCACGAGCTCGATCGCAGATTGCAAGGTGATCAGAACCACAAGATCTCTAATGCTCTCTCTCAACAAGGGTATTAGCTCACACCTGGAGCATCTCATTCATATTCACATGGATTAAATTGATATAAAATATCAGTTTAGAACAATATATCAAGAGTGTATTCATCATCAATATAATGGAGAAAATATCTAACATGCATCTAATAGGACAGAGAAGAAGGCAAGTGATACAATCAAATCCAGAGGCTTGTTATAGATCTGGAAGGAAATCAATAAGTCATCAATCTATGCTCCTTACACAGTCATCAACTATCATCCAGGGTTCAAAAGGATTGTTACCACCTCCTAAAGTACCCCTATTCTATGCTAATTAAGGCTACGTTTGGGGCGGCTTATCGCAACTTATTTGCTTCGACGAGATTGGACAAAAATGTCATTGTCATATCAAAATCTTATGCCTCAAACTAGTTTCTTTTTTGTAACATTTGTGATATCAAACATACATTCTATGACAATGACGTTTTTGTCCAACCTCACCGGAGCAAATAAGCTCTGATAAGCCGCTCCAAACGCAAGCTAAATCTGGTCACGTCCAATACATGGATATCCTTGCTTGGCAATGTTATTGAGCTTAAAATCTCCTTTTGTAGAACTTAGGATGATGTGAGGTGGCATAAGGCATACCCCTAGCTGTTGGAGAAGAGAAATTGAACCTTGGAACTCAACCCTTCAGCGTTTTTGTAGAAAATCCTGAAAACAATAGCTTATATAAGAAGTCAGCATAATTTGTTCTCCCAGGGTCGGACGCGCGGTTGTGTGATCCAACCGTGCGAAACCAATAACTTAAATAGTATATTTTGGCGCCGCATTCAGTGCAAATATTATAATTTAAAAGAAATACGACACTCGTGCATTTACTCATGCATGGGCAACCCATGCAGTGCGAGAAAGAATCGCATAGGTTGCGACAAATCACCTAAAACTAATCATTTTCATAGAATCAATGTGCACGATCAGCCTGGTCTATGCATGAAGGAATATTGCGCGATTGTGCGATAATTGCAAACTGCACATAACCATGTGTTAATCATGGCGTACAATCAAATCCAACCCTGCAGTCAAGTTGAGACTATTCACTATTTTGGTACTTAGAAGAGTAATGAATGCGCGCGGTATAAGCAACTGTGCGACAAAGAATAGCGCATGACCGTGTGTGTTAAGTTGAGTTAGAAATGAATTCAAGGTAGACTTCCAATGATAGCCAAGTGTGATTGTGAGGCAAAAGGATTCCAACACGTGCAGAATTTTGCAAGTGCATGATTAAAGATGACGAGGAAAGTGATATGCTCTCCCTAAAGAGGATCATGCATGTGTTGCACACCATGATCGGTTAAAAATTTACACTCCGTATGTGCTTTGTGCTTTTGTGAAATATGGTGTTTATTCTTAATATAATTGAAACATCTAATTATGAAAATAATTATGAAAATGAGCCTAAATGAGCATGAAATATAATATATGAAAACTACTCATCAATTACCAAACCCAAAATTGAAGTTTGATGACATTTCTATGGACTTTGTATGCCGATTTTCACGTTCTCAGTAGGGTGACGATGGAATTTGGGTGGTCGTGGATCGCTTGACCAAAGTGGCACATGTAACATCCTTATCTATCACATAACATATAACAGAAGGTCTGGCCGGGACCCGACGCCATATACTACGAACAGTCAAATGCGTTACTAATTGAAACCATAATCTAGTACACGCATCTTAACACAGAGTGCATTTTAGAGGAAGAATTTAAAGGTTAACAGGAACCCAACCAATTGAATGTCCACTAACATAAAAGTAGGAATGATAAACCAAATACACAAATAGTCTTGGCTATGGCCTTACAATGTTCAACTCAAATTAAAATGTCTTGCATACATCGGCACGCAGGCCGACCATAAATGAACAATAAAATAAATGGGTAATTCGCTTTGGCCTTCAAGGGCCAGCTTAGCAATCCTGGGCTCCAGCCCGCTATTTCTCGCTAGGCTCGGCTGCACTTGCATGAAAGATTCCACCGCACGGTGGCAAACAATAGCAACAGTCAACATTAGTTGACCAAATTATAACGATCTCACCCCTCACTCGGGGTGGCGGTGCTCCTTCCCTGCAGACATTAGTATTATCAAATATTATTATCCAGAACATGCAACTTAAGCACCATTCACCACAGACGTTGGAACTGTCGGCCACATGCCTCGTGCACTCAGAGCACATTATCGGTGTACCAGAATTCCCAGGGTCCCACCACTATTCTCAGTGACGGTTAGCATAATTGAGCATTTTCTAGTCTTTTAGGGCCGAAACAAAAGACTCGTCTCTATGGCTACGACTAGTCACGTTGATCCCCCAAATTCACTCACTGACTCAATCCAAGTCGAACGGCATAGGGCTGGGTACAGTTTAGTTCATTCCCGTTGCTCAAATCACCGGGCGCAACAAGCCACTATGCGGGTCAGCCTCCCCTTTCCTATACACAATCATACATAACTCTGTTATGTTCAAAGGCTGGCTCTCATGGCCACCTAAGCTAGGCCACACAGGCTCTTAGCTCTCACATGTTGGGCCCCAGGTCTTCATGAGGTAGGCCTAAGCAAACGGCCATCAGGTCTCCATTAGACAGGCCTCAACGAATGGCCACTAGGTCTCCATGAGAGAGGACTCACAATTAATACATCACTCACTGGGAGTTATCACCGGCAGTAGCGCTACCGACGCGCGGTCTGGGACAGAATATCGATTCTTCCCCCCATTTAGGGTGTTTTCCTGGATTTTACCTCCAATACTCTCAGCGCAGCCATCTGCACACCCCGCGGCTCCGAAATCTACGCGATTACCATGGAGTCTTCTCCGGCATACAAAGCATACAAACATCACCAATCCAGACAACATGTCCGGATGGGATTCACACAACATGCCTATTCCGTACTTCGGTTCCGGATCTAAATGCAAATTAACGAGGATACGCATATCTTCCCATCGGGAAAACCAATACCACATATTCGTGGAGCGTCTGCCCTCAAATGCCAAACACAAAGGACTTCATATGTCCAAGGAAGATGATCATTACCCTAGAATTCCATTTTGGCATCACGGAAGGGATTCTAGCCGGATGAAAATGACCGTTTCGTCTTTACCTCCATAGATCCAAACTCGCCTCGCGAATCTGAGCTCTGAATCTTAAACGACAAAGAGATCTCCTTTCTCTCCGGTGCTGCTTCTCCTCCTCAAAAAGTCCATCCCAAGTTTCTCAAACTCCAAAATAATGAAGTGAAAAAGGCCAAACCAACACTATAAACCGAGCTACCGCCGCGCGGTAACTAGTTACCACCGCACGGTACCGTTAATCAACGCTTCGATTCGCGTGCCACCGCCCAGGCCCTCCAACTACAGGCTAACACGTTACCACGCTGTTACAGCTTCGCTATCGTCGCACGATAGGATGCTAATGCCTCGCGGTAGCTAGCGACGATAATGACACGACCTTTCCTGCTACCTCCATGCGATAGTTACTACCGCCGCGCGGTAGAAACCCAAGAGCTCTGTACATAAATTGCCCAAGCTACCGCCTGCGGTATCACTACCGCTGGGCGATAACTTCCCGAGAACTATGCTAATTAATTGGCTAACGCTGCGTGATAACAACCTATCGCCGCGCGGTAGACAATGCGTATAATGCCCCTGATTTTTGATGTTTATTTTAATTCCTTTAGTGACGTATTTTTGATGTCAGAGCGTTACGTTGACGCGTAGTTGGCAGGTACCATTGCTGGAGCGTGAATTTTGCTCATTTGGTATCTGAGATTTTGGCTTAGAATATTAGCATAGCTAAATTCTAGTGTGTTTTTGAGATTTTCCTCGCGAGCCGGGTTTGTTTTGGAACTCGGTGGAGCCTTTTTGGGATATTTGGTATTTTAACTTCGAAAAGTTTTTACCCAAGTTTAGTTTGTCGGATTTTGATTTCGACTTCACCGTTGGATTCGTAGCATCGATATTTAGCTTCGGTGTGAATTTCGTGAAAATTCGAGATATATATATATATATATATATAACGTGTACGATTTAGACAGAACCCTATTCATCGACTTCTTCCCTAGCCGTCAGAATGATTCAAGGAAGAGGGAAAGCGATGGACTTCGCTAGCCTTCAGTCATCTATTGTAGGAGCTCCGGTGCACGGAATCGTCGTTGGAGGGTAGACTCGGAAAGCTCTCGCCGAGATCTACGTGTGAGCGGTGTGTTTTTCCCGTTTCTTGGATTTTGGGGAGATAGGTTATTCGGGTTTGACTCTTGTTTGCCCCAAAAAGTTTTAGGAAGTGTAGCCAAGGTGTTCTTGCGGCCGAATCCGTGAGGAGGAGCACTCGTAAGGCCGGATTCCGGAAGCTTAAGGAAAGTGGTGAATCTTCCCCTTGCTATTTTGTTCTTGCTTTTCATTCCTTTCATTTCCTTCCTTCCTTAGAATGTAGGGGTAGTGAGAGGGTCAACAAAGATCTATTATTGAGTAGCGTAGGATTTCCAGCCAAGGTAATCTTTGTCGGAGGGTTGAGTCAGGTTAGAAGTAATTCGTCGATTTATGTTGAAGTCAACCTAAGTGTAATTCATTAAGTAATCTCGACAAATTCGTCAAGTATCAGCCTTGACGTCGCGTGAATATGACTTGGCGTCGAGAGCGTCGAGTGATCTGTGAGTCTAAGTCACATTCGTCGAATAATCTCGACGAATTTGTCGAGTAATCTCGACGAATTCGTCGAGTATCAGTCTCGGCGTTGAGTGATTCTGCACTAGTTGAGTTTTAGGCGTTGAGTTCATCGAGTGATAGTCTTGGCGTTGAGTAATATGGTTTTGGTGTCAAGAGCGTCGAGTGCCGGTGAGGCTAACTCTAATTCGTCGTGTAAACTCGACGAATTCGTCGTGTAAACTCGACGAATTCGTCGAGTATTGTCAGTTTTTCGTATATTTTTGTTGGTAAGCCTTTTGTCTCTTGATTTATATTTATTACTGATCTTTGATCGCTACTTGTACATTTTTGTTGAGGTGTTCTTTTCTTAAGAATGCCTCAGGTTTGGAGAAATAGCCGGTTGAGCGGCTAGGGTTGGTGGTGGCTGGTGTTCTGCAGTTGTTGCAGTCGTCTTTTTCTCACCATTGTGAGATAGTATTGTTGTTTTGTTATTTAGTACATACATACTTGTTTCTTTTTTGGTGGGTTCGTGTCAGGTTGTTGACGCCCACTGGAAATTTTTTTGTACAATATTAAGTACTTGCTAGCTGCTAAGTCAATTTCTGATTGAATTGTTGGTTTTACTTCCTCTCTGGGAAGGTTTTATGCTAGGATTGTATGTTAGTTATTTTTAAAAGATATAAAAGTATCATTTGGACTATCTCATTCATAACATTGTTTTAAACCAAAGTCGCTATATTTTAATGAACGTAAAAATTATTTCTATACTGATAATAAATCTAGAGGTATACATATCATGAGTTGTCCTCTTTTGATATTTATGCTCATGAAGGATGTTAATCAATAAAAACAAAGTATTTTCCGCAGTGTATATATATATCTTCACTTGTGGATTAGTTGATCCATTAAGACGAGGGATACGACCATCAAAACTTAACTTAAATTACAGCTTTCTTCATAATAACTTGAGGATTTCATATAAAGTGTTAGGTTCGAGTTCTTGCCTGAGCGTCTGCAGTTATCCCTTGCACAGCGTGACATCATGACACATGTTTTCTCTTACTCTGATATATCGTAAAATTGTCGAGAAAATGGGGGTTGTGACAGTTGGTATCAGAGGGATAGGTTGTTTGACAATTGGTCGAACAACTATCTCTGGTTAGTTTTAGATTGTCTTATTCCTGTACAACCTCGAGCGAGCGAGATGGAGCAAAAGGCTTGAGGAAGGAAGCTAGGCAAGACGACCCAGGGCGGTCGTCAAGCCGCAGAGCGAGTGGATCCCGACAAGAAGGACAAGCGAGAGGGCCCAGGAGAGAAGGGTCTGAGCGAGAACTGCGCCATGAGATGGGCGAGTAAGTGCCAAAGGAGGAGGCACTTGCGGGTAAGTAGCCGACTCGCCATGCGAGAGGGCTCTAGAGGGGAGCTCTTGCTAGCGAGACGGTGCTCTCGCCAGGCGAGAGGACCCTAGAAGGGAGTTCTCGCCAAGCACCGGTTCGGTTTAAGACCGGTTCAGGTAGGACCGGGTCTATCTTTTAGCCCCATGGGATTTTACGCTTTTGCCCTGGGTGGTCTGCATATAACCCCTCAGAATAGCAGAGTTTGGCTGGTTGCAGACCCGACTAAGGGTATTCTAGAAATTTCAGGACAGCTCCATTTGATTATTGGCAGTAACAGTTCAAAGGCCTATAAATAGACCGGTAAGGTGCCTTAGAAGAAAGGCATTCCTAACTCTCCTTCTCTTCTTCTAAGGCACCTAGCTCAGCATTGGCTAGGGAGGGGAAGAATTTCTGATTCTTCTGGGTACGAGGTGGGACCTCTGTACTGAGGCCCCCGGTCTAGTATTTTGAGAGCCTTGTCAAGAGGGTGGTCCAAAGAGAGTAAGGGCGAGCTGCACCTTTAGTTCCGAGCTTTAGGAGGGTCCGACCTTGTTGGTTCCAACATTTTTGGTGCGATGAGCGTGGAACAGCAGCTTGCACAGAAGAACTTTGGGTTACCTCACGGCGGGGGATCTTGAAGGAGATGGAGGCGGGTCCCCGAACCCGGGAGGATATGTCGGGAGGGCGGAGTTCATGACATCCATTGGGGGGATCATGGACATGCTAAAGCAGATCTCACAGAGAGGAGAATGCGAGACCCCTCCTCCCTAGGTGCCAGGTCTCGCGCCCCGCGAGGGGATCGACCCGACAAGAATAAGCGAGGACGCACCCGGGAGGCGACCGGGAAAGGAGGTAGTGGTGGAAGGCAGCCGACGAGATGTGGAGGGCAGAGAACTTTTCGCCAGCCAAGCGAGTGCCATCTCGCCTGGAGGGATGGTCGCGCGAGTGGAGGCGGCGAGACCCCCGGTGAGAGGGTCCCCCATCTGCGAGTTGATCCTCTCGGTACCTGTCCCGGAAGGGTTCCGTGAGCCCAAGATGACCTACTATGTGGGGAAGGGCGATCCCCTCCAGCACCTACAGTAATTCGAAGATGCAGTCTCCATTAGACCAATGACAGATGCTTTTAAGTGCCACCTTTTTGCCATCACCCTAAAGGACAAGGCTAGGGAATGGTTCCACCAACTCCCAGCGGGGTTGATTTACGGCTTCGAGGACCTGAGCAGAAGCTTCTAGCTGTGCTTCTCGATCTCTAAGAAGAGGAGGAAGAACCCGTAGTCCATTTTCTTGATCAAGCAGAAGGCCGACGAGTCCTTAGCTCAGTATGTGGAATGCTTCCTGGAGGTGGTTCTAGACATCCAGGAGGTGCCCGGTTTCGCTCTCTAGATGGCCTTCACTGTAGGACTGAGAGAGGGATTTTTTAAGATGATCCTGACCAGGAAGGCGTCGTTGTCATTTGAAGGGTTGATGGAGAAAGCGGCGAAGGAAATAACTATGGAGGCAGTAAACCTGGCCTTTGCTAGGAAGTTGGCGAGACTGATGGATGTGGAGCAGAGGGAACCGGGAGGAGCAAGGAAGCAGGAGGGAAGGAGAAGGGAGGAGCCAAGGGGGCCAGTTCATCCATAACTAAGCTGGAGGCAGCCAGGAGGTCCTGCTCAAGGACAAGGGAGGGGTCCCCCCCAGGGGGGAAGAAACTATAATCCAGGACAGGGAAGATTTAATCCATTAGGGCAAGGGCATGGTCCGAGGCCACTCCCACCCCCGCCTCAGCAAGCAATGTCCATCGACTGAGGAAGAGGAAGAGGAAGAGAGCGAGGAAGAGCAGGAGCAGGAGCACTAGCAGGGAGGAGGAGGAACCCGCAAGAGGGGAGGAAGGATGGGGGGGGGGTAGCCTTGCCGTACTATGACTTCCACGAGGAGGAAGGCCACACGACGGCTACTTGCCCAGAGTTTCTGGAATTGAAGGGGAGTAGAAGAGTGGGGGAGCAACAGCTATCAGTGCGAATTATAGAGGTGACGGGAACCGGGGAGGAGGACCGGTCTGTGGATCGATCAGATACAGGAGATCGAGGGGGGATCAGGGTGATCCACAGGGGGGGTGGGGGTGGGGATTGAGGCTACCCGCAAGGACAACCTCCACACCATGTACCGTCGGAGCGTTGCCTCGACGTCGCAAGCCCCGCCCCCGGATGAAAAGATTACTTTTTCTAGGAGGGACCTACCAGATCACGAAGATCCCTTCTGTGATGCGCTGGTGATCAGGACCGCCATCGAAAACTTCACGGTGTCTAGAATCTTGGTGGATAATGGGAGTTCCGTAATTGTCATCTTCAAAAAGGCGTTCAATGAGATGAGAGTGGAAGCCAGAAGAGTGTTGGTGGCAGACGGACCGTTGTTTGGATTCTCAGGAGAGCGGAAGGAGGTTGAGGGAGGAGTAGGGCTCCAGGTAACTCTGGGGTGGCTGTCCAGAAACTGCCGCTTTGTGATAGTGGACGCCCCCAGTAGTTACAACGTGATCTTTGGGTGCCCTTTGATCAGCACATTCAGATGCGTGCCGTCCTCGTTCCATCAGTGTTTGAAGCTCAATTCAGGGGGGGACTAAGATCAGGGTGCGGGGAGATCTGAAGGCAGCCTGAGAGTGCTATGTGATGGCAGTGAACACCATCTCATGGAAGGGTGATGCAGAAGAACTAGAGAGAAGGATGGAGCAAGAGGAGCAAGAGGAGATAGAGGTGGATGAAGTAAAGGGAGGCATTGGGGTGGAGATAGAGATGGCGGGAGAGCAGGTGGACGACGGTGAGAAGGAGGAGAGAGAGGTGGATGAAGTAGAGAGAGGCATTGCGGTGGAGCCAGAGATGGCGGGAAAGCAGGTGGACGGAGGTGAGCAGGAGGAGATAGAGGTGGATGAAATAGAGAGAGGCATTGCGGTGGAGCCAGAGATGGCGGGAGAGCAGGTGGACGACAGTGAGCAGGAGGAGAGAGAGGTGGCTGAAGTAAAGAGAGGCATTGCGGTGGAGCAAGAAATGGCGAGAGAGCAGGTGGACAGAGGTGAGCAGGAGGAGAGAGAGGTGGCTGAAGTAGAGAGAGGCATTGCGATGGAGCCAGAGATGGCGGGAGAGCAGGAAGGTAGGAGGGAGGTAGAAGGTGTCAAGGGCAGCAAAAGGAAGATAGGAGAAATGAGGAGCCGTTTGGAAGGGAGACTCAGTAGGAAGGGAGGAAGGGATCACCGCCAGGAAGGAGTCCCGAGGAAGAGAGGGGGAGGACCTTAGAGAGAGTGGCTGCGGTTGACGAGGAGCGGGAAGTGGTGGAGCGCAGGTCAAGGGAGTAGGAGAAAAATCCGAGGGAGCAAGAAGAAGAGGAGGAGCCTTCGAGGCTGAGGGTAGTAGTGGAGGTTCTGGAGATGGACATCCTCACGAAGGATGGGCGAAAAGAGAAGATCATGGTCAGCAGAGAGCTCACCCCCAGGGATCAGGAGGAGATCCGGAGGTGCGTGCAAGAGAACATTGATGTATTCGCCTGGAGTGCAGCTGATATGCTGGGGGTCGACGCGGACGTGGCGTGCCACCGCCTCAACCTCAACCCCAAGGTCCGCCCCATCCAGCAGAAAAAGAGGGCCATCGCTTCCAAGATGGCCAGGCCTAACAGGGAAGAGGTGGAGAAGCTGCTTCGGGCGGGGTTCATATCTGCGAATAGGTATCCGGGGTGGGTGAGCAATGTTGTAATGGTGAAGAAATGGGAGGAGAAATGGATAATGTTTATCGACTTCTCTCTTTTAAATAAAGTATGCTCGAAGGTTTGTTACCCTCTGCCTCGAATCGACGCGCTGGTTGATTCAGCCGTCGGGTTTCCACTAATGAGTTTTTTAGATGCCTTTTCAGGGTACCACCAGATACGCATGCACCCCCCGGACATCAAAGACGTCACCTTCGTTCATCACCGAGGATGGGTGCTTCAGTTACAACATGATGCCCTTCGAATTGAAGAATACATGGGCGACTTACCAAAGGATGATGAACCGGATATTCCGGGAATAGAAGGGGCGGAACCTCGAGGTATACGCAGATGACCTGATGATTACGAGTCGATACGTCGAGTCCCACCTCTTGGACCTGCAGGAAACTCTTAGAACTGTAAGAAAATATAAAATGAGACTCAACCCTCTAAAATGTGTATTCGGGGCAAGCAGGGGAAAGTTTTTAGGGCACCTCCTCTCTCCTTCAGGAGTGGAACCTAATCTAGATAAGGTAAAAGCAATCCTGGAGCTGGAATCTCCAAAGGATACTAAGGAGGTCCAATGTCTTACTGGTAAGTTGGCAGGGTTGAGCAGGTTCCTCTCAAGGGAAGGAGAGAGGTGTTCCTCCTTCTTTCGAACTCTGAGGGGAGGGAAGGAATTTGAGTGGGCCTTCCTAGCTCTGAAGCAATAGCTCACCCAGACTCCGCTACTTCAAGGGCCGCAAGAGGGGGAGAGTTTGTTCCTCTACTTAGGAGTAAGGATGGGGGATGTTAGCTCGGTCCTCGTGCGAGAAGAGGGTAAGAAGCAGTTCCCCATATATTATGTGAGCAGGGTTCTCAAAAAGGCAGAGCTAAAGTACCCCATCCTTGAAAAGCTAGCCTTCTCCCTCATCGTGTCAGCCCGAAAGCTCATGCCGTACTTCCAAGCCCATTCTATTCAGGTCATGATGGACCACCCTCTCCGCCGCATTCTAGAGGGGGTGGAGCATTCAGGGAGGTTAGCCAAGTGGTCGATAGAGCTTAGTGAGTTCGACCTCGCCTACATCCCTCGGGTAGCTATCAAGGTGCAGGTGGTGGCGGATTTCTTAGCAGATTATGTGGTTGAGGTCAAAGAGGCAGATGCATCTCCTGTGGTGGCTTGGGAAATGCTCGTGGACGGGGCCTCGGGCAGAAGTTCTTTCGGAGGCGGGGTGGTTTTAACAAGTCCCAAGGGGACCAGAATCGAGCAGGCTTTAAAGATCCATTTTGCCCTCACGAATAACCAGACCGAGTATGAAGCCATCATCACCGGGCTCTAGCTGGCTCGTGAGCTGGGCATACAGGACATCAGAGTCTCCACGGATTCTCTGGTGGTCGCGTGGCATATCAACGGAGAGTTTGAAGTGTTGGAACCGACCCTCCAGTTGTACCTAGTAAAGATAAAGGGCATCATTGGGCAGTTCCACAGCTTCTTAATCCAACACGTTCCAAGAGAGGAGAATACTAGGGCAGACCTGCTCGCTAAGCACGGCCCTCAGGCCGGAGGGACAATGACAGAGCTCTTTAGACCTTCTATAGAGGAAGTGGAGTTAATGGAAGTGGACCAGGAGGGGTCCTGGATGGACCCATTTATAACGTTCTTGACGTCGGGACATCTACCCGAGGGGGACCTTAAGAAGAAGCAGGTCAGGTACAAGTCAACCTATTACCTGCTGAGGGAGGGGATCCTTTATCGAAAAACATTGTCTGGCTTACTAGCTCATTGTGTGTCCAAGAAGGAGGCGTCAAGGGTACAGGAGGAAGTTCACTTGGGGGAATGCTGAAGCCACTCAGGGAGTCGGACCCTGGAAGGGAGGGTGCTGAGGAAGGGCTACTTCTAGACTACCCTCAGGAAGGATGCTGAGGAATTCGCAAGGAGATGTAGAAAGTGTCAGGAGTTCGCCCCACTTCAACTCCTCCCGACACAGAGATTGCGCACGATTATATATCCATGGCCCTTCGCCATATGGGGGCTGGATATAGTAGGTCCGTTTCCCCAAGCCAGTGGTTAGAGGAAGTTCCTACTGATCATGGTGGATTACTTTTCGAAGTGGTTGGAGGTGAAGGTCTTGGCAAAGGTGACGACACAGGTGGTCAAGAATTTTATATGGGGAGAAATTATCTGCCGGGACGGCCTCCCTTTGTCCATTGTCACGGAAAACATGCCGCAGTTTGCTAGTAGAGAATTTGTAAACTTTTGTGTACAGCTTGGCATAGATCTTCGGTTCGCCTCGGTTCATCACCCCCAAAGCAATGGACAGGTATAAGTCACGAACAAGATCATCGTGAACCTCTTGAAGAAGAAGGTAGAAAACCTAAGGGGAAGTTGGGTGGAGCAGCTCCCCTCTGTTCTTTGGGCTCGGAGGACTACACCAAATAACGCCACGGGAGAGACGCCCTTCAAACTCTCCCATGGCTCGGAGGCTGTCATACCTGTAGAGTTCGAGGTTGAATCCACTAGGGTGACAACAGTAAGGAGGGGAGATGAAGGGTGGCAAGAGGACAATGGGGAGGAGTAGAGGCTCTCTCTCGAACTGGTAAAGGAGCTTAGGGAGCTAGCGTTAATTCGGTAGGAGGAAGTCAAGTGCCGAATGTCCAAGTACTTTGATAAGCACATCAGAGTAAAACAGTTCCAAAAGGGGGACTTGGTCCTCAAAAAGGTAGATGCCGCGGGCAGGGGGGCCTCCCTGGGGAAGCTCAACCCCAATTGGGAGGGTACCTTTATTGTAAAGGAGGTCTTGAAGTCAGGAGGGTACCACCTCCAGGATGTGGATGGGATACCCTTGGATCGTGCCCAAAGCGGCGACGATCTGAAGCGATTCTACCCCTAATGTTATACCTTTTTGTACTTATTTGAACATGTTTCTAAGGATTTTCCTACTTGTATGCATGACACGATTTCTCAGTACAATGCACTTCGAGGTGACCTTCTTTGAGAGATGAGATTATTGTGGTTGAGGAGAGGAGATCCCGAGAAGAACCGCTGACTAGGCTCCCATCAAGCTGGCAGGGTTGTAGGCTCACTCGGTGGTTGGAGTTGGTTGAGGAGAGGAGACCCCGAGAAGACTCGCTGACCAGGCTCCCATCAAGCTGGCAGGGCTGTAGGCTCACACGGTGGTGGAGTTCGATGAGGAGAGGAGATCCCGAGAAGACCCGCTGACCAGACTCCCATCAAGCTGACAGGGCTCTAGGCTCACTCTGTGGTTGGAGTTGGTTGAGAAGAGGAGACCCCGAGAAGACCCGCTGACCAGGCTCCATTCAAGCTGGCAGGGCTGTAGGCTCACTCGGTGGTTGGACTTGGTTGAGGAGAGGAGACCCCGAGAAGACCCGCTGACCAGGCTCCCATCAAGTTGGTAGGGTTGTAGGCTCACTCGCTAGTTGGAGTTGGTTGAGGAGAGGAGACCCCGAGAAGACCTGCTGACCAGGCCCCCATCAAGCTGGCAGGGCTGTAGGCTCACTCGATGGTTGGAGTTGGTTGAGGATAGGAGACCCCGAGAAGACCCGCTGACCAGGCTCCCATCAAGCTGGCAGGGCAGTAGGCTCACTCGGTGGTTGGAGTTGGATGAGGAGAGGAGACCTCGAGAAGACCCACTGACCAGGCTCCCATCAAGCTGGCAGGGCTGTAGGCTCACTCGGTGGTTGGAGAGGGTCTTGGAGGGGATCCGGGAAGTACACGTTGACCGGGACCGCCATGTTGGCAAGGCCGTTAAGTGGTTGTGAAATAATAACAAAAGATGGAAAGTCTCAAGGGAAAAACCACACTATTTGTCAACAAAAGGAAGGAATCTAATCGTGAAGGAGTAGGGAAGCTCCCTGCCCAAGAAAAAAAGGATAGGACTGGCCCTTCAAGGCCATTCGCTCCGAGAGGTATCAGGGAGCGAGACGAGAAGGGGGAAAAGGCATTTCCATGCACAAGAATGACGAGGGCATGGTGACTAGCCCCCTGGGCCAGGTTTGCTCCCGCTAGGAGGCGAGGCGAGGGGCGACCCCGTCTCTCAAATGAACGGATCCTCAGATCTCGCAAACAATCAGAACAAAAAGAAAAAGAGAACTAGATCTAGAGTAACACATGGGTAATTTATATATTTATACGCAGCACATCTAGTAAATAGTCCAATACAAAATTACATCAGTTGCAAAAAGAAGCATCCAAAATAAAATAAAAGTCATGCTCTGGAAGATCTAATCCTTCTCTCTAGCCGACGATCCTTCTCCCTCGCCGTAGACCTCCGGTACAAGGTCGCGGGCGGTAACATACTCGCAATCATCCTTGACGACGCCCATCTCGCGCATCATCTTCAGGATCAACTCGGCGGTTCTGATGTTCGCATCTCGGCAAAACTCCTCGACCTCCTCATGGGTGTAATGAGAAGGGGGAGGTGGGGGAATCACCGAGCGAGAGGTCGAAGGAGCGGCATCCTTGAGCTGGACGACCTGGTCCCTTAGCTCCTTCACCTCTTCCTCCAGCTCCGCTATGTTCAAGTGTAACCTCTCCGCCATCTCGGCATCCTGCAGAAAATCTTTGTTAAATTGGTGTCAGGTACATAAAAAACAAGCTAAGGGAGAACTCACCACTCCGCCACGAGCCTTGGCGAGAAGGTTCTCAGCTACCTCTAGTCTCTTCGCAAGATCTCACGACTTCTCGTGCTCGGCGGCAAAGTTGGCCTCAGATTCTTTCCAGTTTTGGTTGTTGTAAATTAGGCGATGCGAGAGCCTGTGCGAAAGCTCCAAGGTGCGCAGTTGGGAGTGCGTCGCCCTCAAGACCAGGTCTCGCGAGGAGGCCTTGTCAAGGGGATCTGGGCCATGACCTCCGTAGAGACTAAAGCCCAAGGAGAAGGCGTGGCCTATAAGATGGTCCTGCTCCCTCCAGGAGGGGAGGAGGGTGGAGATTAAGACTCGGTGTGCCCCCTTATCCCAGATTAGTGCTGGGTCGTTGGCGGCATCAGGGACAACGGGGCCCATATCTAAGTTGAAGTGGGCAGATGGTGCGGGGTAGCGAGAAGGAGCCACCTCGCGAGAGGGGGACCTGGAGGGTTGTTGAGAAGAGCTGGCGTATTGCGCGAGCGGTGCCGCCTCTTCACATAGCGAGACGGCCTTGCTAGGAGAAACCCGAGGAGGGGACTGGGGGGATTGGGACCCCAGGGAAATGGGGCTCAGGGACCCCGACATCACCACCGTCTCCTGGGGAGTTTTCTTGTTGGGTGGGAGAGATACCACCTTCTTCACCTTCATTTTCATCTTCATCTTCTTCGAGGGGCTGAGGCGAGACGGAGCGGAATCCTCGGTCGGCCTATTCTTAAGGGAGGGGGTCAGTGATTCTTTAGCCGCCTCAGCCGCCATATTGGCAAGAGCGACGCCTTTGGACGGCTTGATGTTGCTTTTATTAGGGGGTGAACTGACACGTTCTTCTCTCCTGATAAAGGCGAGACGGGGTGTTAAAGGAAGAAATCAGCGAGAGGGAAGTAATAAAGGTGAGACCAGAAAGGAAGGTCGAGCATACCTTCACCAGGAAGTACGGGGAGGAGTGAGCTAAGGCCGCGCCTCAAGTATTGGACCTCAAAGTTCTTTCCGATGAGGTACTCGCAGAGGAGCTGGTCCATGCCGCCGACTTGGGGGGTTGCGTAGAAGACTTCGGCGGGCGAGACAGTCGCGAGGGGTATGCTACCCAGGTTACCCCGAATGATGACGAACTGCGTGAGCCAATGATGGTTCTTGTTGGGCGTCTCACAGACTTTGAGACCTAGCCCTGTGAAGTAGGACACCCCGTCCTGATTGGTGTGGTAGATGAACAGCTTGCGGAAGACAGTTAGGCTGAACTCTATTCACTCTCGCCGCATGTAGCTCGCAAAGGTGACCAGGACGGAGATGGTGTTAGGGTTCAGCTGGGCTGGTACGGCACCGAAGTACTTCAAGACCTGCTTCACACTCCGGGCAGAGGGGTAGTCTCAACCCCTCCTCGAAGTTCGAGACGGGGAAAGCGAGCTCCCCGGGGTAGAATGTGTTTATGCTCTCGCCGACTTTGGGTGGGGGGGGGGGACGATTCGAAGCTTTCCGGCAGGTATTCGCGAATGAAGGCGTCGTATTCGTCCGCAGAGATATGCCTGGGTGGAAAATCGTGATCCACGAATCGCTTCCTGCAGCGGCTGCGTCCCTCGCCTTCTTCAGGTTTTTTCTTCCCCATAATTGTGCGAAACAGACAGGATTGGAGGCAGAGGAGGCTGGCAAGGTGACCCGAGGGTGAGGAGGCGAGATGGCAGACGCGTGGTTGGTACGCGAGAGGGACGAAGAAAAATGAGGGGCTGAAGCACAGCTGTTTGTGAAAGCATGGGTCCGACCCCGGTGAAGGGGATATTTATAGCAATCATAGGGCTTGGAAAAAAAAGTGTACAGACGAAGAAATTGTGCAAGGGGAGGGGAAGAGGCGGTCGGCCTTTTTTCTCTCCAAGTCTCGATTTGCGTAGCCCTAGGTGGGCCAACAGCATAGCCAAGTAGCAGGAACAAATTAAAATTAAGAAGATCGGTAGATCCAGAGAAATTAACATAAATGCAGAATTTAAGTACTATTACAGAAAATCAAACAAATACGGAGAAGCAGATAATTATTAAATTAATAAATTTCATCCCGCGCGAGGCGGGCATCAAGTTCATAGGGCGCATAGTTTGCGTGAGACGGAGGCATAAATAATTTAGTATAAGCCATAAATGATGGGAAGGGACGCGAGACGAGGCGAGAACTCATCAGTTCATGTGCCACCTCCAGCGCCCTCCGCCGCGGGATCTCGTGCAGGGAGGGCGGCTGGGGAGGTGGAAAGCGCGAGCCGCATCAACACTACGGCGAGCGAGACAGAGCTATTGGTCGACCTCACTCAAGATCGCCTGGGGGTCGGTCTCATCCACTTCAATATCAGCATCGATCTCCGAAGACAGGCGGGCGCACTCCACCTCCAGCCAATCGATCCGATGGTCCGCAGCTTGCTTCCCCTTTTTCAGCTCCTGGATGATGCGCGCGTGCTTCCGTAACATCTCCGCTACCCTACGCTTCATTTCCAACGGATCCATGGGATTGCTTAGGTAGTCTTCGATTTCATCTATAGGAGGATGGGGCGAGACGACGTCTGTCGGGAGTAATCTTCAGCGGGCGAGTCCTCAGCATGCGAGTCGCGCATACCTGTGTAGAAAATAGGGAAGGTGAAATGGAGAAGTGGTAGTGAAGAAAGGCCCGAATGGAAAAGGTCCTTACCAAAACGGCGAGATGAACCCGCGGTATTAGGAGGATCATCCCTCCTCATCGCGGGAGTAGATGGAGGAGTAGAGGGTTGTGGCGAGACGGACTGGTGGCAGTGTTCGGAGGTATTGATTCGTATGGTCTCCAGACAATGAGAGGGTGCCGGGACCTTCTAAATACGAGCAGCAAGTAAGAAGACACATGAGATGGAGAGGAAGGCATGTCGAGGTTGATGGACTTACCTCCTTTTCTCTAGGATATGCCGGGGTAGGAGATACATGCCCCCCCGGGAAGGTACGAGAAGGCTCCCCTGTCGAGAGGGGAGGATCAACGGCTTTCACCTTCTTTGGGGTGGGGGGGGGGGGGGAAGGGTGATGGTAGGGAAGGAGGAGCACGTACCGAGATTTTGTTAAGAGCCGCCATGATCGCCTTGTTCCTCTGGCGCACCGCCGCGACGCGGTCATGGAAACTTTAGCTGAGAGACATAGGGACAGAGGCTAGTGGAGGATAGAGCGAAGGAAACGACCCTTTGTAGGGAGGTGAGTCCTATATTTATAGGTTGGGCAAGGGGCCCACCAAGAGATTCCCACATAAATTCACTTTAATGACACAAGCCTCGGTTGTAATATCTTTCCGAGTTTATAATAACCTCGAAAAGAGCGGGGATTGTGTAAAACCTCGGGCGAGCGAGACGGAGCCAAAGGCTTTAGGAAGAAAGCTAGGCGAGATGGCCCAGGGCGGTCGTCAAGACGCAGAGCGAGTGGATCCTGGCAAGAAGGACAGGCGAGAGGGCCCAGGCGAGAAGGGTCTGAGCGAGAGCTGCGCCATGAGATGGGCGAGTAAGTGCCAAAGGAGGAGGCACTCGCGGGTAAGTAGCCGACTCGCCATGCAAGAGGGCTCCAGAGGGGAGCTCTCATTATCGAGAAGGTGCTCTCACCAGGAGAGATGACCCTAGAAGGGAGTTCTCGCCAAGCACCGGTTCGGTTTAAGACCGGTTCAGGTAGGGCCGGGTCTATCTTTTAGCCCCATGGGATTTTATGCTTTTGCCCTGGGTGGTCTGCATATAACCCCTCAGAACAGCGGAGTTTAGATGTTGGAAGACCCGACTAAGGGTATTCTAGTAATTTCAGGACAGCTCCATCTGGTTATTAGCAATCCCAGTTCAGAGGCCTATAAATAGACCGGTAAGGTGCCTTAGAAGAAAGGCATTCCTAACTCTCCTTCTCTTCTTCTAAGTCACCTAGCTCAGCATTGGCTAGGAAGGAGAAAAATTTCCGATTCTTCCGAGTACGAGGTGGGACCTCCGCGCTGAGGCCCTTGGTCTAGTCTTTTGAGAGCCTTGTCAAGAGGGTGGTCTAAAGAGAGTAAGGGCGAGCTACACCTTTAGTTCCGAGCTTTAGGAGGGACCGAGCTTGTTGGTTCCAACAGTTCCATTTCATACACACACCGATATGTCATCAGTATGTCTTGGCTGAAGCATGAACACTATACTAATAAACATGACAAGAAGTATACAAGATATATTATGTAGTATAAGATACATAATATGTGTTTGTATATGGATCCTCTTAGGAAGCAACATATGACTGTTATGTAGTATAGGATGCATAACAATCATCACATGAATGCACATTAGATTTTTCTTTTCGTTACATGCGATATTTTATAGTATGAGATGCATAAAATTTCATGTGTACGCCGCTCATAACATGCATTAAGGCATTTATTAGATTGCATAACACAACATGCATACCATAACATAGCATTAGCAAACGTTGTCACAACCCGCATTTTTCACCGCCAATAAAGGAGTATCAGAGTAAGGGAAAAATGCGCGTCATGATGACACGTCAGCAGGGGATAACTGCGGACGCTCAGACAAAACACCTACTTAATCAAGAAGAAAGATTCTTTAAGTTATTTAAAGGTAAAATCAGTTTAAGTGCAGTAGTTAGCTGTATCCCTCGGCTTAGTGGCTCATCCAGTCCACAAGAAAAGTAATTAAATGCTGCGGAAAGTACTTCTTTTATCAAATTAGGCATCCTACAAGAGCTTGGAGGTTCCCAGAGGACACCTCAAGGCATACGAGTTCTAAATTTAGTAGAAATAAAAGTAGTTTTATACGGTCGTTAAATATAATGATTTTACAATTTAAAATATGTAATGCATGAGGTAATAATAATAATTTTTATACTTGAAAATAACTACCATGCAATCCTAACATAAAACATCCCAGAGAGCAAGTAATCCACATTCACAGAAAGAAAACTAAGCAGCTAGCAAGTATCCAAACATAACAGCCCTGTGGGCGTCAACAAACTGACACGAACCCGCATACAATAAAGTATGTCTGAACCAGTAAAACAAAATAAACAACAAACTAGCTCGCTACGGCGAGGCAAAACCACAGCCAAGACAGCTACCCAGGAACTACAAAACCAGCACGGCTATCAGTTACAACTCTGAACCTGAGGCATTCTAAAGACAGAACACCTAAGCAAGAAAGTACAAGAGATGGCAGAAAGTAAGCCAAAAGTAAACAAAGTCAAGGGGTACCAACCCAAGACCCAAGGAAAAAAATGCTTACGTAAAGTACAACAGTCAGGTACAATGGTAAAAAGAGAAACACTTACGTTACGTGAAGCGTCACGTATAACCACACAACCCAAATGCACAAGACTATAAGGGGAAAAGGTCAAGGTTAAACCATCAGGAGAGAAACAAACCCATATTAACCACCTGTAGTCAACTCCACCAAAACCAAAACAGGCGGGGTGGTCAACTCATTTGGACCCAACCCAAAAGAAAATTTATCCGTCTAATTTTGGGGGAGATTGGATACTCCACCATACACCGCAAATGCCCCGAAACCTGGTAGAGCCCCACAAATTACTAATAGGGAGATCAAACTTTGCGGCGGTGGGTTCACACACTAAAAATACCCGCAACAAAGAAAAACTCAGAAGGAAAGCCCCGTAACGATCCAGGTTTAGAGCTCAGAGGCACATCACAACCCAATCGTGGCCTGATGGCTTGTCTCGCCCCATGAAAATGCCACGATGAATAACCATGATAGACATCTCAAGTCAACAACGACACATCATATTCTACTAAACAATTCTAGATTAGAAGCGGTTGATCAATCTTTAGGGAGAATTTACAATCCTAAAATAAACTCTAATGTGTTCTATATGAAAGTTGCAGAACGGTAATAAAGGTGATATTTAATCACTTCATCAAAACATATAGGATTTACAAGGTTGGGTAACAAAATCATGAACTTGGAAACTATAAAGGAAATTAGACAGGAGATCTCGACATCACTTCAATTCAACAATTATTGAACAATCATGATAATAAGAAATTAGAAATTTCTGGAAATCGGGTAAAGAAGGAAAGAGAAGGAGGAAACCATCACTTGCCTTGATTTTTATCGGAAATATTCTCTGAATCACTCCTTAACGTAGATCGGGGCTAAAAAAATGAGAGAAGTCGAAATCTAAGAAGAACGACCAAAAACAGGAGTTAGGGCCGAAAACCCTAGCGAGAAAATTGCAAGGAAAGGGGATGATTTTACCATGATGGCGTAGCTCTTGGCGAGAGTTTTTCGGATCTATATTTGGTTGAAGATTTCGAGCACCAGAGCACCGTCGGCGGCCACCGGAAGATTCACGAACGGGAGGGAGTCGCCACACAGGTGGTTTCAGTTCGGTCTAAATCGCGAGGAAGAAGATGAAGTTTTTTCTTTCTAATTATCTTGAGTATCAGAATATATCTTTATTATATAAGGGAAGAGCTAATGAGGGCATGGTGTAACATTTATATTCAAAATTGCCCTCATTTAAAAAAGTTTTGGGGTTTAATTTAAGGGCTTTTCGTCTTTTGTCTCGCTTAGAGCTTTAATTTAGGGTTCCTGTACTGTTCGCCCGCCTCAAATTCCCGATAGCCGCGATTTCTTCCTCCGCGGCACTCCTCCTTACGCGACTCGCGTGCTTCTTCCTCTGCGGCAATCCCTCCTCCCACTCCTTGCTTCGTGGGGTGGCGATTTCTTCCTCGGCGGCATTGCTTCAGAGGAAGAGAAGCATGCGGATTTTCTCGACTTCCTCTGCGGCATACTCCCCCGACACTTCCTCTGCGGATGTTCTCAAACCTGCCGCCTCTTTATTCTCCTTCTCTAGATCACGATATTCCTCCTGCTACGACACGGTGAGACAATCTCCTCCGTACTCTATTTCTTCTTCTTCTTCTTCCTATTATATTTCCTTGCCTAAGCATCTCTAGGGCTTCAACGTTCCACATTGCGTTGCTCCGCCTTCGCCCGTCTCAGGTGAATCAGTTCATCTCAGATAACTCTTCCAATGTATATAGGGCTTCAGCTTGATTCATCTTAATTTTTTCCTGCCACTTTGCTCATCAAGCGATCTATTATTGAGATGCAGGTTTATGGATGATTTCATTTCTTTGCAATTATTGTACTATTTTCAATCTTGAGATGCAGGTTTAGGTTTTTGATTTTGACATTGTTATGTTCCAGTATTCTTGAGTAGTTTACCAGGAAATGCCACTTTTTTTAATATTTTGATTAATCTCTTTTGAAAAAATAGAACTTTTTAATTACATGGGTAGCGCTAAACTGTGTTGAAGCTGAGAACAAATGTCAATCTGCCTTCTTCCTGGGATGAAACCGACATGAATCTTCCTAGGGATTTATTTTGAACATACACTATGCTTGATTTCATTACGGAAACAAATTTTTGTTCATAGATTAGATCAATCTATGACTGCACTATCATTTCACTGTGTTGTTGAGAAAGTTTCATATCCAGTAAACATACCTGCTGTAAAATAAACAATTTTTTGTGTAGAGATTAGATCAATATATGGTTGCACTGTCATTTCTCTGAGTTGGCGTGAAATTTTCATATCCAGCAAACATACCTGCTGTAAAATTAATCATAGGAAGATACATATTATTGCTCATCATTAATGCCAAATGAGAATGATGAATTATGAATATTCGATAAATGAATGTGCGGAATTCCTCATAAATATTCGACAAGTTCATATGTGATTTGTTTTGCAACTTCAATTTGCACTCTCTCATTTCTACATAACACATCCTTTTCATGAGGAGTTTAGGGTTTTCTATTAGTTAATGTCCATGACTAACAGTGAATTTTTGACACTCATTGATTTTATTGTATTTTCGTTTGACTTTGTCTTTGTTTTTTGACTGGTCTTTCGATGGTTTGTGCCAAGGCAAAAGACAGTGCAAGGAAACTAACCTGAAATTTATGGATTTCATTCGCTAATTAGAACTTCATTCGAAGGGGCAACTAGCCGCTGGCGAAAAGAAGAGCTCGCTCCACCTCCTCTGTGTAATCCATCCACACACGAGCCGGTTAGGGCTTTTGTCAGGATCCGCGCTTCAGAAAAGTATCTTATCTCTCTATGATGCACAAAGTGGAGGTTCTTCGGAAAGAAAAGATGGCCTGTTTTATTTTTTGACTTTTGATTACTCTTTGTTTTTCTTTGTTTGCTGATTTTCATTTGCTATTGAGATTCTGGCTTGCTTTTGACAGGCCTTTTGCTTCGTTGATGTTAAAAATATGTAATATTATGAAGAGTGACCCATTCTTTGTTTTGTTATTTTTCATTTGGATGATCTCGCGCTTGGTCTTCTCCTCCAAAATCATCGCCCACTGCTCTCAATATTCCATGTAAAAGCAAGCTAGCAATCTAACAATAGTAATAATTTAAGGTTTACTCTTTTTTCAGACGGTTTTACACTATAAAAGCAAGCTAACAATTAACTATTATTTTCTAAATGAATAATATGTTCCAGTAATAGTAATAATTTATATATAACTGGAGGAAAGGAAACCTTCAAGCTTCCTATACACTGCACATGATCTCTTACTTTCTATTCTGCTTCTTCAACCATCATGATTTCAGTGAAAAACTATAATTGATAAACTAAAATCCTATCTTCCTTTCACTCTTAGAGATGCTTACTCATGGACTTGGCAAAGATATCTCCCCTGCACTTGATTTTTCATTTATTCATGAAATTTATATGTTGAATTTTAATTTTCTCTATTTTACAGCTCCATGTTGGTGTGTATCGGGCGGTTTCCAAGACACATAGAAGCTTCATTACATGGTATGAACCACTCTATGATTACTGTTTTTATACCTCTTTTGATGATTAAAATGCTATATTTTTCAAGATTATTTTGATTGTGCTCCAAAAGTAATTTTGCTACTGCATCACACGCCATATTTCACAAAAATAACAAAATGCCCTTTCATAGGCCATCCATGATAACCTTTTTGAAAGTGTGTTCCTAAACTCTCAACATTATTTGGTTGTTTTATCATTCCATCTACTCCTTTTATGGATTAATTGCATTGAAACTTTGGTTCTTTCAAATCAAATGTTACATGTGGTCGGCATGACGAGACCCAAATAAATCATTTTGAGAGGGGTAGTTGTTGTGACTACTATGTGATTGTGGCCGCCTTAGCCGAATGTTGCCACCTCCAACAAATGTGGCCGCTCACGCCAAATGTCGCGACCCATGTCGAATGTTGCGGCCCTCGCCGAATGTCGCCACCTTCGCCGAATGTCGCCACCTCCGCCAAATGTTGCCGCCACCGCCAAATGTCGCCCCCACGACGAATTTCTCCCCCACAACCAATGTCGCCCCCACGACCAATGTCAACCCCACGACGAATGTCGCCCCCACGACGAATATCGCCCCCACGACAAATGTCGCCCCAACGACGAATGAAGCCCCCACGACGAATGATGCCCCCACGACGAATGACGCCCCCACAACGAATGACGCCCCATGACAAATGTCGCCCTATGACGAAAGTCGCTCCCACGACAAATGTTACCCCCACAACAAATGTCGCACCCACGACGAATGTCACCCCCTCGACAAATGTTGCCCCCACAACAAATGTCGCCCCTACGACAAATGTCGCCACCTCAACAAATGTCGCACCCCACGACAAATGTCGCCCCTTGACAAATGTCGCACCCACGACGAATGTTGCCCGCACGGGGTCCCCCGTGCACGACTGCTTGTATATATATATATATATATATATGTATTTATAAAAAGTTCTGTCTAAATAGGAAAATAAACGGGCTATATATGAGCGGGTGCGCGAAAAACAAAAATAGAGATTTAGGATAACTTCAAATCGAAAAGTGCTCAACATAAAAGTTGTAGATCTCGTCGAGACAAACAAATTTTATGTTAACAATTTTTTATATAACACCGTTATGACCCTCAAAATAGCACCTGAACGCAGACAAGAACGAAATACTCGAGAAAGACGGCTGACTACTCGAGAACGAGATTAGAAGTACTCGAGAAGTAGAAAACAGGTTAGTCGATTACTAAAATTCAGTACTCGAGAACAAACATAGAATTACTCGAGATGAACAGTAGAATACTCGAGTACAAACCTACAACTACTCGAGTACTAGCCAGATCATTCGAGAAGAGGAAAGTTTAATTGACAATTCTATTGCATGAATAGTGTTTTTTTACAAATATATCCAAAAAATCAAACTATAGAGATGAATAGTAAATGACATTTTTGAATAGTGGTTTAATATTAAAATAATCATATTTATATATTTTTGAATAAGGAAACACGAGTTCAAAACGGAGGCCCAAACACGCGCCGAATTAAACGAAATTTGCACCGTAGGCGAACACTGACGCTACGAACCCAATGACGAAGTCAAAACCAAAATCTGACGAGCCGTTCTTAAGATATAAATTTTCAAAGTCTACGGCGAACTTAAATTCCACAAAACTTCGGAAAATCGCCGAGACTCGAATATCGCTCGGATCGCGACGAAACTTGACGAGCAAGTCCAAAATTATTTAACTTAATTTTAAAATGAAAATTTTTCCAATTACAACAAGAATTCGAGAATTTAGCCGACTCGACTGAACGGACGCGAAAATGCCTTAACGACATCACGTCGTCTTGACATTAAAAGTAATGTCATGACGTCATAAATATGACGAAATCAAATCAAATAAAATCATCGGACAAAAATCGAGGGCGTTACAGTCACTGCTCCTAAAAAGAAGTTTTATCCCGAAACTTAACACAACTCCAAAACCAAACTAAAAATAAGAAAATCAAACACCACCAAAAAACATAGAGACATACTAGAACTAAGAGAAGAGGTGCGGATGAGATTCCCTCATTGCCGACTCCAATTCCCACATCGCGCTCTCAACGTCTTGATTTTGCCAGAGAACCTTAACCATAAGGATGGTCTTTCTCCGCAACACTCGATCTTGAGAATCCAGAATACGAACAGGTTCTTTCACATACATAAGGTTGGGCTGAATCTGGGGCACCGAGTCGAGGACTTGACGATCATTACGAATACACTTCCGCAACTGGCTCACATGGAACATATCATGGACACCAGGGAATGTAGTAGGCAACTCAAGCCTATACGCTGAAACTCCGACGCGTTCAAGAATCTGAAAAGGTCCTACGTACCGGGGGTCTAACTTGTGGTTCCTTCCAAACCTTATAACACCAGACATCAGAGAAACTTTCAGAAAAACCAAGTC
The DNA here is from genome assembly GCA_039513925.1 of Platanthera zijinensis. Taxonomy (NCBI): domain Eukaryota; kingdom Viridiplantae; phylum Streptophyta; class Magnoliopsida; order Asparagales; family Orchidaceae; genus Platanthera; species Platanthera zijinensis. The sequence goes on from CM077096.1 coordinate 127,995,468, forward strand.
TCCAACGGCAAACTCCAGATCGACCCTTCGTCGATTAGCATACTTATCATAACGCTCTTGAGCTACAAAGAGCTTCTCTCGAATATGAGTTACAGCACAATTCATCTCCTCAAGGGCTTCCGGACCTAGCAACGGTCTCTCACAAACTTCAGCCCAAAATAAAGGAGTTCTCTAATGCCTCCCATATAAGGCCTCAAATGGGGACATCTGCAGACTCTCTTGATAACTATTATTGTACACAAACTTCATGAGTCTGAGACGCTCGTCCCAAGCGCCACCGTGATCCAAAATATAACACCTGATCATATCTTCTATGATCCGATTTACTCTTTCCATTTGATCATTTGTATGCGGATGATAGGCGGTGGAATACCATAAATCGGTACCCAACCCCTCTTGTAAGCTCTTCCAAAAATAAGACGTAAATCTAGAGTCTCGGTCTGATATGATACTGACAGGCACTCCATGCAATTTGATGACTTCATCAAGGTATAACTCAGCTACCTTCTTCATAAAATACCCAATCTTAAAGGGAACAAAGTGAGCACACTTTGTCAATCTATCGACTATCACCCAAACAAAGACGTGCCCACGTAGAGATTTCGATAGATCGGTGATGAAATCCATTGAAATACTCTCCCATTTCCAACTTGGAATATCAAGCGGTGTCAATTTACCTCTAGGCCTTCTATGGTCAGCCTTAACACGCTAACACGTAAAACACTCCGACACAAACTTCGCGATATCATTCTTCATTCCTGACCACCGAACAATTTGCTTTATATCCTTATACATCTTAGTTGAACCAGGATGGTAGGCTAAACTGGAACCATGAGCTTCAACACAGATCTTTGACCGAATGTCGCCAAAGGCAGGGACGCAAAATCTATCTCGATACTTCAAGGTATCCAACTCATCCAAGGAGAAATCAGGTAGCTCTCCCTACACAGTTCTATTTTGGAGATGTAACAAATCCAGATCATCCTTCTGATGTGATCTAGTAAATGAAATCCATTGGGCTCTTCTGCTTCTAGCCCACCAGGCACAGTACTATTCCCAACCTCGATATCCATCAACAAGAATTCTTCTACCAAGGACTGTACCGACAAATTAAATTTTTTGGCGGTCTTTCTACTCAAGGCATCAACTACTACGTTAGCCTTTCCTGGATGATTGAGAATCTCCACGTCATAATCAGCCACATATTCTAACCACCGACGTTAGCGCAAATTTAGTTCCTTCTGAGTGAAGACGTACTTCAAACTCTTATGGTCCGTATAGATCTTACAAAGCGCGCCGTATAATAAGTGTTGCCAAAGCTTCAACGTATATATTACAGCAGCGAACTCCAAATCGTGCGTAGGATAGTTTCTCTCATGAATCTTTAGTTGCCTTGATCCATACGCGATCACTTAACCATCTTGCATTAAAACACAGCCAAGTCCAACGTGTGACGCATCCACATACACAACGTACTCTACTCCCTCAGTAAGTAAAGTTAAAACTGGTGCAGTACATAATCACTTCTTCAACTCTTGGAAAGCCTCTTCACACTTATCACTCCAAATGAATGTAGTGCTCTTCTGGGTAAGTCTGGTTAGAGGAGTTGACAACACTAAAAACCCTTCCACGAATCTTCTATAATAGCCATCCAGGCCTAAGAAGCTCCTAATCTCTTTAGGTGTAGAAGGTCTCTCACATTCCATCACAGCAAAAATCTTGGTCGGGTCTACGGAAATGCCATCCTTGCTTACCACATGACCCAGAAAGGACACCTGAGGTAGCAAGAACTCACACTTGCTCAACTTCGCATATAACTTATGCTCCCTCAGGGTCGACAAAACCAAACGCAAATGCTGAGTATGCTCCTCAACATTGCCGGAATACACCAATACATCATCTATGAACACAATAACAAACCGGTCCAAGAAGTCCTTGAACACCCTATTTATCAAATCCATAAAAGCAGAGGGTGCATTGGTCAAACCAAAAGACATCACCAAAAACTCATAATGTTTATGCCGCGAATGGAAAGCGGTTCATGGAATATTTGCCTCATGAATTCTCAACTGGTGGTATCCTGAACGAAGGTCGATCTTTGAAAATACCAAGCTACCACGTAACTGATCGAACAGATCATCAATCCTTGGCAGGGGATATCTATTCTTAATGGTCACCTTATTCAACTCTCTATAATCGATATAAAGCCTCATCGATCCATCTTTCTTCTTTACGAATAACACATGAGTACCCTACGGAGAAGAACTTGGTCTAATAAAACCACACCTCAGCAACTCATCGAGCTGAGTATGCAACTCATCCAACTCACGCGGAGCCATACGGTACAGTGCTTTGGCAATAGGACTAGTACCTGGCTCGAGGTCTATCACCAACTCTATCTCCTTCACCGGAGGAAGTCCTGGAAGACAGTCGGGAAAAACATCTGGAAAATCCCGCACCACCGAGATATCCTCAAGACGCGACGTAACAAAAGATGTTTCTAGAGCAGAAATAGAAACAAAAAACGCCTCACAAACAGGCCCTATAGTACGAAAAGCACGTACCGTAGAAATGATAGGGGAAACCCTTTCTTGAAATCCATAGACGCTAATAGGTTGACCATTGTCCATCTTGAAGTCCAGTCGCTTTGCCTTGCACTGAATGACCACATCATACCTAGTCAGCCAGTCCATGCCCAATATCACGTCAAAGTCTACCAGATCCAACACCATCAGATCTGCAAAGGCTAGGAAATTGCCTAGGTATATAGGGCATCTCAGAACTCCTTCATTAGATATCACCGAATCACCAGAGGGAAGCTTGACGTTGAAGGAGTCTCCTAATTTATCCACATCCAGATGATGTTTTTCTACAAACCTCCGGGACACAAAGGAATGGGTGGCACCCGAATAAAAAAGGACACACGCCCACCTATTCCGCACCTTAAAATCCCCTAAAACCGTAGCATACATAACTAAACGAACGATAACTTGGGCAACAACGAGAAATAATAAAGATAAATTAAATTGGGGCTAACCTGATAAAACTTGCGTAGAGGTTTGAGCTTCCTCCTTGGTCACCACATTCAGCTTTCCTTTTCCTTTATTCAGGTTTGGTGGCGGCGGTAGAGCCCGAAGCAGAGCAGGGTGCAGTGGAGTCTGAGCCTGGGGGCATGAAGTATTCAAGTGCGCCTTCTGCCCGTACTGGAAACAGACCTTATCCTTCATCAAGCAACGACTCACGTCGTGTCCCTTCCTTGCACAGTGCATGTACACCAGATCCCCTTTAGGTGCACCTTGGATGACGAGCACCTGCTGCTGCTTCAGGGTCGCAGTCCTCTTGAAGTACCTTTCGAAAGGATGGCCGGATCGACCACAGAAGCTATATACTTCCTTGCTTTTCTTCTTCGAAGAAGGGAAAGATGACCTGGAGTTTCCATCTTCATCACCTTTTCTCTTCTCCTTTCTCGCCACAACACCTCGATTCTTGGCATTCTCGATCGCCTCGACCTTCAAAGTGGCTTCCACTGCTTCAGAATAGCTTTCAGCTCTATAAGCTCATGCCCATTGCTGGACATTGTTTCTAAATCCTCCGAGGAAATGCTTCACTCTTGCTGCCTCCGCGGCTACCAAATCAGAGCAAATCTGCTCAGCTTACTAACTCGATCTCATATTCGCTCACAGTGGGTTGTCTCTGCTTCAAATGCAGGAAATTGTTCTTCAATCGGTCCTGCTCGACCGAGGGTAAGAACTTCTTCAGCAGCATCTTCTTGAAGGACTCCAAAGAATATCCTTCCGCCAAACTTTCCCTTTCTCGAATCCACCAGGTCTTTGCCAGGCCTTTTAGCTGGTAGGCCGCTAGCATCACCTTCTAGGCTTCAACAATCCCCGAATACGTAAACATCAAATCCATAGTGATAATCCAATCATCGAAACTCATGAAATCGACACTCCCGTCATAAGTGGGAGGTCTCAATCGCTGGAAATGCGATATAAGGTTCATCTCAGGAGGTAACGTCACCGGGGGCACCAAAGGAGCAGGATCAGCAGGTACAGCCCGACCCACGACAGAATCTTATGCTACGGATTGCTGTGCAGGTGCAACAGACAACAACGAATAAATCTGCGACTGCATCACAACTAAGTGCCTCGATAGAGCTTCATTGCTCTAACGCAGACTCTCGATCAATGCCTCACTCTGCGCACCTGATGAGTCACCCTCCGACTGGGGAGTTTACCTCATCACAGGTCGCTTAGGCAGAATTTCTAAAAGGCAACAAACCACTCATCAAAAAAATAATCCTAGCTTACAACTAGGCCACACAACTAATTCAGACCATACTTAAAGACACTTGCTTATGCTGCAACTTGCTCTGGGATTTTATAATGATGTTATGTCCTGCATAGGATGACATCCTCTCATCCTATATACTCATGTGCCTATGATATGAATGCATGAATTCTTCATTATTCTTTAAAATTATGTGTGTACATGTGTCATCATATAAACCTTAACTTAGCACGCGTGCTTATGCGATGATATGCTATGTATGCTATGTTATGCATTCTAAAAAGGCCTTAATGCATGCATGAACGACGTACACATGAAATATTATGCATCCCATACTACATAACATCACATGCAACGAGAAAAGAAAACGTGCTAATGGACACCCATGTGATGGTGGTTATGCATCACATACTACATAACCGTCACATGTTGCCTCCTATGGTGGATCCATATACAAACACATATTATGCATCCCATACTACAGAATATGCCCCGTATACTTCTTATCATTCTATGAGTGTAGTGACTATGCTTCCGTTAAGACGTACTGATGACATATCGGTGTGTGTATGCAAATAAAAGAAGGAAACAGACTAAACGAGATTGGCTGGTTCGACCAACTTGTCAAACCAACCTCCCTCTAATACCAACTGTCACATCCCACATTTTTCACCGCCAATAAAGGAGTATCAGAGTAAGGGAAAAATGTGCGTCATGATTACACGTCAGTAGGGGATAACTGCGGTCGCTCAGGCAAAACACCTACTTAATCAAGAAGAAAGATTCTTTAAGTTATTTAAAGGTAAAATCAGTTTAAGTACAGTAGTTAGCCATATCCCTCGACTTAGTGGCTCATCCAGTCAACAAGAAAAGTAATTAAACGCTGCAAAAAGTACTTCTTTTATCAAATTAGGCAACCTATAAGAGCTTAGAGGTTCCCAAAGGACACCTCAAGGCATACGAGTTCTAAATTTTGTAGAAATAAAAGTAGTTTTGTACTATCGTTAAATATAGTGATTTTATAATTTAAAATATGTAATGCATGAGATAATAATAGTAATTTTATACTTGAAAATAACTACCATGCAATCATAACATAAAACATCCCAGAGAGCAAGTAATCCACATCCACAGAAAGAAAACTAAGTAGCTTGCAAGTATCTAAAAATAACAGTCCTATGGGCTTCAACAAAATGACACGAAACCACATACAGTAAATTATGTTTGAACCAGTAAAACAAAATAAAAAACAAACTACCTCGCTACGATGAGGCAAAACCACAGCAAAGACAGCTACCTAGGAACTCCAAAACCAGCACGGCTATCAGCTACAGATCTGAACTAGAGACATTCCAAATATAGAATACCTCAACAAGAAAGTACAAGAGATGGAAGAAAGTAAGCCAAAAGTAAACAAAGTCAAGGGGTACCAACCCAAGACCCAAGGAAAAAAATGCTTACGTAAAGTACAGCAGTCAGGTACAAAGGTAAAAAGAGAAACACTTACGTGAAGCGTCACGTATAACAACAACACCCCAAATGCACAAGACTATAAGGGGAAAAGGTCAAGGTTAAACAATTAGGAGAGAAACAAACCCCTATTAGCCACCTGTAGTCAACTCCACCAAAACCAAAACGGGCGGGGTGGTCAACTCATTTGGACCCAACCCAAAAGACAATTTATCTGTCTAATTTTGGGGGAGATTGGATACTCCACCATACACCGCAAATGCCCAAAAATCCGGTAGAGCCCCACAAAGTACTAATAGGGAGATCAAACATTGCAGGGGTGGGTTCACACACTAAAAACACCCGCAACAAAGAAAACCCGGAAGGAAAGCCCCGTAACGATCCGGGTTTAGAGCTCAGAGGCACACCACAACCCAATTAGGGCATGGTGGTTTGTTTCTCCCCACGACAATGCCACGAAGAAAAACCATGATAGACATCTCAAGTCAACAATGACACATCAGATTATACTAAACAATTCTAGATTAGAAGCGGTTAATAATTCTTTAGGAAGAATTTACAATCCTAAAATAAACTCTAATGTGTTCTACATGAAAGTTGCGGAATGGTAATAAAGGTGATATTTAATCACTTCATCTAAACATATAGGATTTACAAGGTTGGGTAACAAAATCATGAACTTGGAAACTATAAAGGAAATTAGACAGGAGATCTCGACATCACTTCAATTCTGTAGTTATTGAACAATCATGATAACTTGAAATTAGAAATTTCTGCAAATCGGGTAAAGAAGGAAAGAGAAGGGGGAAACCATCACTTGCCTTGTTTTTTTACCGAAAATATTCTCTGAATAACTCCTTGACGTAGATCGGGGCTAAAGAAGATGAGAGAAGTCGAAATCTAAGAAGAGCGGCCAAAAACAGGAGTTAGGGCCGAAAACCCTAGCAAAAAAAATTTCAAGGAAAGGGGAAGATTTTATCATGATGGCGTAGCTCTTTACGAGAGCTTTCCGGATCTATATTTGGTTGAAGATTTTGAGCATCGGAGCACCGTCGGCGGCCACCGGAAGATTCACGAATGGGAGGGAGTCGCCGCACAGCTGGTTTCGGTTCGGTCTAAATCGTTAGTAAGTAGATGAAGTTTTTTTTTTCTAATTATCTTGAGTATCAGAATATATATATATATATATATATATATATATATATATATATATATATATATATATATATATATATATATGCGTGTGTGTGTGTATTTATAAAAAAGTCCTGTCTAAATAGGAAAACAAAACGGGCTATATATGAGTTGGTGCGCAGAAAAAAAAAATAGTGGTTTAGAATGACTTCAAATCAAAAAGTGCTTAACATAAAAGTTGTAGATCTCGTCGAGACGAACAAATTTTATCTTAACCATTTTTATATGACACCGTTTTGACCCTCAAAACAGCATCCGAACACAGACAGGAACGGACTACTCGAGAAGGACAACTGACTACTTGAGAGCGAGATTAGAGGTACTCGAGAAGTAGAAAACAAGTTACTCAGTAATAAAATTCAGTACTCGAGAACAAACATAGAATTACTCGAGTTGAACAGTAGAATACTCGAGTACAATCCTACAACTACTCGAGTACTAGCCAGATCACTCGAGAACAGGAAAGTTTACTCGACAATTCTATTGCATGAGAAGTGTTTTTTTTACAAATATATACAAAAAATCAAACTATAGAGATGAATAGTAAATGACAGTTTTGAATAGTGCTTTAAAATTAAAATAATCATATTTATATATTTTTAAATAAGGAAAATTAGTTCAAAACGGAGGTCCAAACGCGCGCCGAAATAAACGAAATTTGCACCGTAGGCGAACACTAATGCTACGAACCCAATGACAATGTCAAAACCAAAATCCGACGAGCTGTTCTTGAGATATAAATTTTCAAAGTTTACGGCGAACATAAATTCCACATAACTTCGGAAAATAGCCGAGACTCGAATATCGCTCGGATCGCGACGAAACCTGACGAACAAATCCAAAATTATTTAACTTAATTTTAAAATGAAAATTTTTCCAATTATAACAAGAATTCGAGAATTTAGCCGACTCGACCAAACGGACGCGAAAATGCCTTAACGCTGTCGCGCCGTCAACTCGACATTAAAAGTAACGCCATGACGTCATAAATATGACGATATCAAATCAAATAACATCATCGAACAAAAATCGCGGGCGTTACACACGTGTCAAGCTAAAGATCTACATGATGACATACATAAACACATGGTTTTAAAGCAAAAAGAATAAGAATTCATGCATTCATGATTTATGCATATGAGTCAATAAGATGATGGTAAATCATCCTAAGTTTAAACATGACATCATTATGAAAATCCCAGAGCAAGTTAGCAGCATGAGCAAGTGTCTAAACATGTATGGTCTGAACTAAGTTGTGTAGTTCTAGCGGTTAAGAAATGTTTTGATTGGTTTTTTTGTTGTATTCTAAGGATGTCGCCTAAGCGTGTTGCGACGAGGTCGACTCCCAAGTCTAAGGGAAAGTCGTCTGGTGCGCATAATGAGGCTATGATAGAGGGACTATGACAGAGCAATGAGGCTCTATCAAGGCAGATGGTGGAGATGCAATCGTAGATCCAGGTATTGTTGACTGTCGTTTCAGGGCAGCAGCCGAGAGTGCGCTGTGGGTCAAGCCGTTCTCGTTCCTCCTGCTCCTTTGGTGCCTCCAGAGACTAATTTATCTCACATTTTCAGCGACTAGGTGTTGGTGTTACCATTATGATCTGGAAGTGATCAAGTATATAGCCGAACTGCCAATGTAGTATGATCCTATCAGGGTCGCACGTAAGAACATTTGGAGAAATTGGGAGATTGGCTTAGTATGATTTGCTCATATGATGAGTGGAAAATACTTGGCACAACAAGGCTTTGGAAGCGTCGAGTGCATTGAGACCTCTCAACTCTTTCGTCGAGTCAAGTGTTGACTCGTCGAATGATGACGTTGAGTGGGTTTAGTTTACTCAAAGATTCGTCAAGTCAAATAGTTGATTCGTCGAGTATGGTACTTAAGCATTGAGTGCATTGAGTTCACTCAATGATTCGTTGAGTCAAGGTGTTGATTCGAAGAGTCTGAGTCTCAGGCATTGAGTGCATTGTGTTCACTCAACGCCTTCGTCGAGTTTAAGGTTGACTCGATGAATCTGACACTTAGGTGTTGAGTGCGTTGAGTCGACTCAATGCCTTCGTCGAGTCAAATATTGATTCGACGGGTTTGGCACCGAGAGCGTTGAGTTCACTCAATGTCATTCGTCGTATATCTTATGGATACTTAACGATTCATTGAGTATAGTTTATATACTCGACGATTCATAGAATATGCCATTGATACTCGACGATTCGTCGAGACAAGAGTTGTCTGGTCGAAAACGCTGGATTCTAAGTCTTGGGTCTGCAAATAGCGACGGGGTGTTCTGTTTATTACTTTGGGTATAAATAGAAGATTTTTGGGTTTCTGAAGTAACTGTTCATTCTGTCTAAGCACACGAGCCTCACTGTGCAAAAGAACCAAGACCTAAAAGACCGACAGAAGTTGTTCCGCCTCTGCCGATTCCGTCGCCACCACTTAGCCTTTTTCTGGCGAGTGACGTCATCGCCTCTTCTGTAACAGACCTAGCAGTCCGTGAAGACGCAGAGCTTTCTATCCTAACCTAAAGTCTTGTACGACAATACTCTAAGGGTTCTCCCGTTCATGTGGATTTCCTGCAGAGGTGCAGACATTATTCTGCACTAGGGACTGCAGCCGCAATGTTATCAGCTGATCTTTTAGAGCATTTAGGTTGAGTATAGACTCAATCCCGCAGAGGTATATTTTATTTACATCACTTTCTTCTTGATACATATCAATTGCTAGATCCGAACTTCTTTTGGGTTTTCTTGTTCTTTATTTCTGCTGCGTGCACAAGTGTTGTGCCATCCTAGCAAAACCCAATAGTGGTATCAGAGCCAGGTTCCGACAATGATCATGGTATCAGAAGTGCTCCATGGCGTGTAGATCTGAAAATTTAGAAATGTTTTAAATGCCCAAATCTATTCTTGGGATTCCGCCAAGAACGCATGTGATTTTGCTGTGATATCATAGTTGATATCCTTGTTAATCCTTGACAGTAACCGTCCCTCTTGTTGGTTTGTGAAACAGAGTTTGTTTGATTATTTATCTCTCATAAAGAGATGAGCTTGTCTACTGTCTAAGTGGGGTTAGTGTTTCTCATGTACAGTGCATGTAAATTTGAATATTTAGAAGGGTTTTAGACGTTCAGATTTAGCCCAGTTCATCAAGTGTTGATGATCCTTCTTGTGTACATCTGGGATGCACTTGGATTATAAATATTGTCTAATTTTTTTTTATGGATGTGCACACTGGTTAATTGTTAACCATGATTAAGTGTTAATCAAGTATCTAAAATCCCTTAAGAAATATTAAGTATTTGGATGCCTTCCGATGGATGACACTCTTCCTGCCTTGATTGATGAAGTGCGGGCTTGCAAAAGCAAGGTGCATTAATCTATATTGGTAAGGGTGCGAGCGGATAATTGTGATATCTCACTGTCGACATCAGGTCAGACTTAACTGGGTGACCTCAAAGGTTGAGTGCCCATATGCATAGGGTTGGCATGTACCATATGATGGATGTGAATAAAGAGTTATTCACCAGCCATACAGGAGTTACATTGTGATGCAATTGGCAAATGTTGTCTACCTAAATAGCTTCATTGTGAGCGAAAAGCCAAAGCTGACTCATAATGTTAGTGAAAAATGGATCTTGTTCACTAAGAGAGTTACTCGCATAAACTCTTTGAATTGAAATCGAGGGTTATCAATTTGATAAAAATAGTGGGAGTATTTTGATTAAAGTCCTTATCGAAAGAATAAAATGTATTTTGAAATGTAGTACTGATTTTACTTTGCATTGATCCTTGTAGAATTTCCATGGCAAGTGATTCACACTCCACCCTATCCCTCAGAGCCATCCTTGAGAAGGATAAGCTGAGTGGTATGAATTTTTTGAACTGGTACAAGAGCTTGAGAATTATTCTCAGGCAAGAGCGAAAGCTCTATATTTTGGAAGAGTAATCCTCTGAAGAGCCTGCCGAGAATGCGTCCCGTTATGATAAGGATGCTTATAAGAAGTATCTTGATGACTCCTTAGACATCGAATGTCTCATGCTGGCAACCATGAACTTTGAGCTCCAAAAGCAACATGAGAACAAGGGTTGCAAGGAAATTGATGAGCATCTCAAGAAAATGTTTCAAGGGAAGCTCGTTAAGAGAGGTTTGACGTCACTAAGGTATTGTTCCAGTGTAATATGGAAGCTCGGGACCTAGTAGTGGCTCACGTACTCAAGATGATTGGGTATATAGAGAACCTTGAGAGACTAGGCTTCCCTGTGGGCCAAGAGTTGGTCATAGACCTGATCCTGCAATCGTTGTCAGAAAGTTATAAGCAGTTTGTCTTAAACTATAACATGAATGGAATAGACAAGACACTGCCCAAGTGATGCATCGACAAGTGCATCGGTCACTATCAAGTAATAATTTTGGGAATAGCTTCCCCGAATGTCGATCTCGAGGGAATGCAGGTTGGGTATCGTGATAGCGTCGTAGAAAGATCATTACTAAGAGTTAACCGAAACAATAGAGGTTGGCTTTTGATTCATAATACTAAAAAAACAAAAATAAAAATAATGCAGGTCGTAAGCACCGCTTCACTTGGTGGATGGAACTAGTGCAGACCGCTATGCCGTCGGTCGCTGTCAAGTAATAATTTTGGGAATAGCTTCCCCGAATGTCGATCTCGAGGGAATGCAGGTTAGGTATCGTGATAACATCGTATAAAGATCGTTACTAAGAGTTAATCGAAACAATAAAGGTTGGCTTTTGATTCCTAATGCGAAAAAAACAAAAAGAAAACTAATACGGGTCATATGCACTGCTTTGCTTGGTGGATGGAACTAGTGCAGACCGCTATACCGTGCTTCGTGAGGCAAATGGACGGAGAGCAAGCGGATGGAATGAACACACGTACAGAGAGTGAGGGTCGTAATCACCTCTTAAACCACCAACACTAGCCTTTGATAGAGTGGTTCTAGTGCGCGAGTGGAGTGGATGTGAATGGAGGCGAGTGCATCACAGCTAACAAAAGAGGATTTAATTAACCCAAGCAAACTTCATTCATAGACAAATAAAAGCAAGTTCAGGTTCATTACAAGCTTTAGAATACAATCCACTATGAGAAGAGGTAGAATAAACCGAAAGGGGGAAAGCCTAGCCACGGTTCTTGGCCGGAATGGTGGGTTGTCAGTCCACTTCTCGACTCAGACCGTGGTTTCTTCCGGAGGTAAATGGGTTATCAATCCACTTGTTTTCCTCCATCTTCTTCCCTTTCTTCAATCTTTTCTCCCTTTTTCCCACATGAGTAGTACCGAAAGATCTCTGTTGCACACTGATGGTGGCCGGAAACTTTCTGAAGGGTTGAAGATGACTTCGGATCGCCAGAGATGGCTTCCCAGAGGGTGGAGATGAGTGGAGGACCTGTGGGGGAGAGAAACGGCGCTCCGCGCGTAGCAGCGGACCAGAAAATGAAATGGCGTGCCCTAATTCGCATGAGCATGGGATTAAATATGGTCAGCAGAAATCAGAGCGCACAATCAATGGTGCACGACCGGTGGTCGTGCGCACTGATGGTTGATGATCGTGCGCTCTGCTCTAGAGAAACCTATAGAAGGACAGAAAAAATTAATATATATGCGCACGATCAGTGGCGCACGACCATAGGTTGTGCGCACTTGATCCCATGATCGTGCGATTAGCAATGGCAGAACTCCAAAAAAATGGGATAAATGTGCACGAGCAGGTGCGCACGACCAGAGATCATGCGCACTATGTCCAATGGTCGTGCGATTGCCCCAGACAGAACTTGGAAAAAGGGAGAATAACGCGCATGATCAGTGGATCATTACCAGTGGTCGTGCATAATAGATCCAATGATCGTGCGCAGTGTTCCTGTACCGTTTGGGGTTCGATGAACTGACCACGCATCACCATCGGTCATGCGCTAAGGAGTCCACTGACCGTGTGCGTGTAAAAACACACAATCAGTGGCCCTTAGGCGAAAAAACATTCCCAAACAATCACAGAACACTCACACGACCTTTGTACCTGCAGTAAAAATAGAAGAGCCACCGAAATGGGCATTCCACATTCTCCAGAAAAAGAAAAACACCAAGTAAAGGGCTAAAGTACAATAACTATGAAATCACACTAAAAACGGCCCTAAAGTGCACTTAATATGGAATGGAAATAATAACAAATATGAACAATTATGGCTCTTCAGTGTAGTGCATCATCAAGAAAACTGGTCCAGATGAGTCCAAAAATATGTATATAACTTGGACTCATCACACCCCCAAACATAAACATTTGCTCGTTCCGAGAAAATCATCACTCCGTGGACTAGAGAATAGTTAGATAGCTTAGTAATTTCTAAATAAAGTATTTCTCTATAGTTAGATAGCTTAGTAATTTCTAAATAAAGTATTGAGAGAAATCAAATATATCATGGGCATAGAAAATATAATAGACAAATTTTTTAATCATACTACAGAATTTATACTTTTCAACAGACGTAAATAAATATTGTATCTACTCAAAATTTGGAATTCTGGAGAATCGTTCGGTCATACGTAGGAAGAAAGTAGGCAGACCACTCAGGCGAGCATTGCCAAAGACCGGGGCTCAGGATCACCTCCAAAGAAATCCATCAATGTCGGGGACCATACACTTGCCCGTTCATACTCTCTCTACGGTACTTATTCGACTCAAGCGTAAATCCGTAGGACTTGTAGGATCGAATGGGCCTTATGCTAAGGTTTTGTAGTCAAAGATAAACATTGAGGCTACACACAACCCAAGCGAGAAAACAATAAGCTAAACAAATATAGCCCCTCAGAATTGCATGTGTGATACATCCCCAGACTTAGCTTGAAAACCGGGTGTGTACACGGCCTAACCCGACCAATATCATGATAAACTTGACGTGGATTCTATTTCTCATTGTAATTCTTTTTAGATTTTCTTTTTCAATTCTCTCCTTTTTCTTTTTTTTCTTTTGCAATCCCCAATTTTTAGCAAGTAGAATTTCGTGTATTCATCCACCACATCACTTGAATTCCACACATCACACCTCGTAAAAATATTAAATTCACATGAGCTCATGGATTTGGTTGCGATAGGAGGATTGGATTTAGGCTTTGTTGAATGAAGGTGGAGCTGAATCAAAGGAGGGGTAGGCTCAAACTTGGATTGCAATGGTTAGTAGCTAGGACAAGGTAAACAAGGCTCAAATAAGCCAAATTAATGGACTGCGTCACGCTCACGCTTGACTAACCATGCACCAATGCTTCGAGAGTAGCTTGGGGCAAGTTCTTAACCACCGAGAAAGATGATCCTTCCTCCCAACTCGAGCAAAATGATTCTAGTGACGGCTACACACATCCCTACACTACCGTTCGATTTCACAAGATTCAACATTTTTTTGTGTAGTACAAACAATATTTACATCTGCAGAAAAAGTATAAATCTACGAGCATAAAGAAAAATTAAATCTATACTATTTTTACACAGACCATGAGTACTTGATTAGGAGTACTGTATGAGTTTCGCACTACTCTATCCTAAAATCCTAAGCCAACACCACTATTTTAAAGTTTATACACAAGCAATGCATTTGACTCGAGCCGCACGCATGGATAGGATCGCGCTTATGTGGGTGATTCAGTGTGTGCTACAGTGATTTTGAAATAAATAAATAACAAACTGGTATGCTATAAAATGTGTGCTTGTGTAGTGACCACAGACATGCTCTCCCCCCAGACTTTAATGCGCTAACTTGTAAAACTAAACATTCCAAATAATATAAAGAGCTAGGGGTAAGAAGTACCTATGCTCAAAACTGAGCATACCAGTCGTGCTGCGAGGTTGTCTGTTAGTGGCTGGTTTGGCGCACTTCAAAAATTTACAGCACCTGCGAATTAAAGATCTCACGCAAAACAAGAAAATAGAAATACACATATAAAAAGAAACACATCACACAAAACAAGACCAGGTGGTCCTAATTGGGTTGTCTCCCAAGTGCCCTTTTGTTTACCGTCCTTAAGGTGGATTGAATACCTGTATTAAGCATGATATATAAAAATATTCGACACCCAGATGGGCGCCCATAGAAATATAATTGTTCCAAGACCAAACTTGCTAAATATAGTGCAATACAATTCCACAAAAAAAAAAAACACTAGAAAATCAGGAGATATGATAGACTCGCTACGTAGCGAATTCCCCTCACTCCTCCTCGCTATCGCTATCGAGAATCTCGATAGGAGACGGACGACGAGCAGGCGTGGCTGGAGCGAAACAAGCCGGAGGCGGTGGAATATTCAGCCCGCCTTTCACCGCTTGCTGATATATCAAGTCTTGCATCTAGTACTGAGAGGCTTACAAATCAGCTAGGCGCTCAGTTAGATATGGAATGCTCTGCTCCTGAGTTGGGCTATACTAGTGGCTAGTCTGCCCCTCATGCTTAACTAGAGGTCGCTGCTGCTGACACTGCTGCGGTGGCTCTGCCACTGTCCGCATACCCATGGCAGAAGACTCGACCGGCTCTCCCTCATCTTCCTCCTCATCTCTTCCTCTAGGCGCATCTCCCGGCATGATAATAACAAACTTTCGGAAAGCTTTCCTCCCAACAGCTCGCAGCAAATGGAAACTCTCCATATTGGCCCTGGTGATCATGGTGGGAGCAGTGACCTGCTCCATCGGAGGTAGCTGGCTCCAAATCCCCAAACTCTTATCAATGCATGTAATGTAGTAAGAACCCCTGATTGCGCCCACGAGGCCATAAGTGGCCTCGTGACAGAAGCAATGGGCCAATATATACCCCAGATGAATGGGGTACTACTGTTGCATGCTATACAGGGAGATCAAATCATGCCACCCCACCACATTCTTGCTCAGGGCTCTTGCGGTGAGCGAGTGACTAAGTAAGTGCTGCAAATACCTTAGAGCGGGGGAGACAATCCTTGTCGATTTGGACCTTCAGGCGACGTACTCCTCATTACCCCCAGTCAGAGAACACTAAGCGGCACGCGAAGTGATGCCTTCTGGAAAATCGATGCACAACTGCTGAAAGTCAATCCTGGATGCATCAGCCTCGATGTAGATGCCGGCGTGAATGGCGAGCTCTAGTAAAGAGACGGTGAAGACGTGGCCTATCACACGGAAGGAACAAGTAGGTAGGCGGAGGTTATCCGAAGTAGTCCCCCAATCAAAAGTTGACAGGAATTTCAGGGTCAGCTTCTTATAACCGAGCTCGTCGTACTCGAACATTTTTCTCCAATGATCGAATGAGTAGAGAAGGAGGATGGCCTCCGCTAATGCTCCATTGTCTCCGATTGACCGGAGTTCATTCCAATCTACTAGTCGCTGAGAGAGGAAGGGCATATCCTTCAAGGAATTGAAACGCTGGGTGTGCTCGGCCTTGGAAAATATCGCCATTCTTCCCAAAATTTGCGCGGGAGTAGACGAAGAATGGCCAGAGCATTGGTAGGCTTTCATCACACGGAATCTTCCCGGTTCCATGGCAGCACAACGAGGAGGAAGGAGACCGGAAAATGCAAGAGCTTACCGGAGTAGGGCGGACCTCACCAGAGAAGGGGAGGATCAATGAGATACGGCACACGCACAGCGGAACGAAGCGAGAGGAGTTAGGTTGCACGCACAGTGGTCGCCCGGCTGGGTTTAAAAGAAACTGGGCGAGCACTCGACTGGTGGTCGTGCGTCGTTAAATAGTGTGCACGACCAGTGGTCGTGCGCGGAGAAATTTTTCACGCGCCCTGTTTCGCAGTCAAACCCACACTGCTGACCACATGGGTGCACATTTGAGCTCATCACTGCAATAGGGCTACCATAACCCTTTCAATAGTTAAATTAAGCAACAATTATAAACTAGAAACAAAAAGTACATACATTTTAAAAAAAGAAATGCTAATCTAGATAACTGATGGGTTTATTGTCTCCCAACAGGACTTATTCAAGGACCATGCACTCTCTTAACTGATGGGCATATGAAATTTGAAGTGCTCGGACAGTTGTTCAAGTTCACATTTCGGTAGCGGGTACCGAAATAAATACAGAACAAATACCCATGTACCTGTGTAGTTATACCTGTCTTGAACATCAGGCATGGGTAGAATAAATGTTGTGCTCGACGAATCTGACTCCACCTGCACCCGATCTCCATCAATGCTAGGCTGCATTACAGGCCCTGACACTAAGTGGACCGGTTCCACGATGTGATCCAACAGAGAAGTAGGCATTAGAGCGGGGTTAGGAAATAAATTAGAAGAATGACAAAAAGTAACCTCAATCTTGGGGATGATCCCGGTGTCATCCCCCATCGGCGGAATTGTGGGTGGATTTACACAGTTGTCTAGGCTGGTGCAAGTATGTGCTAGAGCTACATCCACCTCGTCCGTGCATTGGAATTCCTTACATGGGACTGAGGCAGCAACCTCGGCCATGCAGATGTCCTCCTCGACTTGATCTAGCTTAATGCTACAAACACTAGCTTCTCCCTACAAATCAACCTCCACAATAGTGTCAGATACAGAAAGAATGCATTGCAAAGTAGAGGATATAGGAGAAGTGTTCGCTAAAAAGTCAAGCACAGGCTCCTCACAACTAACAGACTCCATACAAGATGATATATGTACTTTGGGAGTAAAAACATCCGTGTCAGGGTTTAGATCGACACATGTATCTGTGCAAATACTAGTATTTCTCCCTTCAAAATCTGAAGGTGGCACTAGTACGTACCCAGATACAGAAGGGCTGCTGCAAGTTGTTGGAGTGGAGACAATCCGAACATCCGGTTCATCATCATCCTCTAACTGCGCCAAGTAAGCAACACACACCTTCAAAGAGTGATCCCAACTCTGAAAAAATAAACACTGCTTAGCTGGCTTTATCGGTGTAAGACCCCCTTTTTTTTTCTTTTTCAACCACCAGAGTCTTAGCCCAGAATTGCCGCTTTGCGGTGGCAACGACTCACGGGAAGGCAACCACTACAAAACGCCAATTCTGCCGGCCCTTTTCGATCACAAGAGAGAGAAGCATTTATACAAAAATGTAAACAAGTCCACAGAACATGTAAATAAAGTGAAATCATAACCAGTCCATCAATACATATAATCGGAAAATAGATAAATGGGCTCGAGCCCAGTACATCAGAGTCCTCACTACAAGTCACTCATCGCAGAAGCTAAGAAAATACTAATCACTCACGGAGCTGGTCGCAGGTGCACCAGTGCTAGACTGTCCCACCTCCATGCGCACCGTACTCCGCTGGTGCTGGTCCCTGTCTCCCATCCGGAGCTCCTGTAATGTTTGGTTCGAAAACCATTAGTCATAAAGACTAAGCCCTATCATCCCCTACCCCTCCCACCACGGCTCCTAAGCACCGGGCGGAGAGGAGGAAAGGGAAGCTACAAAGAGGAGAATAGTCAAGCAGGTGACGGTAGACCTAACTAGCAAGTTATAACAGGTGAACAGTATAAATGTTGTAATAGGTAGAACAATTAATAAATAGCAAAATGTATAAAAGGCAGCTAGAGAACAGTAAGTAAACAAACAAGTAAGTAAGTAACCTTAACTTATATGAATTCCCATACAAACTTATAAGTTAAGGGGTCTTCTGCAAGGCTCCCATCGTATAAAAAGTCCCATACCGATTTATACGTTGGGGTGACGGTTGTATGCAATTATGAGTGTAGTGATATGCTATGCCATGATTCATGCAAGTGCAACACACGCACACGACTCTATGTGCACAGACCTTTAGTTCCCCCTGTTCGGGAGGCTAGCTTCACCCCCAGGAACCTCCGTTGTGGCAAACGGAGACAGTGAGTCGGGCCCCCACTCCTAGGCGGGTAACCACACTACCAGGCCTAGCCCTTCCGTACGCCCCTAGAAGAACACAACCTAGAGTATCCGCGTACTGCTGCTGGATGTACCCTCCAGACTTTTTGCCGAGTCATCGTACCGCTGTCGGTGTGATCGATCGCCTAGTACCGATGACCCACCACTTTTATTATGTACTCCAACCCTCGAGCCCGCGGCCCCCCGGATAGTCCCGTCCGTGCATCTACCTTCAGAGCTACTGTCTGAATGGAAACAAGTCCTATTATTCTACCTTCCTAGCTATCGGGGAGTGTGCATGTGTAACCCTAGTTATATTAGTTGCTCTTTTAATTTATTATCCCTATGGTTTACGTTAGCCCAGGACTGCCCCCGGTATACCCCGTGAAGGGCTCTCAAGGGGCACTAGGAACCAAGACGGCGGCATTACTGCCCGAAGATCCCTTTCGCAAGGCACTTATTATTATTGGTTGATGTCCCTTATCCCGATCCTCTTTAGTTACTTTAGTTCTAACCCTAGAGTATTAAGACTCTTCCTCTTCTTCCCGGGATGGACGATTTTTCGTCGTTCCCGTACTCCCTTATCCTAACCAGTCCCACTCTCTACTTATCCTGACTCCTAATGATGAACTCAATCTTAACTTACCCTACCAATCTTCAATTATCAAAATTCCGTGGTTTTACTATATGCAGACCATCCTAAGCTATATGAGGTACACAAGGGGAGGTACACCGAATTATCTTCCAAATATCCTATAAAATTTAATGGAGGTCTATCATGACATAATTAGCTTAAATCCAGAAATTTATAATTTTCCTATTTAATCTGATATTTATTTAATTTTTCCCAAAGATTGGCCATGGGTAATTTTAAACATGAACTTCATGATATTCTTAAGTAATGATCACCCAAAAATTAAGTTCATTAAATAACAGCAAGATAACCTCAAATTCTCAGAATTTTATAGAAAGTATTTAACCTCTAAATAATTTATTCAGTATAATCACGTTAATCCTACTTAATGAAGGAAGTACAGAAATTATTCATCTAAAAATTATAGAAAAATCACTAGTCAGTAGTATGATATATAAAAGATCTTTGTGCAGAGAATCATAATTTTACTAACTTGCTAAACACCACTAAAGATTTAATCAAATAATCAAGGTAAAACATACTTAAAGAAGCAAGCCTTAGAATTAATCTTCCAAAAGTCCCATAAAAATTCACAGAGATTTAAAATCATAATAAACGTTCTCTGCTTAAATTTCATCACTTTCCAGAGAGTGTGTATTCCCTAATAAATTTTCAAAGCAAATCATACTACTACTATATCATTAAAGGAAGTATCCAAAATAATGAACATAAAATTCATAGAAAAATATCCAGAGCTTGTACCATCCCTATAATTCACTCTACCCAATTCTTATCACTTTTCAATGGGATTTTGTGTCATTTCCTATCTCTACAAGTTTTGCGCCCTAAAATAGGGTTAGACTTTCAGGTATCTCAACGGTCTCCAAATTTACTAAGATTTCATCCAGAGAACTATATTGACCCTATGGTTCTCTTCACCCAATTTCGGGTCAATCCAAGGTCATTTGACCACATGACCTTCACAAACCACCAAGATCCATCCTTATGGTTTGGCCTTGGTCCTTAGGGTAAACTCACCCCGATCCACCTCAAACTCCATGAGTGGGTGCTAGAGAATATTACTAGCCAGTGGTAAAAATCTCAGCCTCTGTTGAGGTGATCTCACCACTCAAACTTCAAAAGTGCACTTTTAACCTAAGACCCCTTATTAGGGCAAAACTTAGGGTTGATCATTTCTAGTCCAAACCATCTACAAATGAGATGGAAAATTATACAGAACCTTATGGTGACCCCAGGGACCACTCACCAGAATTTGGGAGGGTTTGGAAATTATTTATTTATCTAATTAAATTCGGCTAGGATTATTGAATTTTTCTAAAAACTATAGAAAAATATTCTCCAAAAATTCTCATTTTTGGATAGCACCTAGATATATGTAAGATTAGACCACACCCCAAATTTCAAGTCATTTTGATGACTGGTTTAGAGTGGGGAATTTTTCTAAGGTCCAGACGGCCCTCTGGATAGACCTCACCAAAAAGGGTGCTGTGGTCTAACCAGGATTCCAAATCGAGTAAAATTAATTTTGAATAAAACTAGACTTCAAGGGCTACAGTTTCTATGTTGACCATTTTTCCCGAAGGAGCTTCTAGCTATTTTTCCCAAATTATTTAACATGACAGATAAATTCATTCAGAAATTGTTTTAAAAATAGAATCCAATTTTCATGGCACTGTTCATCTTCTTCAGAGCCCGAACTAGAGGCCTAAAAACCTAATTTTCCTGTAGCTTTCCAAGCTATTTCCCGGCCATCCAGCCATCTCCCTGGCCGGCCACCACCACCACCACCTCCGTTGAGGCGAGGGCTATCGTCGGGCGGCGGCACGGCCGCCGGAGAGGCGGTTTCCGGCGAACCCGCCACCATGAAATTTTTGGAAAACCATGAATACGCTCACCCGATCTGGCTCTTTTGAGCCCGATATCTCTCCTAACGATTCCTAAGATCTATCCGCAGAAGAAGATGGAGGGGAGGACCTTGTTCGTGGGTTGGAGGCGTGCAGAGCGTCGGGAAGCCATTTGCGCGGTGGTGGCGTCGCCGGAAATTCTTCAACAGCAAGGCGGAGGTCTGAAACAGTTTGAGGGAGTGTAACCTTTTTCTCTTGCTCTTAGGAGTCTTTTATAGATCAGCAAATGGGGAGGTGAAAAGATGAAACGTTGGAGAAGAAACGTTGGCGGCCATTAATAACACCCTTATGACGTTTCGGTTATGATGAATGGCAGTTGAAAAGTTGGAGATGAAGAGGTGTTTGCCAGGTGGTAATTTCCTATTGGACCCATTTTTCCTTAATTATTAACATAATTAAAGTAGGGAACGACCCATAAATACTCTTGATTTTCATTCCCATGGTCAGAATTTATTATGGCGTCGGTTACCAAAATTTCCAACCTGGCTGTCGTTTCGGCCTTGGTCACGGGCGTGACACATGGGTCACGGGCGTGACAGGCCCGGTTAGCCAATTCTGGGTTCGACGATCGTCGAACTGAGATCGACGATCGTCGAAGGGTTGTCACGGGCGTGACACTTGGGTCACGGGCGTGACTGGCCCGTGTGGCCAAATTCTGGGTCGACGGCGTCGAACTGGAATCGACGATCGTCGAGCGTGTCATGCCCTATGTCACGGGCGTGACATGGCGGGTCACGGGCGTGACATGCCCGTGGGCCCATTTTGGGTCGACGGCCGTCGACCTGGAACCGACGATCATGGTCACGCCCTATGTCACGGGCGTGACATGGCGGGTCACGGGCGTGACTGGCCCGTGTGGCCAAATTCTGGTTCGACGGCGTCGAACTGGAATCGACGATCGTCGAGCGTGTCACGCCCTATGTCACGGGCGTGACATGGCGGGTCACGGGCGTGACATGCCCGTGGGCCCATTTTGGGTCGACGACCGTCGACCTGGAACCGACGATCATGGTCACACCCTATGTCACGGGCGTGACATGGCGGGTCACGGGCGTGACCGACCCGTGACCCGATTTCTTGGTCGATTTATTTCAAGTTTTGGGCTCCCTGGGATTCTACCACAACCATCCGACTCCTAGGGGTCTAGCCGGAAATGGGATGTTACAAATCCCAATAAACAAAACAAAGATTTCGTCCCCGAAATCAAGGTTAAGCCTATGGGACTCAAATCGGGAAAATAAGCTTGTAACATCCCATGAGAATTAAAGAAATTACATCCATATGTTATGTTCGCTTTATGCGGTTTCAAGTCTAAGATTAATTCGTCCACTTAACTAGGTATATACACCCCAATAAACAAAAGATTAGCCCCTATTTTTGAAGTTTCAGTTCCTTTGATTTAAAACAGGAAGGCAAATTAATTGTCCAGAGGGGTTGTGAGGTATACCTGGCGAAAAAGTTTCGGGTATTTTTGCCGCATCAAGTCCTGTGGCTCCCATGTATGCTCCTCCTGCCCATGATTGTTCCACAGAACCTTGACTAACGGGACCTTCTTCTGTCGCAAGACCCGCACTGCTGTATCGTCAATCCTGATAGGCTCCAAATCGACTGACCGATCCGAGGCCACTGGGCCATCTGCCGAGGAAATCAGCTGCTCATGGCGTAGCAGAGCCCTCCGAAGTGAGGAGACGTGGAAGATGTCATGCAATACCGCTAACTCCGGCGGTAGCTCCAGTCTATAGGCTAAGGGGCCAATCCGCTCCAGGATCCTATAGGGCCCCATATATCTCAGACTGAGCTTCTTCCGCCCGCGAACCTGCGAGACTCCGTGCATCGGCCGTATCTTCAAGAAAACCCGGTCTCCTACCTGGAACTCCACTTGGCGATGCTTCGCATCGTAGTATTTCGCCTGTCTGCTCTGGGCTTCCAACATCCTGTCTCGGATCAATCTAATCTGAGCATCTGTATCGCCCACAAACTCCGTGCCTAGTGCCTGCGGATCCTCATCCTGAACCCATGATAGTGGGGTTCTACACCTCCTTCCATACAACGCTTCGTATGGAGCCATGCCTATGCTGGACTGATGAGCATTGTTGTACGAAAACTCGACCAGTGGCAGCAATCTCTCCCAAGGCTCGCCACGGTCCAAAATACATAGTCGCAACAGATCCTCCAGTGTACGGTTGGTGCGCTCTGTCTGCCCGTCGGTCTGGGGGTGAAAAGCTGTGCTGAATGTCAACCGGGAACCCAGATGGGCCTGGACTGACCTCCACTCCCTGGATGTAAACCGCCCATCCCGATCCGAAACGATAGTCTTGGGCACCCCATGATAACGCACAAACTGCTCAATGAACCTCCGTACTAATACGCTGACTGGTGCCCCCTTTGCTACTGGAATGAATCTGGCCACCTTTGTCAGCCTGTACACTATCACCCAGATCGAGTCGTTCCTCGCACGGGATCTAGGTAGCCCATGTATGAAGTCCATGGCTATATCCTCAAACTTCCACTCCGGCACTGGAAGCGGTTGCAGCAAGCCTGCCGGGTTCCTACACTCCGCCTTCACGAGCTGGCAGGCCTCGCAATGCGTCACAAAATACGTAATATCTTTCTTCATACCCGGCCAGTACATCGTCCTCTTTAAATCCTTTACCATCTTGGTGATCCCCGGGTGTACCGAATATCGGCTGCAATGAGCTTCCGTCAAAATATCCTCCCGGATCCGTCCTCCTGCTGGTATGTAGACTCTGCCTCGGAAACACAGGAGACCATCCCTCAACGAGTAATCTCCCGTCGTGCCTTCCTCCAAGGCTCAGAACATCGGCTCAGCTCTCTCATCCAGCATCTGCCCATCTCTGATGCGGTCCCGAATGTCATCAGTAGTAGCCATCGACCCCAGGTACTCCATGTACAGCTCCGGGTCATCCTCAGACACTAGCGAAATCTGCATCTCCTCGAATGATCTAATCAACTCCAAGGCCATCAGCTGCGGGCCTACTCCTGTCGTACTCGCTCTCCGGCTCAGAGCATCTGCGACCACGTTCGCCTTCCCCGGATGGTAGTGCATGGTATACTGGTAGTCCGACAGGAACTCCACCCAGCGTCTCTGTCTGATGTTTAACTCCTTCTGGGTGTCGATGTACTTCAGATTCTTGTGGTCGGAGAAGATATCACAATGTACCCCGTAGAGATAGTGCCGCCAGATCTTAAGAGCAAAAATGACTGCCCCCATCTCTAAATCGTGCACGAGGTAGTTCTGCTCGTGCTGCTTCAACTGACGGGAGGCGTAGGCTATTACGTGCCCGTTCTGCATCAGAACGGCACCCATCCCCTGATAAGAAGCATCTGCATACACCTGGAATCCCTCCTTCCCCGATGGAAGAGCAAGGATGGGAGCCGAGGTAAGACGATCCTTCAGCTCCTGGAAGGCAGATTCGCATCGCGGCGTCCAAATAAAAGGGGACTCCTTCTTCGTCAGAGACGTAAGAGGGAGGGCAATCTGAGAGAACCCCTTTACGAACTTCCGGTAGTAACCGGCAAGTCCCAAGAAACTTCGAACATCCGTGGCCGACTTTAGTGGTGGCCAATCCCGTACTGCCTGGATCTTTGCCGGATCCACTGCCAGACCTGCTCCACTGATGACATGGCCCAGAAAGGCCACCTCCCTTAGCCAGAACTGGCACTTGCTGTACTTGGCATACATCTCGTGCTCACGCAGCTTCTCCAAGGTCAAGGTCAGATGTCTCGCATGCTCCCCCTCCGTCCTTGAATAGATGAGAATGTCATCGATGAATACAATGACAAAGACGTCCAGATACTCCTCGAACACCCGATTCATCAAAGACATGAATGCGGAGGGTGCATTCGTGAGCCCGAACGGCATCACGGTAAACTCATACAAGCCGTATCTGCTGCTGAAGGCCGTCTTCGGGATGTCCTCCTCCCGAATACGAAGCTGGTAGTACCCTGACCTCAGATCCAGCTTTGAGAACCAATGGGCTCCCTCCAGCTGGTCAAAAAGCTCGTCTATCCGTGGTAAGGGATAAGTATTCCGAACTGTCAACCTGTTTAGAGCCCGGTAATCGATGCACAGTCGAAGGGTCCCATCCTTCTTCTTAACGAACAGCACCGGTGCTCCCCATGGTGAAGAGCTAGGCCGAACGAACCCGGCCTCCACTAACTCCTGAAGCTGGCTTCGGAATTCCACCAACTCCTTTGGGGCCATTCGATAGGGAGCTCTGGATACCGGCTTAGCCCCCGGTACGAGCTGAATCTGAAAGTCCTTCTCTCGGTGCGGGGGTAAGCCTGGTAGCTTCTCTGGAAACACGTCGGTGAAGTCCCGTACTACCGGAATATCTGCAATGGAATCCTTGGCTACGACCGCCTCAAAGAGGACCTGATAAACCTCTTCCCCCTGCAGGTGGGCCTTAACGGCCTGCACAGACGATAGTAAAGTACGGGGTGCTGATATAGTACCTTCGATAACAATGAAGGAGTCGCCGTGCCTCACGGTGATCCTCTTTGCCACACAATCGATTTGGTCATGGTTCCAATGAAGCCAAGTCATGCCCAGGATCAGATCGTAATCTGGCATCTTCAGAACCGTCGCTGGTGCCTCAAATGTCTTTCCGCCGATCCTTGCTTCCATATTACAATGAGCAGAGGTCAATATCTCTGACCCGTCGGGTAGGCGCACCCTCATCATCTTCCCGGTGAATGGCTCCACTCCTGCCAGTCCTTTCACGAAATCCTCCGACACGAATGATTGCGACGCACCAGTGTCGAAGAGGGTGTGAGCGGGCTTGCCGCTCACGAATACTATGCCTGGGGTAATTAGATGTCTTAGTATTCTTATTGTAGTTTATCTTCTCTTAATTTCTAACCAGGTTATGTTTAAAATAGTGGTTTATATGAAGAAAATCTGAAAAGTACTGCCATACCTGTGATAACCTGCTCCGGGTCCCGGGGCTGTGTCAGGTCTAGAGCATACACCTGCTCTCTTTGGCCTACGACCTCGATCCTGAAATCCTCGTCCTTGGTCCTGTCCTCGTCCGCCAAACCGTCGGGGAGGTGGAGCGCCCTGATGTGCTGGTGGGGGTGCTCGCCCCACAGGGCAGTTCCGCTTGATATGCCCCGGCTGGTTGCACTGATAGCATACCGGTGGCTGCCCTGCCATCCTTGGCATTTCCAGCATCTGTATAGGCTGGGGGGCCAATACCCCCTGAGTCCTCTGCTCCTGCCCAAACTCCTGACGAGGCTGATCCCCGTTTCTTCTCTCCCCGATGACCTGGCCCCGAGGACGGTCTCTACGACCTCCAATCACTGAATCATCAGCCGGTCTCTTCCGATTCTTCACTGTAAGCTGATCCGCCTCTCTCTTCTTAGCCATCTCCAGAATCCTGGCCAGACTCCCCTCTGAAACGAAAAGGAGGGCCTGCCTCATGTCATCCTACAGCCCCTTATAAAACCTCCGGGCGTAGCCAGCATCGTCTAACTGGTAAGCGTCCGCATAACGGGCCAGGTGAGTGAACTCCTGATAGTACTCCACCACAGTCCTGTTCCCCTGCCTCAACCGCAGGAACCTATCCTCCAGGTCATCTCTCGCTGACTGAGGTACAAAATGTCCCAAGAGCGCTGCTCTGAACTCCTCCTAAGTAATATCAGCACAGTCCATCCCTGCAAAGGTGGTGTCCAGCTGAGATTTCCACCATCTCTTTCCGTGTGACTCTAAGCAGGAGACTGTCAAAGCGACTGCCTCCTCCGTGGGGCATCGAATCCCTGCCAGCATCTCGTAAATAGTGTCCAACCACTCCTCCGTACGTACTGTAGACTCCGTCCCCTGGTAGGATGGAGGGGAAAGTCCTCGGAAGATCGTCATCCAATTGGCCCCGGGGTTTGGCTGTGGGGCCGGGGCTTGCTGAGCTCTGAAGGCCTCCAGGATGGCCGTCAATGTTTGCCCCATCTCCGTCTGTTGGAACGGAACAGGTGCTGGCGGGGTCGGGACCACATTCGGAGCCTGAGGTGTCCCCTGCTGCGATGTAGGGTTCGTCGCAGGCTACAAGCAAAAATTCCATTTGTTAGAGAGCGAATGAATGGAATTTAAGAAGAGTTATGATGGACTTTCACATGTGATTTCCCTCATGGGCTCACCACTGCTTCCGCTGCTAGTTTGTCCGCAAACTAAGTTGCACGGGGGTGGCCCAAGGTTTTTGTGGACTACTTCTCTTTCGATCGAGGTCTGCTCTGATACCACTTGTAAGACCCCCTTTTTTTTTCTTTTTCAACCAACGGGGTCTTAGCCCAGAATTGCCGCTTTGCGGTGGCACCGACTCACGGGAAGGCAACCACTACAAAACGCCAATTCTGCCGGCCCTTTCGATCACAAGAGAGAGAAGCATTTATACAAAAATGTAAACAAGTCCACAGAACATGTAAATAAAGTGAAATCATAACCAGTCCATCAATACATATAATAGGAAAATAGATAAATGGGCTCGAGCCCAGTACATCAGAGTCCTCACTACAAGTCACTCATCGCAGAAGCTAAGAAAATACTAATCACTCACGGAGCTGGTCGCAGGTGCACCGGTGCTAGACTGTCCCACCTCCATGCGCACCGTACTCCGCTGGTGCTGGTCCCTGTCTCCCATCCGGAGCTCCTGTAATGTTTGGTTCGAAAACCATTAGTCATAAAGACTAAGCCCTATCATCCCCTACCCCTCCCACCACGGCTCCTAAGCACCGGGCGGAGAGGAGGAAAGGGAAGCTACAAAGTGGAGAATAGTCAAGCAGGTGACGGTAGACCTAACTAGCAAGTTATAACAGGTGAACAGTATAAATGTTGTAATAGGTAGAACAATTAATAAATAGCAAAATGTATAAAAGGCAGCTAGAGAACAGTAAGTAAACAAACAAGTAAGTAAGTAAGTAACCTTAACTTATATGAATGCCCATACAAACTTATAAGTTAAGGGGTCTTCTGCAAGGCTCCCATCGTATAAAAAGTCCCATACCGATTTATACGTTGGGGTGACGGTTGTATGCAATTATGAGTGTAGTGATATGCTATGCCATGATTCATGCAAGTGCAACACACGCACACGACTCTATGCGCACAGACCTTTAGTTCCCCCTGTTCGGGAGGCTAGCTTCACCCCTAGGAACCTCCGTTGTGGCAAACGGAGATAGTGAGTCGGGCCCCCCACTCCTAGGCGGGTAACCACACTACCAGGCCTAGCCCTTCCGTACACCCCTAGAAGAACACAACCTAGAGTATCCGCGTACTGCTGCTGGATGTACCCTCCAGACTTTTCGCCGAGTTATCGTACCGCTGTCGGTGTGATCGATCGCCTAGTACCGATGACCCACCACTTTTATTCTGTACTCCAACCCTCGAGCCCGCGGCCCCCCGGAAAGTCCCGTCCGTGCATCTACCTTCAGAGCTACTGTCTGAATGGCAACAAGTCCTATTATTCTACCTTCCTAGCTATCGGGGAGTGTGCATGTGTAACCCTAGTTATACTAGTTGCTCTTTTAATTTATTATCCCTATGGTTTACGTTAGCCCAGGACTGCCCCCGGTATACCCCGTGAAGGGCTCTCAAGGGGCACTAGGAACCAAGACGGCGGCATTACGGCCCGAAGTTCCCTTTCGCAAGGCACTTATTATTATTGGTTGATGTCCCTTATCCCGATCCTCTTTAGTTACTTTAGTTCTAACCCTAGAGTATTAAGACTCTTCCTCTTCTTCCCGGGATGGACGATCTTTCGTCGTTCCCGTACTCCCTTATCCTAACCAGTCCCACTCTCTACTTATCCTGACTCCTAATGATGAACTCAATCTTAACTTACCCTACCAATCTTCAATTATCAAAATTCCGTGGTTTTACTATATGCAGACCATCCTAAGCTATATAAGGTACACAAGGGGAGGTACACCGAATTATCTTCCAAATCTCCTATAAAATTTAATGGAGGTCTATCATGACATAATTAGCTTAAATCCAGAAATTTATAATTTTCCTATTTAATCTGATATTTATTTAATTTTTCCCAAAGATTGGCCATGGGTAATTTTAAACATGAACTTCATGATATTCTTAAGTAATGGCCACCCAAAAATTAAGTTCATTAAATAACAGCAAGATAACCTCAAATACAAATTCTCAGAATTTTATAGAAAGTATTTAACCTCTAAATAATTTATTCAGTATAATCACGTTAATCCTACTTAATGAAGGAAGTACAGAAATTATTCATCTAAAAATTATAGAAAAATCACTAGTCAGTAGTATGATATCTAAAAGATCTTTGTGCAGAGAATCATAATTTTACTAACTTGCTAAACACCACTAAAGATTTAATCAAATAATCAAGGTAAAACATACTTAAAGAAGCAAGCCTTAGAATTAATCTTCCAAAAGTCCCATAAAAATTCACAGAGATTTAAAATCATAATAAACGTTCTCTGCTTAAATTTCATCACTTTCCAGAGAGTGTGTATTCCCTAATAAATTTTCAAAGCAAATCATACTACTACTACATCATTAAAGGAAGTATCCAAAATAATGAACATAAAATTCATAGAAAAATATCCAGAGCTTGTACCATCCCTATAATTCACTCTACCCAATTCTTATCACTTTTCAATGGGATTTTGTGTCATTTCCTATCTCTACAAGTTTTGCGCCCTAAACTAGGGTTAGACTTTCAGGTATCTCAACGGTCTCCAAATTTACTAAGATTTCATCCAGAGAACTATATTGACCCTATGGTTCTCTTCACCCAATTTCGGGTCAATCCAAGGTCATTTGACCACATGACCTTCACAAACCACCAAGATCCATCCTTATGGTTTGGCCTTGGTCCTTAGGGTAAACTCACCCCGATCCACCTCAAACTCCATGAGTGGGTGCTAGAGAATATTACTAGCCAGTGGTAAAAATCTCAGCCTCTGTTGAGGTGATCTCACCACTCAAACTTCAAAAGTGCACTTTTAACCTAAGACCCCTTATTAGGGCAAAACTTAGGGTTGATCATTTCTAGTCCAAACCATCTACAAATGAGATGGAAAAATATACAGAACCTTATGGTGACCCCAGGGACCACTCACCAGAATTTGGGAGGGTTTGGAAATTATTTATTTATCTAATTAAATTCGGCTAGGATTATTGAATTTTTCTAAAAACTATAGAAAAATATTCTCCAAAAATTCTCATTTTTGGATAGCACCTAGATATATGTAAGATTAGATTACACCCCAAATTTCAAGTCATTTTGATTACTGGTTTAGAGTGGGGAATTTTTCTAAGGTCCAGACGGCCCTCTGGATAGACCTCACCAAAAAGGGTGCTGTGGTCTAACCAGGATTCCGAATCGAGTAAAATTAATTTTGAATAAAACTAGACTTCAAGGGCTACAGTTTCTATGTTGACCACTTTTCCTGTAGGAGCCTCTAGGTATTTTTCCCAAATTATTTAACATGACTGATAAATTCATTCAGAAATTGTTTTAAAAATAGAATCCAATTTTCATGGCACTGTTCATCTTCTTCAGAGCCCGAACCAGAGGCCTAAAAACCTAATTTTCCTGTAGCTTTCCAAGCTATTTCCCGGCCATCCAGCCATCTCCCTGGCCGGCCACCACCACCACCACCTCCGTTGAGGCGAGGGCTATCGTCGGGCGGCGGCACGGCCGCCGGAGAGGCGGTTTCCGGCGAACCCGCCACCATGAAATTTTTGGAAAACCACGAATACGCTCACCCGATCTGGCTCTTTTGAGCACGATATCTCTCCTAACGATTCCTAAGATCTATCCGCAGATGAAGAGGGAGGGGAGGACCTTGTTCGCGGGTTGGAGGCGTGCAGAGCGTCGGGAAGCCATTTGCGCGGTGGTGGCGTCGCCGGAAATTCTTCAACAGCAAGGCGGAGGTCTGAAATAGTTTGAGGGAGTGTAACCTTTTCCTCTTTCTCTTAGGAGTCTTTTATAGATCAGCAAATGAGGAGGTGAAAAGATGAAACGTTGGAGAAGAAACGTTGGCGGCCATTAATAACACCCTTATGACGTTTCGGTTATGACGAATGGCAGTTGAAAAGTTGGAGATGAAGAGGTGTTTGCCAGGTGGTAATTTCCTATTGGACCCATTTTTCCTTAATTATTAACATAATTAAAGTAGGGAACGCCCCATAAATACTCTTGATTTTCATTCCCATGGTCAGAATTTATTATGGCGTCGGTTACCAAAATTTCCAACCTGGCTGTCGTTTCGACCTTGGTCACGGGCGTGACACATGGGTCACGGGCATGACAGGCCCGGTTAGCCAATTCTGGGTTCGACGATCGTCGAACTGAGATCGACGATCGTCGAAGGGTGGTCACGGGCGTGACACCTGGGTCACGGGCGTGACTGGCCCGTGTGGCCAAATTCTGGGTCGACGGCGTCGAACTGGAATCGACGATCGTCGAGCGTGTCATGCCCTATGTCACGGGCGTGACATGGCGGGTCACGGGCGTGACATGCCCGTGGGCCCATTTTGGGTCGACGGCCGTCGACCTGGAACCGACGATCATTGTCACGCCCTATGTCACGGGCGTGACATGGCGGGTCACGGGCGTGACTGGCCCGTGTGGCCAAATTCTGGTTCGACGGCGTCGAACTGGAATCGACGATCGTCGAGCGTGTCACGCCCTATGTCACGGGCGTGACATGGCGGGTCACGGGCGTGACATGCCCGTGGGCCCATTTTGGGTCGACGACCGTCGACCTGGAACCGACGATCATGGTCACGCCCTATGTCACGGGCGTGACATGGCGGGTCACGGGCGTGACCGACCCGTGACCCGATTTCTTGGTCGATTTATTTCAAGTTTTGGGCTCCCTGGGATTCTACCACAACCATCCGACTCCTAGGGGTCTAGCCGGAAATGGGATGTTACAATCGGTACAACGGGTACCGACGCCGAAAGAAAGTAGTGCGATAATGGAAGCGCGGATGAGTAGCTAACTGGCTTATGTCTACTATACTGAGTACCAAATAAGGTTGGTGCTCCATATATAGATCCTTGAGTGTCTTGGCTACCATACTCCTTAGGACATCTATCACTTGCATGAGAGATATCTCCACACCAGCGGCAATGGATATTAAAACTGACCCACATTGCAGAGATCACTAATTTCCAGGATTAAACTACCTTGCATAGATTTTCAATAAAAATCTAACAATTCCAACCGACATAAAAAGCAAAACTAGACTGAGATAATACAAATTCAAAACAAGCAACTCTCATAACACAATACAAATCAACAATACGTCTGCATTCCCCGGCAACGGCGCCAAAAACTTGATGCGTCGGCAAGTGCACCGGTCACTGTCAAGTAATAATTTTAGGAATAGCTTCCCCGAATATCAATCTCGAGGGAATGCAGGTTGAGTATCGTGATAGCATCATAGAAAGATCGTTAATAAGAGTTAACCAAAACAACAGAGGTTGGCTTTTGATTCCTAATGCTAAAAAAACAAAAAGAAAACTAATGCGGGTCATAAGCACCTCTTCGCTTGGTGGATGGAACTAGAGCAGGCCGCTATGCCGTGCTTCGTGAGGTGAAAGGACGGAGAGCAAGCGGATGGAATGAACACATGTGCGGAGAGTAAGGGTCGTAATCACCTCTTCAACCACCAACTCTAGACTTTACTAGAGTGCTTCTAGTGCACGAGTGGAGTGGATGTGAATGGAGGCGAGTGCATCACAGCTAACAAAATTGGATGTAACTAACCCAAGCAAGCTTCATTCATAGACAAATAAAAGCAAGTTCAGGTTCATTACAAGCTTTAGAATACAATCCACTATAACAAGAGGTAGAATAAACCGAAAGGGGGAAGCCTATCCATGGTTCTTGGCCGAAATGGTGGGTTGTCAGTCCACTTCTCGACTCAGACCGTGGTTGCTTCCGGAGGAAAATGGGTTTTCAATCCACTTTTCTTCCCCCGTATTCTTCCCTTTCCTACAATCTTTTCTCCCTTTTGCCCACATGAGTAGTACCGAAAGTTCTCTATTGCACACTGCTGGTAGCCTGGAACTCTCCGAAGGGTTGAAGATGACTTCGGATCGCCGGAGATGGCTTCCCGGAGGGTGGACATGAGTGGAGGACCTGTGGGGGAGAGAAACGGCACTCCGCGTGCAACAGCGGACCGGAAAATGAAATAGCGTGCCCTAATTCGCGTGAGCACGAGCTTAAATACGGTCAGCAGAAATAAGAGCGCACAATTAGTAGCACACGACCGGTTGTCGTGCGCACTGACGGTTGATGATCGTGTGCTCTGTTCCAAAGAAACCTGTTGTTGGATAGAAAAAATTAATATATATGCGCACGATCAGTGGCGCATGACCAGAGGTCGTGCGCACTGGATCCCATGATCATGCGATTAATAATGGCAGAACTCTAGAAAAATGGGATAAACGCGCACGAGCAGTAGTGCACGACCAGAGGTTGTGCGCACTATGTCCAATGGTCGTGCGATTGCCCAAGACAGAACTTGGAAAAATGGAGAATAACATGCACTATCAGTGGCACATAACCAGTGGTCGTGCGCAATTGATCCAATGATTGTGTGCAGTGTTCCTGTACTGTTTGGGGTTCGATGAACTGACCACGCACGACCATCGGTCGTGTGCTAAGGAGTCCACTGACCGTACGTATGTAAAAATGCACGATCAGTGGCCCTTAGGCGAAAAAACATTCCCAAACAATCTCGGAACACTCACATGCCTTTGTACCTTCAGTAAAAACAGAAGAGCCACCGAAATGGGCATTCCACATTCTCTAGACACAGAAAAACACCAAGTAAAGGGAAAAAGTACAATAAATACGAAATCACACTAAAAACGGCCCTATAGTGCACTTAACATGGAATGGACATGGTAACAAATATGGACAATTATGGCTCTCAAGTGATGTTCATCATCGAGAAAACTGGCTCAGATGAGTCCAAAAATATGTATATAACTTGGACTCATCACCGAGCTCCTAGGCATGTTGCGAACTGCCGAGATTAATATGAAGAAGGCCAAGCCTCCTAGCCCCATACTGATGGTGCATAAAGGCAAGGGAAAGGGCAAGGACTTCAAGCAGATGAAGGTAGGACCTAAATCTGCTCTGGAGCCCAAGTATTCAACACTGAAAAAGAAAGACTTGGTAAAAGAAGGGAAATGCCACCACTGTGGTAAGGCTGGTCATTGGAGAAGGAATTGTCCTTTGTACATTGAGGGTCTGCAAAAGATGAAGGGAGATATGACTATGTTATAGAGATAAACATTTCTACTCCTTCATTCGGGTATTGGATACTGGATATGGTTCTCACATTTGTATAAATGTGCAGGAACTAGGAAGGAGAAGATTGCTGATTAAATGAGAGGTGGACCTGTGTGTTGGTAATGGAGCAAGAGTTGTTGCTGTCGCTATAGGAGTTTACCATCTTTCTTTGCCTAGTAGGATTGTAATTGAACTTGATAATTGTTATTATGTTCCTTCCATAACTAGAAACATTACATCTGTTTCATGTTTGGACATGATTGGATTTTCTTTTGTTATTGAGAACAATTATTGTTCGATATTTAAGAATGACGTTTGTTATTGTATAGCCCAAATGTTTTATGGTTTATATGTTTTGAACTTAGACTATCAGATCTATAATATAAAAAATACTAAAACACTAAAAATGAATGACTCGAACCCTATATACCTTTGGCATTGTCATTTGGGCCCTATAAATGAGAAACATATATCCAAGCTCCATAGAGATGGACTACTGGACTCTTTTGATTATGAATCATTTGAGAGATACGAGTCTTGTTTGTTAGGCAAGATGACTAAGGTCTCTTTCACTGGTTTTAATGAGAGGGCTGGCGATCTCTTGGGTATAATACATAGTGATCTCTATGGCTAGAGGTGGGTATTTCTACTTTGTTACATTTACTGATGATTTCAGTACATACGAATATATGTATCTTATGAAGTGCAAATATGAAACCTTTGAAAAGTTTAAAGAGTTTAAGAACGAAGTAGAAAATGAGTTGGGTAAGAAGATTAAAGCACTCCGATCTGATCGAGGTGGCGAATACCTAAGTCATGAGTTTTGTGATCATCTAAAAGAGTGTGGTATTATATCACAACTCACTCCACCTAGAACACCACATCATATTGGTGTGTCTGAGCGGAGGAATCATACTCTGTTAGACATGGTGCGGTCGATGATGAGTCATGCAGATCTGTCTGTTTTCTTTTGGGGTTTTGCTCTAGAAACTGTTGCTTTTACACTAAATAGTGCTCCAATGAAAGTGGTTCTAAAGACACCATATGAGATATGGGATGCGAAGCGTCCTAGTATGCCGTTCATTAAGGTTTGGGGCTGTGAGGCATACTTGCGACATCAAATACCTGACAAGCTGAAACCCAAGTCAGATAATTGTTATCTTGTGGGGTATCCTGAGGAATCTAAAGGGTACTATTTCTACCTACCATCTGAGAACAAAGTCTTTGTCACGAGGACTGGTATATTTCTTGAGAAAGAGTTCTTAAGTAGAAAGACTAACAGGGTAGAACTTAAAGAAGTTCAAGAACCACAAACTGTGAATGAACCAGAATTGGAACCTGAGCAAAGACTCCAAGTTATTGTAGCTGGAGAGCCTGCTCAGGAAACACAGGTTCCACGTAGATCAGGTAGACCAAGGTTTGATACTGAGAGATATGGATTTCTTGTGTCTCAAATAGGTAATGTGTTGCTTATGGATCATAGTGATGAGCTTATAGCCTACCAAGAGTCTATGAGTGGACCGGACTCCGAGAAGTGGCTTGAGGCCATGAAATCTGAAATGGACTCTATGTATGAAAACCAATTTTGGACCTTGGTAGAACCACCTGAAGGGGTACAACCCATATGGTGCAAGTGGTCTTCAAGAAGAAGACCGACATGGATAGGAATGTACATACATTCAAAGGGCGACTGGTTGCTAAGGGTTTCAAGCAAATTCATATTATTGACTATGATGAGACCTTTTACCCTGTTGTCATGATTAAGTCCATTAGAATTCTGCTTGTTATTGCTGCGTATTATGATTACGAGATCTGGCAGATGGATGTCAAAATGGCTTTCCTAATGGGAACCTCCTTGAGGAAGTGTATATGACACTATCTGAGGCTTTTGTATCTCCAGGTGAAGCCACTAAAATATGCAAGCTGCAGAGGTCCATTTATAGACTAAAACAAGCTTCTTGAAGTTGGAATCTTCATTTTGATAAAAAGATCAAAGTGTTTTTTTTTATCAAGAATGATGATGAATCGTGTGTTTACAAGAGGATTAGTAGGAGCATTGTTGTCTTTCTGATATTGTATATAGATGACATACTATTGATCGGGAATGACAAACTGACCCTATAAGTTGTTAAGAACAACCTAGGGAACTACTTTTCTATGAAGGACTTGGGTGAAGTGACTTATATACTTGGTATTAAGATCTATAGAGATAGATTGAAGAAGTTGCTGGGTATGACCCAAAGTGCATACATTGATAAGGTGCTGAAGCGGTTCAACAAGCTTGAGTCCAAGAAAGGATTCTTACCCATGTCTCATGGTGTAAGTCTCTCTAAGGACCAGGGTCCTAAGTCTTATAAAGATAAGGACCATATGAAGTTGATTCTATATGCTTTAGCAATTAGGTAATCATATATGTAATGATATGTACTCGACTTGATGTCACTTATGCCTTGAGCATGACTAGCAGGTATCAGTCTAATCCTAGTGAAAGTCACTAGATAGCCGTCAAGAACATTCTAAAGTACTTATGAAGGACTAAGGATACGTTCTTGGTATTTGGAGGAGAAGAAGAGCTCTTTGTAAGAGGTTACATAGATGTTAGCTTCTAACCTGATAGGGACGACTCAAAGTCTCAGTCAGGGCTCATATTTTTCCTAAATGGAGGTGTTGTTAGCTAGAAGAGTTCCAAGTAGGAGACAGTTGCCATTTTTACAATTGAGGCTGAGTATATCGCTGCACCAAATGCAGCAAAGGAGGCTGTATGGATTAGGAAATTCATCGGCGAGTTTGATGTAGTTCCTAGCGTTGTTTGCCTTGTAGATCTTTACTGTGACAACAACGTGCAATTGCACTTGCTTTGGAACCTAGATCTCATCAGCACTCCAAGCACATACTTCGGTGGTTCCATCTTATTCGATAAATTGTCAATCGAGGAAATGTGAGCATTTGCAAAGTGCTGATTGAGCAGAATATTGTGAATCAACTGACAAAGCCTCTCGCATAGAGAAAGCATGATGGTCATGTTAGATCTATGGGTATATGATACCTTAATGTTCAGCTCTAGTTGGAGTCTTTTGGATTGTTTGTTTGTTGTCTGTAATAATTTATTTGATGAATAGAGTACTGTATATATTTCATTTATATATTTTGGCAAGTTCTTTTATTTGTAAATTTATTTTTATTGTGATAGAGTAATTTAACATAATAAATACTCTTAGAATGTTTACTTCCATAGGAGTCAAGTGGTGACTTGAATGTGAGAGCCTATATTATTAGAAGCTTCATTCTTAAATAGTCCCTAGTCGAGAGTCATCTTAGAAGCTAAGGATGATGATGACACATTAAGACTCGCATGTGCTTTGAATGATGACCGGTTCTCACAAGTCACGATATTGTGATATCAAGTCATCACATGGGTACTTATCAGTGAACAAGTTGTACTAGACATACCATTAATGAGAATACTTTATAGATTGTTATATGAACGTGTCATAAGTATGACTCAAGTGACAATGGTGTTTGTGGTCCTTTGACTTGAAGTAACAGCATTCATCGAGTGAGGAAGAGCGTGCTTTGATGCTATCAAAAGTCCAGTCTTGAGAAAATTGGATGATAAAGATGGTTGTTGGGTACGTTACGAATCATTTGGGTGTTTGCGTGTGAGCAGAGATGGGATTTGTCCTCCTATATGACATGAGTTGCATCCAAGGGCCCCTTGATGGAATGGGAATGAGAAATGCATGGCCATGCTTGGTTGAGTCAATATATGATATTGGGCTCACCAATTTCCGAAAGTCCATTCTAGATCAGGAAACTGGGATTGAACAATTATGAGGGTGATACGGTCTATACCTCTAGTTCTATCAAGATGTAAGTGACGAAGGGACATGACAACACTGATATATTGGTCACGATGGCTTTTGAGTTTGAGACTCTTATTGCTTGGGGAGCAATGATGCATTGCTAGATGCCGCTCATTATTTTTGAAGTTTTTGTTTGATACTTTCAAGATCAAGTGAGAGACTATTGGTACTACCATTATGATCTGGAAGTGATCAAGTATGTAGCCTCACTGCCAACGCAGTATGAGCTTATTAGGTTCGCACATAAGAACATTTGGAGAAATTGGGAGATTGGCTTAGTATGATTTGCTCATATGATGAGTGGAAAAAACTTAGCATAACCAGGCTTTGGAAGCGTCGAGTGCGTTAAGACCACTCAAAGCTTTCATCGAGACAAGTGTTGACTCGTCTAATGATGGCGTTAAGTGTGTTGAGTTTACTCAATGATTCGTCAAGTCAAAGAGTTGATTCGTTGAGTATGACACTTAAGCATTGAGTGCACTGAGTTCACTCAACGATTTGTTGAGTCTAGGTGTTGATTCAATGAATCTGAGTATCAGGAGTTGAGTGTGTTGTGTTCACTCAATGCCTTCATCGAGTTAAAGGTTGACTCGATAAATCTGACACTTTTGTGTTGAGTGCGTTGAGTCCACTCAACGCCTTCATCGAGTCATATGTTGATTCAACGGGTTTGGCACTGAGTGGATTGAGTTCACTCAATGCCATTCGTCGAATATCTTATGGATACTCGACGATTCGTCGAGTATAGTTTGTATACTCGACGATTCGTCAAATATGTCATTGATTCTCGACGATTCGTCGAGACAAGAGTTGTCTAGTCGAAAATGCTGGATTCTAAGTCCTGGGTCTGCAAATAGCGACTGGGTGTTCTGTTTATTCCTTTGGGTATAAATAGAAGATTTTAGGGTTTCTGAAGTAACTGTTCATTCTGTCTAAGCACATGAGCCACATTGTGCGAAAGACCCGAGATCTAAAAGGCCGACGAAAGTTGTTCTGCCTCCCCGATCCCGGCACTGTCGCTTAGCCTGATTCTGATGAGTGTCGTCGCCGCCTCTTCTATAACAGACCTAGCATTCCATGAATACGCAGAGCTTTCTCTCCCGACCTTAAGTCTTGTGTGACAAGGCTCTATGGGTTCTCCCGTTCCCGTGGATTTCCTGTAGAGGTGCATAAATTATGCTGCACTAGGGACTGTAGCCGCAAAGTGATCAACTGATCTTTTGGAGCATCTTGGTTGAGTATAGACTCAATCCTGTAGAGGTAATTTTTTTTAAAGCACTTTCTTCCTGATACATGTCCATTGCTAGATCCGAACTTCTTATGGTTTATCTTATTCTTTTTTTTCGCTGCATGCACAAGTTTTGTGCCATCCTTGAAAAAGCCAACACTAGGACCTCCTACCTATGATGGTAGAGCTAATTTAATGGCATTAGACGATTGGATTATCTCGATCGAGGAGATGTTCTCGTATTCAGGAATTTCTGCGGACTAGAGAGTGATGGTCTCCGCTTACCAGCTTGAGGGTCTTGCAAAGAACAGATGGTTGAGAGAGAAGGAGAACCTCACAGATGGATGCTCGTGGAAATCCTTTAAGGAGTTATTTCTTAGGAAGTTTCTACTATCGGTCGAGTAATATCATTTGATGAACAACTTTCTGCATCTGAAGCAAAGACAACTCACTGTTAGTGAGTATGAGGTGGAGTTCAGCAAGTTGAGCTAGTTTGCCCCGAATTTGGTAGCTTCTGAAGCTAGAAGAGTCAAGTGATTCCTCGGTGGTCTTAAGAGTGACATCCAGCAGCTGGCTAGCGCTCATGGATCTGAGAACTATGCTGAGGCAGTGGAAGCTGCTCTTAAGGTCAAAGCTATCAATAAGTTCAAGAATCAAGGCATGCAAATGAGGAAGGAAAAGAGGAAGTCTGATGATGGTAAGAACTCTCGGGAGTCTAGTTCCACTTCGAAGAAAAGAAGTAAGGAGGTGTGCAGCTTCTGTGGCTGGTCGGGCCATCCGTTTGAAAAGTGTTTCAAGAGGTTGAAAGCTCAGAAGCAACATCAAGTACATACAATTCAGAGCGCTCCCAAATGGGATTTGGTTTGTGCTTTATGTAAGAAAAAGGGGCATGATGCTGCCCATTGTTGGAGAAAGGATAAGGTCTATTTCCAGTGCAGACATAAAGGACATTTTAAGTCAAGTTGCCCGCGGTCTCAGCCCCCGCTCCAGCCTGTTCCACTTCAAGCATTGTCGTCGCCACAACATTTGGATAAAGGGAAGGACAAGTTAAATATGATGAATTTGGAGGAATCGTAGACGTCCACCCAAGTGATCTCAGGTTAGATTCTTATCTAGTTTCTAGCTTTTAGATTTTGTTTCGATGTTTTTTCATCTAATTACGAATGTGATTTTATAGGAAAGTTTAAGGTAAAGAACCGTTGGGCGCGTGTTCTTTTCGATTCTGGTGCTACCCACTCGTTCGTGGCTAGGACTTTCGTAGAGCGTCATCGTCTAACTCTCGATCTAGTTGGCAACTCATTTTACATTAAGTTTCCTTTCGGTGATTCGGTGGTGTCATACCAAGGTATCCAGAGTTGTTTGATCCTTTTAGGTGATTTCCTAGCTTTTGTTGATTTAAGGGTGTTAGATCTGGAGGACTTCAATGTGATCTTGAGCATGGATTGGTTGTTTAGATATAATGCGGTTATCCAATGCATGGTTAAGCCTTTGGACTTCAAGATGGATAATGGCCACCCCAGGAGTGTGTATGGTTTTTCGCGCTTGGATTCCCTGATTATTTTTGCGGTATGTGCTCGAAAACTTTTGAATCCCGGTTGTTTTGCTTGTTTGGTTTCTATTTTGGAAAATGTTAGTAGTTTGCCGCGTGTTGAGGATGTTCCTGTAGTGCGAGAGTTTCCTGATGTCTTTCTAGATAGTCTTCCTGGTCATCCGCCTGAGAGAGAAGTGGAGTTTGTTATAGATTTGGTGTCGGGTACTTGCCCAATTGCTAAGGCACCGTACCGTATGGCCCCGCATGAGCTGGAAGAGTTACGTACCCAGCTGGATGAGTTGTTGTAGTGTGAATTTATTAGGCAAAGTTCTTCACCTTGGGGTGTTCCCGTATTGTTTGTAAAGAAGAAGGATGTATCTATGAGGTTGTGCATCGATTATAGGGAATTGAATAAGGTAATTATCAAGAACAGGTATCCCTTGTCACGAATAGATGATTTGTTTGATTAATTGTGTGGTAGTACAGTGTTTTCAAAGATTGACCTTCATTCAGGCTACCATCAGTTGAGAATGAA
The DNA here is from genome assembly GCA_039513925.1 of Platanthera zijinensis. Taxonomy (NCBI): domain Eukaryota; kingdom Viridiplantae; phylum Streptophyta; class Magnoliopsida; order Asparagales; family Orchidaceae; genus Platanthera; species Platanthera zijinensis. The sequence continues at coordinate 128,037,291 of CM077096.1, forward strand.
AGTGAGGGTAAGATTTATCTTTACTATAGAGGGGGGTGATTAGAGTATTTTAAAATAATTTACAATTTAAAACTATAAACCAGTGGAAGTCTTAATTTAAGTATATGTGTAGAGTGTTGTAGAAAATTAACAATAAAGAAAACACAACACAAAATCACAGCAATCAGCAAAGCAAAAGCATAACAAACCAGATGACACAAGGAGCTATAGTGGTTCCCCAACAACCTGGGTACATCCACTCTCTTACTACCCTAGGTAGGAATCCACTGCAGGAATAGTTGATCAGGTGTCCTGGGCACCAATGAGCTTTTGATAAGGTGCTCAAAAACCAAATCAAATTTTTTGATCAGGTGTTTTGCCACCACTGAGTTTTGACAAGGTCTCAGAAACTAGCCATAAAACTTTTGAAAGGAGTGTTGAGAAACCCTTTTATAGGAGAAAAAGGAAAAAGAAAATGAGTTGAGTTGTTCTTCTCTGTCAACAATCTGAGAGAAGACAAGTGGAAGATGTTCTCAAAGCTCCCCCTGAGATCTGTAAGGGTTTAGGAAGATTAGCTTTGCTTAGGGTGATAGGCCTTCAGTTGCTTCAGATCTCCAACAATAGATGATTTCAGCAGATGCTGAAATGTGTGATGTCTAGAGTCCTTGATGAAGAAGCTTTTGAGCACTTGGAGCTTGAAGGAGTAGAATAACAGATGAACTCCTTCACAGTAATGTTCCTTGTGCTCTTGAAGAATTCTGACTCAGTAATTCTGTAAACTTTTGTCTACTGAGTCTATTTCAGAAGATGAATTCTTGATGAAAAGTTTTCTTGTTCTCTCTTCTGTGTTCTTTTTCAAATCTTGTCAGTTCTCTGTATTTAAGAATTATTCTCTAGGGAGTATATCAGAATCTGACTTTAGATGGCCGTTACTCAGTCATAAATGACTTCCTTAATTGATATCTGCCTCTGGAGCAAAGTCCTTAAGAAACATTCCAATTAGTCTTCCTTAAAACTTGCTCCAGATTGATTGAAATGGCTACAAAATCATTTGTCATAAATGCTGAAAATAAGTCTGAATGAATTCCATAACTGTCATAAATTTGAATCCTGAAATTGTCGATCTCTCAGAAAAATCGTCGATCTGAGCTCAACGATCGTCGAACTGAGCTCAGAGATTGGATTTAAACTGGAAATAGAAATCGTCGAACTGAGATCTACGATCGTCGACCTGAGCTCAGAGACTTGGAAAACAGCTAGAGACAGAGCGTCGATCTGAGCTCGAAGATCGTCGAACGGAGTTCGACGACTCGTTGAACTGAGCTCAGAGATCGTCGAATGGAGTTCGACGATTCGTCGACCTGAGCTCGACAAAAGTTGTCCTAGTCTTCATCACTTGAATCCTGATCTTTAGAAGGTCTTGAGGGAAGCTTTCAAACCTAAATACTAACCCTAAGACTCATTCTAGTTGACCTATCAGACTATACAGCAAGGTCAAAACAAATTCCTAAGCACATAGTGATCCTTACTCAAATTAGTAATAGGGTGTTCCAACAATCTCCCCCTATTTGGGTTAGGATTACTATTTACAAAAAATAGGAAATAATAAGCATACATCAGAGTTAAAAAAAATAAAACAGAAACAACAATGCAGATAACACCTGTTGAGCATTGTAGAACCACAGCAGGAATCACAGAATCAGTCAGAAATAGATATAAGTATCAGCTTACACAAATTACCCATTGCCCTTTTTGAAAAGAATTTCTCTGTTGGGATTAAGGGCTTCCGTCTTTGATCTCCTATCATCATCTGCACCTAAGGAGGTTTGAGCTTTTGGCCTTGGAACAACAGCCTCAGGATGCGGCTTCATGTAGCTCTCTGGATCAAAGAATTTTCTTGAAGTATATCTTTCTAATTCTTTCTTTCTCTGTTCTGATAAAGTTGTGATATTGGAGGTGTCTCTGCCTTGTTCTCTTGCTTTCTTAATTTGATCTAATGCAGCCAATTCTTTCATTCTAGCAGTCCAGGAGAGTGGATTGTTTTCAGGGTCTTTAAAAGGAACTGAAGGTTCATATCTGTTCATTGTCACTGAATCATCTGGAGGAATTCTTGTAGCAACAGTTTCTTTTAGCTTGTAAGGAAAAGGACCAGAGGTTGATTCAATAGGACCTTGTCCTTTCCTTTGGTATGGATGTTGCCTGGAGTAAACTCTGTAGTCTCTTTGACATCCTCTATACTGTCCTCTTCTTGACTGATAACCTCTTTGTTAATGTCCTCTTGGTTGATATCTCTGTGAAGATTGGGAGGAGCTATGTTTTCCAACAGATCCAGACTGAGAAGTAAATCCTCCACCAGTACCTGTATCTAGAGGAGGAGGAGGATAGAAGTGTGAAGATCCTTTATCATATTTGTCAAGCTTTCTCTTTTTCTTCATTGCTTTGAGCTGGTTCTTAGAATACTGCATCCATGGTTCAGAAATAGGGCAGTCATGAAGAATATAGTAGGGGATATCATTGTCATCTTTAACTTTCTCAGGAGGTACCCTCATCATTGCCTTGCTTATAGCTTTCCTTTTCTTAGCAATAGTGCTAGAAGAATCATCAGAGTCAGTTTTGAATACATCAGCAGAAAGAACTTGTTCCATAGACTTGATATATGCAGTAATTTGGCTGGGCTCACATCTAGCAACAGGCACAATGGCCTTAGTCAGATCTTCAACTTCCTGCATTGGTGGACAGCTGAAGGGAAGAGAATATAAAACGAAAACAGTGACTTGAGGTCCACTGTTAGTACTAGTGCTGGAGTTGAATCTGGAACTAAAGCTATCTCTGGCAGGAATTTTTCTGAAGCAGCATGCACTATCTCTTCTTCATATGGCATCTCCCCCTTCCTTGATTCAATTGGAACTGGATCAAGGCACCTCATAGAAGGGATTGCCTGAGGAGGAGAAAGAGAGGATAGCCTGGCAGACAGCTCCTGGATGGATTTCAGGAGTGGAGCCATGGAGGTCTCCAGCAGGGCTACTAGCCTGGGAGCCAGCACCCCATAAAGCTTGTCTGCTAGGACAGGAATATCTAATTGCTCAAGTGAGACTTGAGTAGAGGTAGAGGTTAGAGAGACAGAGATAGATGGTGAAGGAGCTGTAGAAGTAGTGATAGAAGTGGTGGATGGTAGGATGGATGGTTGAGAGATTGGAATTGTGGAGATGGAAGATATTGGTATGGAGATGGATGGGGTGAAAGATGGTTGGGAAAGAATATCATGAAGTAGTTGTTGGTATGAGGAGGATGATGGATGCTCAAGAGGTGAGGAGGGGGAATCATCCATATAGGAATCATCCATGAGGTTGAATGATGGAAGGGAAGAGGAAATGTCAATGGATGGATAATAGTGAAGGGGATGGAATTGTTCTACTATGGTGGCTGGAGGAGGTGAAGGAGTTGAAATGGGGGAGGAAATGGTAATGGGTGAGGAGATTGATGTGGTGATTGTTGATGTGGAGGTTGAGGTAGAAATGGTTATGGGGGAAGAGGTAGAGATGGAGATGGTGGATGAGGGGATGGTTGAAGAAACAATTAGAGAAAGTGGAGAAGAGGAGGAGGCAGGCAAGTCTTCTAAGAGGGAAGTTGCCTGAGGGGAAGAGACTGTATCAGTCCTTGTGCCTGAAGTAGTGACAGCAGCAGGACCTCTGCTAGGTTTGGTAATCTGCCTGTCCCATTTGCCAAAAAGGGCACAGGTCAGCCTCTTGGAGGCATTTATATGCATCCCACTGTACAAAAGCAGCTGAGGGCACCTAGAGTACAGGATTGATACGTAGAGATGGTATCATGTACAGAGTGCTTTGCCAATAGCACTTTCCCCACAACATCAGCAAGAAATCTATACTCAATTGATAAGTTCTTTTTTAGTAATTTGTTAGGGTTAGCGGCAGAATGTCCCATTCTATCTAACATATTTGCAGACTCTTCTCCAGACAACTCAATAGAATTGTTTCCAGTACTTAATTGAAAGACATCAGTCAGGAGAACAGGTGTTAGGGGTACCTGAGTCCCGGCTATAGTACCAACAACTGTATACTGATCTAGATTGTGCGCCGTATATACCCATTCCTTGATCTCATCTGTTTCAATCTTCATCCTTGTGGTCATTATCTGCACTAACTGTTGTTCTCTGAATAAGTCTAGAATATCTTTGAAAACCTGATCACAGCCCTCGAATGAGTCCATGTCTATATCGAAGCCTGTGTCGAATTTCATTTTGGCGAGGGCGGCAACAGACACTGCCAATGTGCACCTGCAAAAATGAGCAAACACGACCAAGTGCAGAAGAGTTTGGAGGGAAAAAGAAAGTTTGCAGAGAGTATGAAAGAGCAAAAGAAGAACGACGGCCAAAAAATGACTTTATATTAGGGTTCGACGCCGAAAAGGAAAGATCGCTGAACTCCGTTCGACGATCTGGGCTACAAAAGGAATTTGAAGAGTTGCAACATCGTCGAGCTCCGTTCGACGATATTGGAGAGCGTCGATCTCCGATCGACGATCGCTGAACAGAAAGAAAATAGCCTAGCGCTATCTAACGGTGCAGAACTCCGGTCAATGATTTTGGATATCGTCGATCTCCGTTCGACGATCTTTGAGAAAATTGTCGAGCGCAGTTCAAAGACTAAAAACATCCTACAGACACTAGAAGAATCAAGTTTTTAGCCTAGTCTTGGTCTATTTTTAGAGTTTTAAAATCTTGGGTTTTATTTTAAACTTCCTCCATCTAACATTCCTAACTGATTTATGAAGAAGGTATGTTTCTTTTCATCCAATAGTTTGGTGAAAATATCTCCCCTTTGCAAAATTAGTTGGGATATAATGAAGTTCAATTTTATTTTTCTCAACATTATCTCGTAAGAAGTGATGCCTAATCTCTATATGTTTTGTCCTACTATGGAGGACTGGATTTTGTGCTATAGAAATAGCACTGGTGTTATCACAAATTTTTTTTGACCTTTCTAAGTTGTAACCATAGTCTAGGAGCTGGTTTTGAATCCACAAAATCTGTGAGCAACAACTACCTACTGCCATGTATTCAACTTCAGCAGTTGAAGTGGACACAGATGTTTGTTTCTTATAGAACCAGGAGACAAGTCTATCACCAAGAAACTAGCAAGTTCCACTGGTGCTTTTCCTGTCTACTCTACATCCAGCATAATCAGCATCTGAAAATTCAGTTAATTCAAATCCTGAGTCTTTTGGATACCAGAGACCTAGATTTGGACAAATTTTTACATACCTAAGAATCCTCTTTACTAATGTTAGGTGTGAATCTCTAGGGCTTACTTGGAACCTAGCACATATACATGTAGCAAATATTATGTCAGGCCTACTAGCTGTAAGGTACAATAGAGAGCCAATCATTGCTCTATATGTTGTTTGATCAACAAGTTTCCCATGTTCATCAGCATCTAGTACAACATTAGTAGGCATAGGTGTTTTCATACAAGATGCTTCAGACATACCATATTTCTTAACCAATTCTTTTGCATACTTGGTTTGAGAAATGAATATGCCTTCAGCATGTTGTTTGACTTGCAATCCTAGAAAGAAGGAAAGCTCACCCATGCTACTCATTTCAAATTTAGAATGCATTAGGTTAGAGAACCTTCTGCATAAATTTGAATCAGTAGATTCAAATATAATATCATCTACATATATTTGTACTAGTAGGGTATGGGACTTATGAGTTCTAATGAAAAGAGTTTGGTCTACTCTACCCCTTATAAAATCATTTTCTAACAGAAAGCATGCTAAGGTCTCATACCATGCTCTAGGAGCTTGCTTGAGACCATATAATGCTTTATGCAATTTGAAAACATGGTCAGGATAAGTTGAAGAGATAAAACCTGAGGGTTGTCTAACATAGTCTTCTTCTTTGATGTCTCCATTGAGAAATGCACTCTTCACATCCATTTGGTAGACCTTGAATCCTTTGTGAGCTGTATAAGCTAGGAATATTCTTATGGCTTCTAACCTTGCAACTGGTGTAAAGGTCTGGTCATAGTCTATTCCTTCTTCTTGAGAGTATCCCTGTGCAACTAGCCTTGCCTTGTTCCTGACAATGATTCCTTGATCATCCAATGTGTTTCTGAACACCCACTTTGTTCCAACAATTGAGTGATCCTTAGGCCTTGACACTAGCTACCAAACTTTGTTTCTCTCAAATTGATGTAGTTCCTCTTGCATAGCAATGATCCAATATGGATCTTGTTCTGCATCTTGAATGGATTGAGGCTCAACTTGAGTTAGAAAGCAGGTGTGCATCAAATTCTGGTTGACCTAATTTCTGGTTTGCACACCAGCTGAGATGTCTTCAATCACTTGGGAGATTGGATGATCTCTTGTTGTTACTAAATCAACAGGGGGTGTTGATTGTTCACCAACCTGTGTTGTTGTTTCCTCTTATGGAACAACAACTGGCTCTTCAAGATGGTTCTCTCCAAGATGTTGAACACCAAGATATTGAGTATCCTCATCATCTTCACTGATTTATCCTCTCTGTTGGGTTGGTGAATGTGTTGAATCCTTCTCTGCAATATGTAACCTGTCCAAATTTTCTGAAAGAGAGTTTACCTGCAAGAGTTCTATGGTAGAAGTATTCTTCTCCTTTTAAAACATGTTAGTCTCATCAAAAGATACATGAACAGATTCTTCAATTTTAAGAGAAGTTTTATTATAAACCCTATAAGCTTTACTGATCATGGAGTATCATAGAAACACTCCTTCATCAGCTTTAGCTTGAAATTTTGCTAAGTACTTCTTGTCATTATTGTGAATATAACAAATGCAACCAAAAATTTTGAAATAGTCTACTTTAGGTTTCTTCCCTTTGAGCAATTCATAGGGAGTCTTTCCCTTCAGTTCATGTATCAAACTTCTGTTCAACACATGGTTGGAGGTGTTCACTGCCTCTGCCCAAAAAGATAGAGGAAGGTGAGCATCTGTCAACAATGTGGTGGTAGATTCAATAAGGGTTCTATTTTTCCTTTCAGCTACCCCATTTTGTTGAGGAGTTCTAGGAGCTGAGAAAGTATGTGTGATACCTTCACTCTGATAGAACTCTTGTATAAGAAGAGAATCAAACTCTGTCCCATGATCACTTCTGATCAGGGCAATGTGAGTATTGAACTCAATCTGTATGCATTTGAGAAAATCTGTCAAACACTTAAAGTTATCAGACTTATTCCTCAGAAAGAATACCCATGTGAATCTAGAGAAGTCATCTACAATCACTAAAGTGTAAGATTTCACTCATAAGCTTTGTACTATAATCGGTCCAAAAAAAGATCCATGTGTAACAGATACAAGATCCTAGGTGAATCACTCTTATTAAGTGACTTAAAATTATTTTTAGTTTGCTTGCCTAATTGACAAGCCTTGCAGAGTCCTTCCTTCTTGTAGGAACCAGAAGGTAGTCCTCTAACAAGGTTGTCCTTGGATAGCCTAGCAATGGTTCTAAGGTTTAGATGTCCTAGTCTCTTATGCCAAAGATCATTTGGTTTGCAAACTGAATTAAATAAACAGATATCTATATTGGTTGAAAGGAAATCTACAAGATAAATGTTACCGTTCCTTTTACCTGTTAACACTGTTGTATTATCCTCTGACTTGATCTTGCATAAGGATTTGTTGAATATCACTTGATAGCCTTCATCACAGAGTTGACTGATGCTGATTAGGTTGTGCTTCGGTCCTTCCACATAAGCCACCTTCTTGAATGTGACTGAGCCAATCTAAACAGCACCATATCCTTTTGTTTGACCAAAGTTTGAATCTCCAAATATTACTTTGGGTCCAAGTTTGGTTCTGAAGGATGTTAGATTCTCCTTGTTCCCTGTCATATGCTTTGAGCACCCACTATCCATATACCATTGTTGGTTCATTGCTGTATAGGTCTTCACTTGCACATAAACAATTTATATGTTTTTGACCCAGTTTACCTTGGGTCTAGGTTGATAACCTTTAAACTCAGAAATAAAAGACATCCCTGGCTGACTCTTATATCCTTCAGGATGGTATCTCCTAGGAGGAACTATCCATTCAGTATAAGGGTTGAAGCTTTGGGATGTAGGACTTCTAGGATTGATTTTAGATTTACCTCTGAAAGACTGTTCAAAGCTCTGAGCTCCATTCGACGATCGTCGAGCTGAGTTCGACGATCTTGGGTCAGATCGTCAAGCTCCGTTCAAAGATCGACTATACCAGAGTTCAGAGTTTAGAAGTCGTCGACCTGAGTTCGACGATTCAGCCTTGGATCGCCGAGCTCTGTTCGACGATCATCGAGCTCTGTTCGACATTTTCAGTTGAACTTTGTTTTCCTTAGGTAAATCAGGATTCTTCCTAGCTACCTCTACAACACTCTTTCCTTTATCAGAAATAAATTTAATTGGGGTTGTTAATACTATAGGTTGGCTGGATGAAGCACCCAAGCCCAGTGTACTGTTGAGTCTAGAGTTCACTGTGCTTGTGATGTCCATCAGTCTGATGCTTCTCCCATTAAGGGATTCTTCAAACTTCTTTGCCTAGGATAGCTCACTTTTCAGTGAAGCTATCTCCTCCCTACGACATTCTAACTCGTCAGAGAGTTTGAGGTTGTCTGATTTTAAGGTGCTATGTTCAGACAATTGATTTCTAAGAGAGATAATCTCTTTCTAAGACTTTAACAGGTCTCAACAAAGTGCTTTAAATTCAGATCTAAAGTCCTCTGAATCAAAATCAAAGGAGTCTATTACCTGGTCTTCTTCAGTTTGAGTTTCAGATTCAGACTCTGACTCTTGTTCTGCATCAGAATTTTGTGGGAGGCATTGATAGCCATCATATAGAATTCCTTTTCTTCAGCAACATCTTCATCATCACTTGAGCTTGATGAAACCTCTGATTCTTCTTCAGTTTCACTCTAGGTTTCTGCTAAAAATCCCTTCCTTGTATGTTTATTTTTGCTGGAGGAGAATTTGTTGTAATTGTTTCCCCTAGAGTCCTTGTCTTTTCTCCTATCTTTCCTGTCCTTCTTATCCTTATTCTGATTTTCTGGACAATCAGGCATAATGTGGCCTGGTTTCCCTCATCCAAAACAAAAAATTTCTTTATTATTGGATTTGTCATACCTTGGCTTCTCATGCCCTCTGGATGACCTCTTTCTGAAATCTTTCCTGGCCATCTTATAGAATCTTTTGGCTAGCAAGCTCATCAGTTCTTCATTGCCTGTGACCTTGTCTTCAGGCAGATCTTCTGTAGCTTTGAATGCTATTGTCTTCTCCTTCCTGATAGCTGGAGAAGCAACCTTTTGTTTTTCCTCTCTGTTCTTGATGAGCACCTCATAAGACTTGAGCTTGCCCAACAAAACTTCAGTAGTAATCTCAGTAAGGCTTCTGGCATCCTTGATTGGCCAGATCCTTGAGTCCCAAGAGCTAGGGAAGCACATTAAGATCTTGTGATTTAGTTCAGTTAGAGAGATCTCCTTGTCCAGTGTTTTTAATTCACTGACTATTAGGCTGAGCCTGTTGTACATGTCAGCCACTGATTCAGTTTCTCCCTTTTTGAAGTTCTCATATTGGCTTATGAGATGGGATCTCCTGTCCTTCCTTTCATCAGCAGATCCTGAGACAATTTCAGATAACTTGTCCAATATCTCTTTTGCTGAACTGCATTCAGCCACCTTTTGGAATATCTCATCAAACATAGTCATAACAAGAATTTTCATAGCATTTGCATCTGCAACTTTCCATTTCTTTATTTCTGCATCTGTTCCCGAGGGAGGTGGAACAGTACTTATACTTGTAATTACTGGGGGTCTTGGACACACTGTCAAAATAGAATTGTAGATGTCATCATCAATAGAATTCATGTAAAGCCTAATCCTTGCCTTCCAAAGTGCAAACTTAGAAAGATTGCACACTGGAGGTCTGGTGCTAGCATAATCTTTGTTTTGTGCCATGATTTTGTATGAATATAAATATAATACAAAATAATAGTAACCCTCTGTAAAAGATTGATCTTATCAGAGATCTTTTGGTTCAGGTGTTAGCCTGTCCAACCAATCTGTTGAAGATTCAGTTGTTGAGTAACCAACCTCCCTCTGATACCAATTGAAAGTGAGGGTAAGATCTATCTTTACTCTAGAGGGGGGTGAATAGAGTATTTTAAAATAATTTACAATTTAAAACTGTAAAGCAATGGAAGTCTTAATTTAAGTATATGTGTAGAGTGTTGCAGAAAATTAACAATATAGAAAACACAACACAAAATCACAGCACGCAGCAAAGCAAAAGCACAACAAACCAGATGACATAAGGAGCTATAGTGGTTCCCCAACAACCTGGGTACATCCACTCTTCTACCACCCTAGGTAGGAATCCACAGCAGGAATATTTGATCAGGTGTCCTGGGCACCAATGAGCTTTTGATAAGGTGCTCAAAAACCAAATCAGATTTTTTGATCAGGTGTCTTGCCACCACTGAGTTTTGACAAGGTCTCAGAAACCAGCCACAAAACTTTTGAAGGGAGTTTTGAGAAACCCTTTTACAGGAGAGAAAGGAAAAAGAAAATGAGTTGAATTGTTCTTCTCTGTCAACAATCTGAGAGAAGACAAGTGGAAGATGTTGTCAAAGCTCCCCCTGAGATCTGTAAGGGTTTAGGAAGATGAGCTTTGCTTAGGGTGATACACCTTCAGTTGCTTCAGATCTCTAGCAATAGATGATTTCAGCAGATGCTGAAATGTGTGATGTCTGGAGTCCTTGATGAAGAAGCTTTTGAACACTTGAAGCTTGAAGGAGTAGAATAGCAGATGATCTCCTTCACAGTAATGTTCCTTGTGTTCTTGAAGAATTCCGACTCAGTAATTCTGTAAACTTTTGTCTACTGAGTCTATCCTAGAAGATGAATTCTTGATGAAAAGTTTTCTTGTTCTCTCTTCTGTGTTCTTTTTCAAATCTTGTCAGTTCTATGTATTTGAGAATTATTCTCTAGGAAGTATATCAGAATCTGACTTTAGATGGTCGTTACTCAATCATAAATGACTTCCTTAATTGATATCTACCTCGGGAGGAAAGTCCTTAAGATACATTCCAATTAGTCTTCCTTGAAACTTGCTCCAGATTGATTGAAGCGGCTACAAAATCCTGTCATAAATGCTGAAAATAAGTCTGAATGAATTCCATAACTGTCCTGAATTTGAATCCTAAAATCGTTGATCTCTCAGAAAAATCGTCGATCTGAGCTCAACGATCGTCAAACTGAGCTCAGAGATTGGATTTAAACTGGAAATAGAAATCTTCGAACTGAGCTTTACGATCGTCGACCTGAGCTAAGAGACTTGGAAAACAGCTAGAGACAGAGGGTCGATCTGAGCTCGAAGATCATCGAATGGAGTTCGACGACTCGTTGAATTGAGCTCAGAGATCGTCGAATGGAGTTCGACGATTCGTCGACCTGAGCTCGACGATTCGTCGACCTGAGCTCGACGAAAGTTGTCCTAGTCTTCAGTACTTGAATCCTGATCTTTAGAAGGTCTTGAGGGCAACTTTCAAACCTAAGTACTAACCCTAAGACTCATTCTAGTTGACCTATCAAACTATACAGCAAGGTCAAAACAAATTCCTAAGCACATAGTGATCCTTACCCAAATTAGTAATGGGGTTTTCCAACAGAGAATATGTGAGTCGGATGTTCTACGGACCACTTTTCGTTCTAGGCATGGACATTTTGAGTTCTTGTAAATGTCCTTTTGTTTGCCGAATGTACCCTCTTCTATCACAACCCACATTTTCTCCGAGGAAAACGGATTATCAGAGTAGGAGAAAACACGTGTCATGATGCCACGTCGAGCAGAGGATAACTGCCGACGCTTAGGCAAACAACTATCACTATACTTTATGAAAATTCATAAGTTATATGATTAGAAAATCAGTTATATTTTTAAAGGTCGTATCCCTCGGCTCGGTGGATCTCCTAGTCCACAATTTAAAAACTATACTTATACGCTGCGGAAAATACTTTTTTCAGGTTTGACATCCTAAAAGAGTGCATAAGTGCCCCTAGAGGACTTCTTATACCGTGCAGGACCCTACATTTAGTTTATACTTATACATAGGAAAACGATTTTTTTTACGTTATTTGGATAATAGTGATGAGTTTTATAAAACATGCTGATCATGAGATATACTTATAATTGTGCTTTTAGGTTTAAAAGTAACTAGCAACCTAGCATAAATTATCCCAAGAGAAAGTAGACTATCTCCAGAAAAAGGTAGCAGCAAAATGTTAACATATCTAGTATCAAGGTAAAACTACCAGTGGGCGCCAAAAAACTGACACGAACCCACTGGCAAGTATGTATGTCTGTAAGAAAGAAGTACAAAACTACCTCACAAGACAAGGGAACTGATCTCCACAATACGAGAGACCACCAGCAACAGCACATCACAACTAGCCGCCTAATCGACTACTAACCAGAACCTGAGGCATTCAAAGAAGAAAAGAATACCTCAGCAAGCTAAACAAGTAAGCTGTACGGAAATGTTAAGTAAAAAGGCAAGCAAGAAGAGTAAGCAAATCAAAACAAGCACCACTGTCCAAGGCAAGACAAAAAGAAAAGCAATAAGTGCGAGGAAACAACAACAACCCTGCACAAAAATAAATCCTGCAGAGTTTACCAGGCTACCATGAGCCCAAACGTTGCAAATTTACAAAGGAAGAAACGTCTAACACCTTAAGCTGTGAGAGATGGTAGTAGAAAAAACAACGCGGATCCGGGTTAGAGGCAAACTCAGTCCCTCAACCACCATTTCCAAGAAACAAAGCTCAAAGGTCTACATGTGAAAGCACTAGGGACCTCCCACCCCCTTGCCCACCCCGTACCTGGATCAAGATAAAAGAAAAGGGTTGTCACGGCTAAATTACACAACACCACCCCCACTAAGAGCTTCAAACCACCACTACTAACCACGACCCACGATTCGGCCTTTGAAAAAACATAGCAAACAAAGAACCTCAAAACCAAAGGAAATTCACTCAGGAGAAAATATCAAGGTAAGGGAAAAGCGCTGAGATGACTCAACACGGCATGGCGTTGAGTGAGCCCCACTCACTCAACGTCTAAACAGACGGTGGCGTTGAGTGAGCTAACCTCACTCAACGCCAAAATAGTTATGACGTTGAGTGAGGTTCACTCACTCAACGCCTTCTGCAACACTGGCTGTGACGTTGAGTGAGCAAACCTCACTCAATGCCAAAACAGCTATGGCGTTGAGTGAGGTCCACTCCCTCAACGCCTTTAGCAAAATAGGCTGTGGCGTTGAGTGAGCTAACCTCACTCATCTCCAAAACATCTATGGCATTGAGTGAGGTCCACTCCCTCAACGCCTTCAACAAAACAGGCTGTGGCGTTGAGTGAGCAAACCTCACTCAACGCCAAAATAGCTATGGCATTGAGTGAGGTCCACTCCCTCAACGCATTCAGCAAAACAGGCTGTGGCGTTGAGTGAGCTAACCTCACTCATCGCCAAAACAGCTATGGCGTTGAGTCAGGTCCACTCCCTCAACGCCTTCAGCAAAACAGGCTGTGGCATTGAGTGAGCTAACCTCACTTAACGCCAAAAAAACTATGGCGTTGAGTGAGGTCCACTCACTCAATGCCTAAGCACTTTGCCGCAAAGACCAACTGTGGCGTTGAGTGAGTCCACCTCTCTCAATGCCAAAACAGCTTTGGCGTTGAGTGAGGTCGACTCACTCAACTCCAAAGTACTTAGCCCCGAAAATACACTGCGGCATTGAGTGTGTCCACCACTCCCAACGACAAAACAGCTTTGGCGTTGAGTAAGGTCGACTCACTCAACGCCAAAGTACTTTGCCGCGAAAATACTCTGCGGCGTTGAGTGTGTCCACCACTCTAAACGACAAAACAGCTTTGGCGTTGAGTGAGGTCGACTCACTCAACGCCAAAGTACTTAGCCGCGAAAATAGGCCAAGCAGACCCGGTATTGAGTGTGTGCACCACACTTAACGCCAAGTCCAAGCAGACCCGGCATTGAGTGTGTGCACCACACTCAACGTCAAGTCCAAGCAGACCCGGTGTTGAGTGTGTGCACCACACTCAACACCAAGCCCCGAAATCGCCAATGCTTGAACCAACCATCTTTTCACTACTCTCAACCCGAGAACAAGCCAACTCAACAGCAGGGAGAGAAAATTTTTTTTTTTTAATAGCAATACTGATTTTGGAAAAAAAAGAGAAATCCGTACAGAAAGCTATCTACAGGCTTAAGCAGAACTTGGTTAAAATCAAAAGGAGAAGTTGGACCTTTTAGCAAGAGAAATCTGGATAATCATTAACAGTAAGGAGAAAAATGCACAAGAAAAGCTACATGGCAAGGGCAAGAGCACCACTTGCCTCGATTTCCAGAAGAAACTTGGTCGTCTCCTCCTCTTCCTCACGGACCCGGCGTCAAGGTACAAAGCCGAGCAAACTGGATATTTTCGGCCGAAAACAAGGTCAAAACCTCGAATTTCGAAACCACAAGTAAGGCAACAAAACTTGGAAATCTTACCGTAGGAATGTAGGTTTAGGCGAGGGAAACTTGGATCAACTCTCAAACGAGGAATCCGTCCATCAAAGCTCCCGGAATCGGTGTCTAAAAGCCCACGGTTTCCGCCAGTTTCTCACTCTCTCGCACAGGCAGCAGCTGTTGTATTCCCGAAAAAGACAAGGACAATGAACAACCACTATTCTAATTTAAGGCTATATATTTAAATGCAACGACTAAATAACTTCCATTTTCTGCCTAGCAACCGCCGCCTGCCACCTAAAAAGTCTCTTAAACCGCAGCCACCCTTTCAAGTCTAGCAAAATCGCCAACTATATTCGGCACCAAATAAAAAAAAATAGCCTAATAAAATCGCCAGCCACCAAAAAAAAACTTTAACGGCTAGTATTGATATTTCAGCCTATAACTAGCCGCCAGCCATGCTGCCACCTTTTCTAATTGAATCATAATATACGTATTAAATGATGTTATTTTACATAAAATATAAAACAACGCGAAAACCAAACATCCTCGAAATTCAACGAAATTCGCACCGTAGCTAAATACCCACGTTTCTAACACAACGGCGAATTCGAAATTAACTTTCGATGAACATAACTCGAGTTATACCCACCCGAAGTCAAAACACAAGCATCCCCCGAGAGGCCATACCGGGTCACCCAAAATGACCTGGCTTGCTAGGGAGATCTTGCCAATAGACTACAAAATGGGTCACTCAGTCCTAAGGAGTTAAGACCACACTCCATAGATGACACAAGCCAAGAAAATGCGTCGATGTAACGCCAAGCAAGAATTAAATAATCGCAGAAAAATCGGGGGTGTTACAGTCACTCCCCCTAAAAGAAAGTTTCGTCCCGAAACTTTACGCACAACACTTCTACTATAGAAGGAAAAGTAACAAGCCAAATATTACAAGAAGAAAACATACCAAACCAATCAGGGAAACAACTGAGGGTGAGCCTCCCTCATAGCCGACTCTAACTCCCAAGTCGCGCTTTCCAAATCCTGATTCTTCCATAGAACTTGTACCATCGGGATGGACTTCCTCCGCAGCACCCGATCTTGAGTATCAAAAATGCGGACTGGCACTTCAATAAAAGAGAGATTAGGATCCAACTAGGGCACAACATCTAAGACTTGCCCACTACTGCGCACACACTTCCGCAATTGGCTTACATGAAATACATTATGAACACCTGAGAAGTTTGCTGGCAAATCTAACCTATAAGCTGACACGTCAATCCGTTCAACAATCTTAAACGGACCCACATACCTCGGGTCCAATTTCCGGTTCTTACCGAACCTCTTAACACCAACCATCGGGGAAACCTTAAGAAACACAAGGTCCGCTACAGAAAACTCCAAGTCAGACCTACGCCGATTGGAGTTCTTTTCATATCTCTCCTGAGCTATAGGAAGCTTTTCTCGAATAAGCTTCACTGCGACTTCCATCTCCTCGAGCGCATCCGGACCCAACAAGGGTCTCTCACCTGCCTCAGCCCAAAACAGGGGGGTTCTACAGTGCCTCCCATACAAAGCTTCAAACGGAGCCATTTGCAAACTTTCTTGATAACTGTTATTGTATGCAAACTCCATAAGTCAACACCGCTCATCCCACGCTCCACCGTGGTCTAGAATGTAGCATCTGATCATATCCTCCACTATCTGGTTCACCCTCTCTGTCTGTCCATTGGTTTGTGGGTGGTAAGCAGTAGAATACCTCAGATCTGTACCCAAACCCTCCTGCAGACTCTGCCAAAAGCGAGAAGTAAACCGGGAGTCTTGATCAGAAATGATGCTAACAGGTACACCGTGCAATCTGATGACCTCATTCAAATACAACTCTGCTATCTTCTTCATCGGATAGTCAATCTTATACGGTACGAAGTGAGCACACTTCGTCAGTCTATCCACTATAACCCAAACAGAATCAAATCCCCTTGGAGATTTCGGTAAGCCCGTGATGAAGTCCATAGAAATACTTTCCCACTTCCAAGTCGGGATCTCTAACGGAGTCAACTTGCCACCAGGCATTTTGTGATCGGCCTTCACACGCTTGCAAGTGTGGAACTCAACAACAAATTGGGCTATATCACTCTTCATCCCATACCACCAGGCAATTTGCTTCAAATCAAGATACATCTTTGTAGATCTCGGATGGTAGGATACACTGGATCCATGAGCCTCTCTGCATATCATACCCCTGATATCTCCGATAGCGGGGATGCAAAATCTGCCCCGGTACTTCAGAGTACCCGCATCATCGATAGAAAAATCCGGCAACTCCCCTCTCTCAGTCCTGAGGTATAAGTGCAGAAGGTCCGGATCATCCTTCTGGTGCAACCTAGTAAGCGAAATCCAAGATGGCTCTGCCACTGCCAAACTGCTCTGCATGTCACAGCATCCCACCGAGATATCCATAAGGAGGAACTCTTCCACTAAACGATCAGCGGAGAGATTAAAGATCTTCCCCGTCTTCCGGCTCGGGGCGTCGGCCACCACATTGGCCTTGCCTAGATGATACTGGATCTCTACATCATAATCGGCCACATACTCTAGCCACCGCCGCTAGCGCAGATTCAACTCTTTTTGCGTGAACACGTACTTCAGGCTCTTATGATCAGTGAAGACCTTTCACTGAGCCCCGTAAAGTAGATGCCACCACAGCTTCAACGCATAAATCATCGCTGCAAACTCAATGTCATGCGTAGGGTAATTTCTCTCATGAGTTTTTAATTTCCTTGACCCATACACAATCACTTTTCCAACCTGCATCAACACGCAACCCAAAACAACATGCGAAGCATCCACGTACACATCATACTCCACACCCTCAGTAGGTAGGGTCAGAACGGGAGCAGTGCACAATCTGTTCTTTAGCTCCAGGAAGGCATCTTCGCACTTCTCGCTCCAAATAAAGGCTGCGTTCTTCTGAGTCAACCTGGTCAAAGGTGCAGCCAGGGTAGAGAAACCCTCCACAAACCTTCTGTAGTAGCTGGCAAACCCTAGGAAGCTTCTGATCTCCTTGGGCGTGCCCGGCCTGCTCCAATCCATCACTACTGCGATCTTTTTTGGGTCGACCGAGATCCCATCCTAGTTCACCACATGGCCCAGAAATGAGACCTGAGGTAACCAAAATTCGCACTTGCTCAACTTGGGGAATAACTTGTGATTCCTCAACTCCGATAGAACCAAACGCAGATGCTGCTCATGCTCCTCAGCGCTGCGAGAATAGACCAACACAACATCGATGAAAACCACAACGAACTTATCTAGGAAATCCTTGAACACCCAGTTCATCATATCCATGAAAGCTGATGGTGCGTTGGTCAGACCAAACGACATCACCAAGAACTCAAAATGTCCATGCCTCGATCTGAATGCAGTCCGTGGAATATCTGCCTCACGGATCCTGAGCTGATGATAGCCAGAACGAAGATCGATCTTGGAGAACACCGTGCTACCATGCAACTGATCAAATAAGTCATCGATCCTCGGCAGAGGGTACCTGTTCTTAATAGTGACTTTGTTCAAATCTCTGTAGTCGAGGCAAAGTCACATCGACCCATCTTTCTTCTTCACAAACAAAACAGGAGCATCCCAAGGCGATGAACTCTGCCTGATAAATCCTTTTGCCAACAACTCATCCAACTGGACTTGCAACTCCTCTAACTCACGAGGGGTCATCCGGTACGGCGCCTTAGTAATAGGACGCATACCCGGTTCCAAATCAATCACAAATTCGATATCCCGATCGGGAGGAAGACCAGGAAGGTCATCAGGAAAAACATCAGCGAAACCACGAACAACGGGAATCTCCTCTAAGCGCGGTACACTAACAACAGCCCCAACCACCGAGACTAAACAAGCAAAACAATCAGAAAGAAACAACTTCTGAGCACATACCGCAGAAATGACAGGAGAATCTTGACACAGATCAGCATACACGCTTCCCGGCTGAACATTGTCCTTAATGAAGTCCAAGCGCTTCACTTTACACTAAATAACCGCATCATACTTAGACAGCCAGTCCATGCCCAGAATAACATCGAAGTCCTCCAGATCAATCATCTTTAAGTCTGCCTTCACAAGAAAGTCCCCCAACAAAATAGAGCAATCTAGAATGCCCAAATCTGATAACACAGATTCACCAGAAGGGAACTTGACGCGGAAGGTATCACGAACTCGACCTAGAGTCAACCGATGTCGCTCCACAAAGGCTCTAGCCACAAATGAGTGGGTAGCGCCGGAGTCGAACAGAACACGCGCCCAGCGGTTATTCACCTTAAATTTCCCTATAGGAGTATATATAACTAAGGAACTACCAAAACCAAACTGTAACCATTCTAGTAAATAAAAATTTCAAGCTGGAAAAACAACTAACTTGAGATGACCTGAGTTGAAGCTTGAGCCTCCTCGTAAGAAATCACGTTGAATGCCCAAATCTGATAACACAGATTCACCAGAAGGGAACTTGACGCGGAAGGTATCACGAACTCGACCTAGAGTCAATCGATGTCGCTCCACAAAGGCTCTAGCCACAAATGAGTGGGTAGCGCCGGAGTCGAACAGAACACGCGCCCAGCGGTTATTCACCTTAAATTTCCCTATAGGAGTATATATAACTAAGGAACTACCAAAACCAAACTGTAACCATTCTAGTAAATAAAAATTTCAAGCTGGAAAAACAACTAACTTGAGATGACCTGAGTTGAAGCTTGAGCCTCCTCGTAAGAAATCAGCTTTCCTTTGCCCTTGTCCACACACTGAGGTGGAGGTAGTGCCTGAAGTGGAACTGCATGAAGAACAGGCTGGACTTGAGGACACCTAGACTTGATGTGACCCTTCTGCCCGCACTGTTAGCAGACTTTATCCTTGGACAAGCACTGGGCAGCATCATGCCCGGGTCGCTTGCAAACAGAACAGGAAACATCTCTCCTAGGAGCACCCTGAATAGCATGAACTTGCTCCTTCTTCTAAGGTGCTGCCTTCTTGAAACACCTCTCAACAGGGTGGCCTGACCGACCACAGAAGCTACACACCACCTTGCTCTTCTTTCCCGAAGCAGCACCGGGTACCTGAGGTTTCTTCTCCTCGACGGACTTCCTCTTGTCCTTCCTCAATTGCTGGCCTCTGCTCTTTGTGGTCTCGATAGCCTCCACCTTCAGAGCAGCCTCCACTACCCCTGCATAAGTCTCTGATCCGTAAGCACTGGATAACTGCTGCACCTCGCTCCTCAAGCCACTAAGGAATCGCTTGACTCGATCATCCTCAACACTCACCAACCTAGGAGCAAACCGGCTCAAATTGCTGAACTCTATCTCATACTCACCGACCGTGAGTTGCCTTTGCTTTAGGTGGAGGAAGTCATTCATAAGACGGACACGCTCGACCGAAGGCAAGAACTTCCTCAGCAACATTTCCTTGAATACTTCTCAAGAGCAACTAACTATCAAGCTCTCCTTTTATCTAAGCCACCAACTCTTAGCAAAAACCTTGAGCTGATAGGCGACTATCATCACTCTCTGATCATCTGCAATACCGGAGTACGCGAACATCTCCTCCATGGAGATCAGCCAATAATCTATGACCATGAAATCTGCCTTCCCATCATAAGTAGGAGGGCTAAGTTTCTGAAACTGTGAGATAAATTTCATCTCGGCTGGCACCACCACTGGAGGTCTCAGGGGTGCAGGAGGAGGAGGAACAACCAACCCCCCCGCAGGGCCTTGCACTCCCTGAGTCTGTCCTGTCACAACTACCTCTAGAGACTAGATCTGGGCCTACATCTCCACCATCTGCCTGCTCAAGGAAATGCTACTCTACCGCAGACTCTCGATCACCGCATCATTCTGCGCTCCCGATGACTCACCCTCAGATAGGGGGGTCGATCTAGTCGAAGGGAGTCTCGCCATCCTAAAATCATAACAACATTAGTCAGATCCTAGTACAACGGCTACAACTAACTACAAGTACAGACAAAATATACATAAATATGAACTTAAAGCTGCTAAACTTGCTCTAGGAGTTTATCTTTACAAAAATTGATGTTATGCCTTAACCTAGGATGGTTAACCACCACCATACTAACTCTTGTGCCTAGATCGAGAATGCATGACTTTATGTTAATTTTGACTCGAAAACTTATGTGTGTACATATGTCATCCTGCCAGCCTTTAGTTTGGCACGTTGTGCTTATGCAATGTTATGTTATGCATGTTTGTGCTATGCATTCTAAAAAAAGGCCCTAATGCATATTATGAGCGGCGTACACATGAAAATATTATGCATCTCATACTACATAATATCCTCATGCAACGAAAAAGAAAACGAGCTAGTCTCAACCATGTGGTGAGGTTATGCATCCCATACTACATAACCCTCACATGTTGCCCCTATGGTGGATCCATATACGAACACATATTATGCATCCCACACTACATAATATGTCCCGTATACTTCATGTTATGCTATGAGTGTAGTGTTCGTGCTTTTGCCAAGACGTGCTGATGACATATCGGTGTGTGAATGATATTATGCTGAACTACTAATGCAATCAAAAGGGAAGGTTGCCCGACTAACTTGTCAAGCAACCTCCCTCTGATACCAACTGTCACAACCCGCATTTTCTCCGAGGAAAACGAATTAATAAAGTAGGAGAAAACACGTGTCATGATGCCAGGTTGAGCAGGGGATAACTGCCGACGCTCAGGCAAACCACTATCAACTATACTTTATGAAAATTCATAAGTTATATGATTTGAAAATCAGTTATATTTTTAAAGGCCATATCCCTCGGCTCGGTGGATCACCTAGTCCACAATTTAAAAACTATACTTATACGCTGCGGAAAATACTTTATTCAGGTTTGACATCCTAAAAGAGTGCATAAGTGCCCCTAGAGGACATCTTATACCGTGTAGGACCCTACATTTAGTTTATACTTATACATAGGAAAACGATTTTTTTTACGTTATTTGGATAATAGTGATGAGTTTTATAAAAGATGCTGATCATGAAATATACTTATAATAGTGTTTTTAGGTTTAAAAGTAACTAGCAACCTAGCATAAATCATCCCAGTACGAGAGACCACCAGCAACAGCACAGCACAACTAGCCGCCTAATCGGCTACTAACCAGAACCTGAGGCATTCAAAGAAGAAAAGAATACCTCAGCAAGCTAAATAAGTAAGCTGTACGAAAATGTTAAGTAAAAAGGCAAGCAAGAAGAGTAAGCAAACCGAAACAAACACCACTGTCCAAGGCAAGACAAAAAGAAAAGCACTAAGTGCGAGGAAACAGAACCAACCCTGTCCAAAAATAAATCCTGCAGAGTTTACCAAGCTACCATGAGCCCAAACGTTGCAAATTTACAAAGGAAGAAACATCTAACACCCTAAGCTGTGAGAGATGGTAGTAGTAAAAACAACGCGAATCCGGGTTAGAGGCCAACTCAGTCCCTCAACAACCATTTCCAAGAAACAAAGCTCAAGGGTCTACATGTGAAAGCACTAGGGACCTCCCACCCTCTTGCCCAGCCCGTACCTGGAGCAAGATAAAAGAAAAGGGTGGCCACGGCTAAATTACACAACACCACCCCCACTAAGAGCTTCAAACCACCACTACTAACCACGACCCACGATTCGGCCTTTGGAAAAACATAGCCGACAAGGAACCTCAAAACCAATGGAAATTCACTCGGGAGAGAATATCAAGGTAAGGGAAAAGCGTTGAGATGACTCAACACGGCATGGCGTTGAGTGAGCCCCACTCACTCAATGCCTAAACAGACGGTGGCGTTGAGTGAGCTAACCTCACTCAACGCCAAAACAGCTATGGAGTTGAGTGAGGTTCACTCACTCAATGCCTTCTGCAACACTGGCTGTGGCGTTGAGTGAGCTAACCTCACTCAACGCCAAAATAGCTATGGCGTTGAGTGAGGTCCACTCCCTCAATGCCTTTAGCAAAACAGGCCGTGGCGTTGAGTGAGCTAACCTCACTCAACGCCAAAACAGCTATGGCGTTGAGTGAGGTCAACTCCCTCAACGCCTTCAGCAAAACAGGTTATGGCATTGAGTGAGCTAACCTCACTCAATGCCAAAACAGCTATGGCGTTGAGTGAGGTCCACTCCCTCAACGCATTCAGCAAAACAGGCTGTGGCGTTGAGTGAGCTAACCTCACTCAATGCCAAAATAGCTATGGCGTTGAGTGAGGTCCACTCCCTCAACGCCTTCAGCAAAACAGGCTGTGGCGTTGAGTGAGCTAACCTCACTCAACGCCAAAACAACTATGACATTGAGTGAGGTCCACTCACTCAACGCCTTAGCACTTTGTCGCAAAGACCAACTATGGCGTTGAGTGAGTCCACCTCTCTCAACGCCAAAACAGCTTTGGCGTTGAGTGAGGTCGACTCACTCAACGCCAAAGTAATTAGCCCCGAAAATACACTGCGGCGTTGAGTGTGTCCACTACTGCCAACGACAAAATAGCTTTGGCATTGAGTGAGGTCGACTCACTCAACGCTAAAGTACTTAGCCGCGAAAATACTCTGCGGCGTTGAGTGTGTCCACCACTCTCATTGACAAAACAACTTTGGCGTTGAGTGAGGTCGACTCACTCAACGACAAACTACTTAGCCGCGAAAATAGGCCAAGCAGACCCGAAGTTTAGTGTGCCACACTCAATGCCAAGTCCAAGAAGACCCGGCGTTGAGTGTGTGCACCACACTCAACGCCAAGTCCAAGCAGACCCGGCATTGAGTGTGTGCACCACACTCAACGCCAAGCCCCGAAATCGCCAATGCTTGAACCAATAATCTTTTCACTACTCTCAACCCGAGAACAAGCCAACTGAACAACAGGGAGAGAAAAAAAAGATTTTAATAGCAAGGCTGATTTTGGAAAAAGAAAGAGAAATCCGTACAGGAAGCAATGTAACGCCCCCGATTTTTCTGCGAATATTTTATTCTCATTTGGCGTTACGGTGTCGCGTTTTCGTGGCTTGTGTCATTTATGGAGTGTGGTTTAGCTCCTTAAAACTGAGTGGCCTATTTTGTAGCCTATGGGCAAGGTCTCCCTAACAAGCCGAGTCGTTTTGGGTGACCCGGTGTGGCCTCTTGGGGGATGCTTGTGTTTTGGCTTTAGGTGGGTGTAACTCGGGTTCTGTTCGTCGAAAGTTAATCTCGACTTCGTCGTTGTGTTCGTAGCGTGGGTATTTAGCTACGGTGCGAATTTTGTCGAATTCCGAGAAAGTTTGGTTTTCGCGTCGTTTTGGGTGTGCCATTAGTAAAGTCTATTAGAATTCTCCTAATTTTGTAAGGGAGCCGGCGGTTGGGATTCGGTTTTGCTGAACCGATGCGTTTAAAGCTTATATAAAAGCATTATTAAGAAGGGGCGGGCCCACTTGTTGGGTATTGTATCCACAATGTACCTGATTTGAAGAAGCCCCTGGACCAGCTAAGGTGAATTGACATTGTATTTGATCATTTGTCTTCAAGTTGTGCTTGCAGTTATTTCATGCTAAGTACACACTAATGTTATGGTGCAGTAGCTAAATATACACGGGTCTGCGCAACGTAATCTCTCATTGAGCAGATCAGTGTGTTGGCTTACGTGTACTCTCTCTATTGTGGTGTACTTACTTTCAAGTACAGGGCAGTGATAGATCAAGAGCTGACAAGGAGCAAGAATGGGTCAAAGACCAGCTCACGGGAAGATAGACGAAAATTCGTCTAAGTAAGATTCGACGAGAATCACTAAGTGATTCTCGCCGATTCGACGAGTGATTCTCGCCGAATCGTCGAGAATCACTAGCCGATTCTCGCAGAATGCTTCCGGCTGTCTCAGCGCCGTCCAGAATTCTGCTAAGGCAGAATCAGCGAGAATCACTAAAGTGATTCTCGCCGAATCGGCGAGAATGACTTTGCATTCTCGCCGATTCGTCGAGAATGAATAAATGATTCTCGCCGACCTTCATCGGATGGCTTGCTCTCTGGCTAAATTGCTTCCAAGGAAAATTCGACGAGAATCATAAGTGATTCTCGCCGATTCGTCGAGAATCACAAATGATTCTCGCCGAATTTGCCTTAGGCGAATTTCTGCGGCTCGCTGGACCGGACCAAGTATACACGCGCTATTTTGAACCGGACTTAGGGTTTCTACTGGTAGGGCCCACAACGGTCATAATGTATGACCTACTGTATAAATACTGTTGTATTTCGAACATTACGAACAATCAATACCGAGAACAAGAAACAGGCCGCCATCGTGACCTAAAGCATCGCGGATTTCTTTCCGCCCCTCGGAACACCGTCGCCGCTCGGGAGAAAGTCACCGCCACTGTTCTTGGATTCATCTTGATCTCCCGGTGACAGAAGCTTAGTCAAGCAACACGTCTCACGTGTATATCTTGAGATCCTTTGTCTCTTGGTTTGTAGATCGGGAATACCTTCCCTTTCCGAATCGATTGAGACGATTGATCCAAGTGTGATCGTTGGTAGACCTTGCTAGCTTCACTACGAAGGTTGGATCTACAAAGCTCGCCGCCGCAAACCTTGCCGCCGCCGATCCCAAAAGCTCCGCCGCCGCACATCTTGCCGCCGCGGATTTCGGGGAGATCCTCTCTAAGTGAGCGCTTAGGTCGTGTACTCTTCATCTTCTTCAAGAACGCGTCATCGAACGAAGAGGGACACCTAGCGCTCCAAAAGTAGTTTGTATTTTATATATTCCATATTTAATTTTGTTGTAAAGGAACGTTGGTTCCTCATTGTAAGGGTTGGGTGCAACCCGTGGTGGAGGAGTGGTGACTCCTTCGTTTGGAAGGATTCCTTCCATTAGTGAGAGGATTGGATTTCAATCCGGTTGGTGAAGTGACCGAGTCGTCCCTTATTGGGAGATAGGTCAAATGGGGAAAGTGGACGTACCCAAATTGGGGAACCACTATAACTGCCTGTGTCTTTCTGTGCTTTGTTTGTTTTCTTTTATTGTGCATGTAAAATTTTAATTCCGCAAAAAGACTGCGCTTCACCTATTCCCCCTAGGTGAAGTTAGTTGGCAGTAGTGTGACTTTCAAGTGGTATCAGAGGGAGATTGCTCATCAAAAAGGTTAACACCTTAAGTAAGTTCCTGTCACTAGTGTCAAGAAGAAGGCAGATATCTACTATGGACGGACTCAAGTACTCAGGCAAGATCCAAGTGTGCACCAGGCTAAACTTTCCTATCTGGAAGGAAAGGATTAGATTTTACATGGAAGCAGTCGACCCTCGACTCTTCATGATCGTGGAGGAGGGTCCTTGAAAGTGAAGGGATAGATACTACTCTAGAGGGGGGGGGGGGGTGAATAGAGTTATCAAATTTTGCACTAGACAAAACTTAATAGTCTGCCCAACTCCCTTGGAGTGAAATGTGGAATGAAAAGATTATAGATATAGAATTAACCCTATAGCCTAACACAAGTGTTGTGCACAAACTCAAGCCAACTGTAATTACAGTTAAGGCTTGGAAAACCTAATCAGCAACTAGCAACTTAGTTATATCTATTCACAGGCACAATGCAGGAATTAAACAAGGCAATCTAGACGACACAAGGAGTTTATAGTGGTTCCCCAAACAACTTGGGTACGTCCACTCTTCTACCCAAACGGTAGGAATCCACTACAGGTTTTTGATCAGGTGCCCTGCCACCACAAGATCTGCTTCAGGTAGATCTAGAAACCCATTAGACTTTTGATCAGGTGTCTAAAAACCGAACACAGGTTTTTGATCAGGTGCCCTGCCACCAAGGGATACTTTTGATGGGAGTAATAACCCTGTACAGGAGGGGGAAGGAAGGTTAAGATGTCTTCTCTATTTTACAAAGATTAGAGAAGCACAAAGACTTGCACTGAGCTAGAAAGCTCAAAGGAATCAAGGCTCCCCCTGGCTCAAAGAATGTCCAGGTGAAGTCTTGCTTCAGTGCAGAAAACTCTTCAGAAAGATCTGAAGGAAAAACTACAAGAAGATAATAAATAATAAAATAGAAATCTTCAAGCAGCTGTCTTCTTCTTCTTCTTCTTCAAAAGAACTCTGAGTTTGAATATTCCTGGAAGCAGGAGAACTCAGGTTGAAGAAGAGCAGAAGAGCTTAACACTTCTCAGTTGAGATGGAAATTGCTGAGAGCAGATGAACTTAATCTTGATGAAGGCTTGAATGCTTAAATGAATAACTGGTTAGCTAGCTGAAATCCTTCTCCAAAGGATTCCTTTTATAACAGCCACAAGCAACGACTCTCTTCAATTTGAACTGTTTGTCTTCTTCTGAAGCTTGAAACCTGGGCTGCAAATATCAAAAGGACAAACAAACTCTGCAGCAAAAACATTCTATAAAAGGGATAAACCTTTTTTCGAAGAAGCTGCAGGAAGCAATCTGATAATAAAGTACTAAATAAAATCACATCAGAAATAAACTCTTTATAGCAAAAGGAAGACTTTTCAGTCTAACGGCTATAAAGGACTGACAGCAGATAAAGTAAAATACAATGACAGCTAATAAGACAAACAACTTTATCTGAAAAGATTTTACTCAGGCAAAAGAGATGGAGCATATATTGCCTGGAAATATTATCATAAAACAACTGAAATAACATGCCAGAAAATGTATTAATTTATTAAATAAAATAAATAAATACAAAATAAAAAGGCAGACAGAAAGCGTCGAACGATCCTCAGAGATCGTCGACCGACGCACGGAGATCCTCGACCTATCGGGCAGATAGTCGAACGATCCAGATAGTCGACCTATCAAAGAAGATAGTCGAACTACCCCGGCAGATAGTCGACCTATCAGAGCAGAAAGTCGAACTATCAGATAGTCGATCTATCCGGACAGATAGTCGAACTATCAAGCACAAACAGATAGTCGACCTATCAAGCAGATAGTCGACCTATCACAGAAAACAGATAGTCGACCTATCAACAGATAGTCGACCTATCAAAACAAAACAGATAGTCGATCTATTAACAGATAGTCGAGGTATCAGATAGTTGAACTATCAGGACAGATAATCGAACTATCAAAGACGACAGATAGTCGATCTATCACCAGATAGTCGACCTATCAAAGCGGAACAGATAGTCGACCTATCAACAGATAGTCGAACTACCAAAGCAAGCAGATAGTCGACCTATCAACAGATAGTCGAGCTATCAACGCAGACAGAGCATTGACCAACTGATAGACGATAGTCGATCAGCCGATAGACGATAGTCGAGCGGCGTTCGACTATAGTCGAACGAAAAACCTACTTAACCAAATTTTTCATCTGGAAAAACGGGGACTCTACAGCTAGACCACTAACCAATGACCATAGATATTTCTTGGGTCAAGGGACTAAAAAGACAAGACTGAACTCAAATCAAACTAGGGTACCAACAATCTCCCCCTATTTGAGTTAAGTCTCTTAAAAACTAAAACACAGAGCTAACTATAGAACACTATAATCAATACAGGAAATAGATAGCAATTAACTAGCAATTATCAAACAGTCAGATATAAACAGCAGTCAATCAAAATATTAAGAGTCTACAGAATCTGGCATAGGGTCAGAAGAACTTGGAACAAAAGAAATTTTCCTCAGGAGATCAATAGCCTCTTTCTTTGACATCTTCAAGTCCTGCTCACCAATAATCTTTAATTCTGCAGCCCTTGGAACAATTGCTTCAGGGTGCTTTTCCATATACTTTGAAGGGTCAAATACATCAGGGCTAACCTGGAACTTTTCGAATTCCTTCTTTCTGAATGAAGACATTGTTGTTAATCCAGTGGTATCCTTTCCTTCAGCTTTTGCTTTTCTGATTTGAGCTGCTCCAACCAATTCGTGAAAACGAGCCATCCTAAAGTTAGGATCGAGCTCAGGACTTTCATAAACATTCTCAGAAGGAGTAACCTCTGGTTCTTTATCTTGATTAACTAGATAAGATATGGGAGCAGACTTAGCAAAGTTCTTGCTAGAATTTTTAAACAAAATAAACTACTTACCTTTTGAAACAACTTTTTCAGACTGTACTGGCGTTGGAGATGAAACTCTTTTCTTTGGAGAAGGAGGAGGGGAAAAGGTTGGTCTTTGATACACAACCTCCTTCACTTGTCTTTGAGAACCAGAATAAGATCTGCCTTGGGAACTTTGAGAGCTTTTCCTTGACTGAGGCTGAGAAGGTGCAGATTTTCCAGAAGAGGTAGATGGATTAGCAGAAAGTTTCCCAGAGGCTCCTACACTGGGAGGAGGAGGAGGAGGACCTCTGGGAGTCCATCTTGAAACAGGACTATCATACCTCTTAGATCTTTTTCTCTCTTTTTGCTGGTTCTTGGAGAACCACATCCAATGTTGAAACTCTTTTGATTTAGGGTCAATTCCTTTCAGAATATAATATGGAGTATCATTTTCTCGATTGGGAGGAGGAGGAGCAACAACTTTTCTTTTCTTTTGAGCAGCTTTCTTTCTCTTAGCATTCTCAGATAAATCAGAATCATCTTCATCTTCAGAGTGAGATGATGGAGGGTTGTCATATGGATCATAGGCTTCAGAAACAGCCTTTTCCTTTAATTTCAGATCAGCTTTCTCTTTTTCCTCTTCTATGGCATCCTGAGCCAGAAGGAAATCCAAATCAAGTCCTGGGGAATCATCCCAAACAGTCGACTTTTCAACTTGCAAATCTTTTCTTTCTCTTTTAACAAAGATAGAACTCTTTGATTCCAAGCCTCTCTTGCTTTCTCTTCTTGATTCTCAGACGCATCTTCTATATCATCTAAAAAAGAATCCAGTTTTGGATCTATTTGAACATCAGGACCATCAGGAGCAGCTTCTGAAACAATTACTATAACTTGAGCAGCTATATCTTCTTTAATATAATCTGTAGATTTCTGAACACAAATCTGCTAAATAAGCTAAAATCATTCCTTCTAGGTATTCACAAGCTAGCAAATTAATTGACTCGTCAATAAAGCAGATAAGTGAATTACCTTCATATTTTACCAACTCCCAGGATTCATCTAGGTAGGATGTAATAATCCCTTCTAGAAAATGGGCAACCAAGGGAGTGGTGAGATCTTCTAAACAGACTTTCACAGCAAATTCAGATATCATAATAGCATCAGATATTTCTTTGTCAGATAACACTGCAACAGATTGATCTTGAGCTGGAGCTGGAGCAGTCTCTTCTTGAACTGCTGGAAGAACTGCTGGAAGGGAGGCTGGAGGCTCTGAGACATCTTCACAAAACATCTCCCCCTGCCTGATTTCAGTGGAAACTGAAACCAGGCCCCTTGAAGAAGAGGGCTCAGCAGATTTAGAGAGTGATTGGATGGAGGCAGTTAAGGTAGCAATAGAGGAGGCAAGTGGAGCAATTGCCTCTTCAATCATGATTTTGATTGAAGGGGTAATTAACTCCAAAATGCTGGAAATGAATTCAGGGGTTATCTCAAAAGATGATGGAATTGCAGTGGATGGAGATGCCGCAGAGATGGTTGAAGTGTTAGGATGAGAAGTGGTGTGGATTGGAGATCGAATTGGAGATGGAGCTGGAGAGTTAACAGGAGTGTTAACTGGAGAATGAATTGGGGACTGAATAGGGGACTGAGGAGGTGTTGGAATCCTCTCAGATCCTAACAGATCAAAGCTAGGAGCAGATATCCTAGCCAGATGAGAAGGAAGAGGAGATGCTGGAGGAGAAGGAAGAACAACCGTGGTTGTTTCTTGAACAGGAGAAGGAGAAAGTCGTACTTCAGCTGAAGTTGATGGAACTTCAACTGAAGCAGACTGCATAGCAGAAGAAGATGAGGGAAGGGAAAGATGAGCTGAGCCAGCTTCTTGAGGTTGAGGAGCGACTGAATCAGTCCTAGTGCTCTCTGATGTCGCTGGAGCAACCCCTGTGAGAGCGGGCTTCACAAAATTCCTCTTCCACTTGGAGAACAGATTCGGGTCCATCTTCTTACTCGCATTTATGGTTGTTGCAACGGAGACCAGCAGCTGAGGATACTATTCCTTCAGAAAAATTCCAATAACCCTTCCGAGGGTAACTTCCTTCTTACTATTCTTTTTCCTAATCAGATCAAACATTACTCCTGCCCAATCAATCCTTTTCTGATTAACAATTGCACACATCAGTGCAAATTGTTGCCTTGTAATGTTGTCTTGAGCAGAGTGCTTCCCAAGGAGCACTTTTCCAACTATCTCAGCAAGAAATTTAATCTTAAAGGGGAAATTAACCTTGAGCAACTTCGTGGGAATGCCCTCCGCATGTCCCAGCTCAGTAAGCATTCTTCCAAACTCTTGAGCATCTTGCTCATAATCTTCTTCACCATTTATTAAACCAAAAACATCAGTCAAGACGGCTGGAGTTAAAGTTACCTCTTCTCCGCCAATGGTTCCAGTCATCGAATCGTCAGAGGAGGACGAAGTGAAAGCCCATTCCTTAATCTCGGGAACATTTATCTTTATCCTTGTCGAGATTAATCTTTCTAGACCTTGATCCCGGCATAACTGAAGAATTTCCACAATTCCTGCTTCACAGCAACTGAATGCATCAAAATCGCCGCTGAAACCTGCATCGAACTTCACGACAGCTAGCACTGCTGGAGAAACCGCCATTGAATTGCTGGAGAATGCGCGAGAAAGATGGAGAAGACGAAGGAGAAGAAGCGGCAGAAAATCGCAAGCGGGAAGACAGAATGCGAAAAGTCACGGTCCATCGACGATAAAACAAAAGATCTTTTAACCTAGGTCGACTATCGGCTTTATATTAGACCGGAGATAGTCGATCTATTTAAAAGATACTAGACCCGATGGTCAAACGGTCGTTCGATGATCGGTCCAGAAGCAGAGTAGTCGATCAATCGTTTGACTATTTCTGGCTTCTCAAACAACAAGCTGTCGTCATCCAGGGATCGACGATGAGCTCGACTTGTTCGACTATGGTCGAACGCCAGTCGACGATCTTCAATCAGACAAACTTTCATCAACCATAGGTCGACGATGGGCTTGACCCGATCGACTATCTTCGAACGTCGTTCGACTATCTCCAAACAAGTTTCAACATTGACAGATATAGTCACACTTAGTCTCGTCCATTGATCATGCCTAGTTGAACTAAAAAGAACAGATGCTTCTGTTCATCTAAGGGCTTGGTGAATATATCACCTCTCTGAAACTCAGTGGATATGAACTCAAGACAAATCTTGTTCTTTTCCACACAATCTCTCAGGAAATGGTGCCGAATCTCAATGTGCTTCGTTCTAGAGTGGTGCACTGGATTTTGTGCAATTGAGATAGCACTGGTACTATCACATATGATTTTGGTGTTCTTGTGTGAGTAACCATAATCCACAAGATATTTTTGAATCCATAGGATCTGTGAACAACAACTGGCAGCTGCTATATATTCAGCCTCTGCAGTTGAAGTTGAGACAGAAGCCTGCTTCTTACAGAACCAAGAGACCAATCTCTCTCCCAGGAACTGACAAGTTCCTGAGGTGCTCTTTCTGTCAACTCTGCAACCAGCATAGTCAGAGTCAGAGTATCCAATTAGCTCAAATTCTGATTTTGCTGGGTACCAAAGTCCTAGATTTGGACATCCCTTCAGGTATCTCAGGATTCTCTTGAGAAGAATCAGATGAGATTCCTTGGGGTTGACCTGGAATCTAGCACAAAGGCATGTAGCAAACATTATATCTGGCCTACTTGCAGTTAAATACAATAGGGAACCAACAATGACCCTATAATTCTTTTGATCAACTGGCTTGCCGTGATCATCAGAATCAATAACTACATTAGTAGCCATGGGTGTAGGCATTGCTGAAGCATCAGCCATCCCAAATTTCTTTACCAATTCCTTGGCATATTTGGATTGGGAGATGAAGATACCATCAGCATCTTGCTTAACTTGGAGACCAAGAAAGTAAGACAGCACACCCATACTACTCATCTCAATCTTGGAATGCATCAAGTTAGAAAACTTTTTGCACAGTTTGGGATCAGTGGAACCAAATATAATATCATCTACATACACCTGAACTAACAGGATTGTGTCCTTGTGGTGCTTGACGAAAAAGGTTCTATCAACTACTCCCCTAGTAAAGTTGTGCTCTAACAGGAAACTAGCTAAAGTCTCATACCAGGCTCTAGGGGCTTGCTTTAGTCCATAAAGAGCTTTCTGCAACTTGAACACATGTGAGGGCTGAGTTGAAGAAACAAACCCTGGTGGTTGTTCAACAAACACCTCTTCCTTAAGCTCACCATTTAGGAATGCACTTTTGACATCCATCTAAAAGACCTTAAACTTCATGAAGGCTGCATAGGCCAAGAAGATCCTTATTGCCTCTAGCCTTGCAACAGGAGCAAAGGTTTGGTCATAGTCTATACCTTCCTCCTGTCTGTAGCCCTGAGCTACAAGCCTATCTTTATTCCTTACTATAATTCCATTTGCATCCAACTTGTTTCTATACACCCACTTGGTGCCTATGATCAGTTGGCCTTTAGGTCTTGGAACCAAAGTCCAAACTTTACATCTCTCAAACTAATTGAGTTCCTCTTACATAGCAATGATCCAGTGGGGATCTAGCTCTGCATCTTTAAAGGTGAGGGGCTCAACCTGTGAGAGGAAACAAGCGTGCATCACATCCTGTCTTAATTGATGTCTTGTTTGCACACCAGCTGATATGTCTCCTATCACTTGAGATGTGGGGTGATCTCTAAGTGTGACAATATCAGCAGGTGGGATGTGATCTTCAGCAACAGTTGGGATTAATTCCTCAGGAGGAATTTGATCTACTATTGGTGGTACAACAACAGCTTTTGCAATGTCTTCATCACTGTCTGATTCAGTGATCTGAAGAGTTGATAGCTGGAGAATCTCTTGAGTAGCATCAGGTACCTGCAATGAACTGGGGGAAGGAGAACTTTCTTTCTCCTTGTAAAACATCTGAGACTCATCAGAAGATACATGCACAGATTCTTCAATTTTACAGGTTGATTTGTTATAAACCCTATAAGCTTTGCTTACTTGGGAATATCCAAGCATGATTCCCATTGAAGCTTTTGCTTCAAACTTTCTAATATATTCTTTATTATTATTATGAATATACACAACACAACCAAAAATTCTAAAATAATTAATTTTAGGTTTCTTTCCTTTAAGCAACTCATAAGGAGTTTTACACATAAGCTTGTGTATCAAACTTCTATTCAAGACATAATTGGCTGTACTAACTGCTTCTGCCCAATAGGAGAGAGGCATATTAGCATCTGCCAACAATGTACTAGCAGCTTCAATGAGTGTTCTGTTCTTCCTTTCAACTACCCCATTTTGTTGGGGAGTTCTAGGAGCTGAGAAGCTATGTTTGATACCTTCTCTCTCACAGAATTCTTGCATGAGAAGAGAGTCAAACTCGGTACCATGATCACTTCTGATCAAGGCCACATGAGTAGAGTACTCAGTCTGCACACATAGTAGAAAATCTGTAAGGGCTTTGAAGTTATCAGCCTTAGTTCTCAAAAAGAAAACCCAACTGAACCTAGAGAAGTCATCTACAATTACTAAGGTGTAATACTTCCCTCCTAAACTCTGTACATTTATTGAGCCAAATAGGTCCAAATGTAATAGATACAGGATTCTAGGAGAATCACTCTTATTTACTGATTTAAAAGAGTTTTTGGTTTGCTTGCCTAGCTGACAAGCCTTGCATAGGCTCTCCTTCTTGTAGGGGCAAGAAGGTAAACCTCTAACAAGGTTGTGCTTAGATAACCTAGATATATTTTTAAGGTTAACATGACTAAGCCTCTTATGCCACAAAGAATTATTATTAAGTGTTACTTCATTAAATAAACAGATTTCAGAGTGAGATGAATTGAAATCTACTAAATAAATATTACCTATTCTAATGCCTACTAAAACAACATTATTATTTAAAGTAATATTGCAAGAAGAGTTAGAAAATGAAACCTGGTAGCCAGCATCACATAGCTGGCTGACTGAGATCAAATTGTGCTTCAGTCCTGTCACATATGCAACTCTCTTGAAAGTAACATCTCCAATTGTAATCCTGCCATAGCCTTCTGTCTGACCACAGCTGGAATCTCCAAAGATAACCTTTGGGCCGAGCTTAGCTTTGAATTTTGACAGATGATTTTTATTTCCTGTCATATGCTTGGAGCATCCACTATCCAAATACCACTTATTTTGAGTGATTGGATAGGCCTTCACCTGCAAGACATTTATTTAGACAGTGTGGACCCAGGTAACCTTGGGTCCCTTGTTTTTCACATAAGAAAAGCTAGAAATAAATGAAAATGCAGGCTGAGGGTGATAACCTAATGGGTGAGATCTCCTAGGTGGAATTCTCCATGCAGATGATGGGTCAACAAACCTAGGGTTTCTATTTTCATTTAGGTTTCTATGGTACTGATTATGATTTTGAAAATCATATTGAAAACGTCGATCGACTTTCGACGATGGGCGCTCAGATCGTCGAGCTTTGTTCGACCATTAAGCTTCCGATCGTCGAGCGGCGTTCGACGCTCTTTGCATTTCTTTAAAAAATTTCTTTCTCTTTTCTCTCTTAGCTTTATTTAAAGTTTTATTAACTAGGTTTACTTGCTCAGTGTTCTTCATTCCACTAGCTGAAATGAAGTTCACTGGAGTTGAAAGATTATTTTTAAGAATAACTGGGGGTTCACTGGGAGAAGCTCCTAAGCCTAGTTTGTTATTACCTGACCTGGTGTTAGTCATGCTGGTTATTTTTAATAACTTCAGGCTTCTACCATTAAGTGATTCTTCTAACCTCTTAGACTTAGCTAACTCCATTTTAAGAAATTTAATTTCTTCACTACAAGTAGTGAGATCTTTCTTTAACTTAATATTTTCTGTAGCAATTAATTCTGAGTCAGCTAACTTATTTCTAAGTTCTTTTATCTCCTTTTCTGAACTAATTAAGTCTAAGCATAAGGATTTAAAATCTAATTTAAATTCTTCAGAAGTGAAATCATAAGAAGATAGTACCTCATCTTCTGTTGGCATTTCTTCTTCTGAGTCTGAACTCAATTTGACAGATTGGAGCTGGGCTAGGATGTCTGCTTTCATATCTTTTACAAGACCATCCACATCTGCTTGAGCTTGTTTAGATAGGATTTCAACTTGTTCTTTTACAGCTGCTTGAGCTTGTTCAGATAGTTTGTTCACTTATTCTTTTACTACCTTCTCCCCCTTGGTGATATCTACAGATAGCTGAGCAATAGCTTCATCTCTGAAGGTGCCAACTTCTTCACATACTTTCATCACATTTGCTTCAGCATTCTTGTCCAACTGTATCTGATTATTGGCAACAGTTTCTTGTTGATTTCTCAGTTCACCTATGCTTGTGATAGTGTGATCTAGTGCTTTTCCACCTAGCTGAAACAATCTTTTAAGCTCATCAGTATTGGCTTGGATTTCAGCAAAGCCTCTACTCATCTCTTGTTCAAGAGTAGTGACTTTGTTATTTACTGATGCTAGAGATTCATCAAAGTACTTTCTCTGTTCAATAAGCAATTGTTTAATTTTACTGATCATATCTGAAGAGGAAGAAGGGACTGAGGTTGGGGCAGGGACTGAAGGAGCAGGAGCAGGAGCAATCCATGGAGGGATTTCTGTAATGACTACTGAGCTGATAGCTCTTTTGAAGGGTTCTTTCTCAACAGATTCTTCTGTATTGATGAAGGAAGGAAGGGTGAAGTCCAGTGTCCTCAGAGGGGCATCCAATGGTTCTGAAGATACTTCCTCATCATCAGACAACAAAATCTGTTCAGACTGGCTGGACTCTTTAGCTGAGGACTGGGCAGGAGATTGTACAGGAGTCTGAACTGTAGTCTGAGCTGGAATCTGTACAGGAGATTGAACTGGAGACTTGGCAGGAGACTTTACAGCTGATTCATTTTGAAATAGAGGAGCATCTGAGCTTAGCTCATCAATGAATTTATTTATATCTTCTGCTGTAGACAGTAGGTCTGCTGTATCTGGAATCTCTGATTCAGGAATTTCTGATTGAAGATCTGCTGGAGGAGGAGAAACTGGAGGAGTAGAAACTCTTACTTCTGCTAGGTCTGAAGGTTCTGAGGAAGCTGGGTACTTTGGATGAGAAGAGGCAGGCTCCCCCTCAACTGGTCCACCAGAGGTAGCAGCAGTATGATGTGGAGGAGGAGATGGAATCCTGTCTTCAGATAAACTAGGTTCTTGGGATTTTTCTGATAGAACAGCAGCCTTGGAAGCTTGGGCAGAATTTAGAATTTTAACATCATATCTCTGGATGGAGGAGATGGAAACTTTCTTCATGTGATGTAGGGGAGTCCCTTGGGATAGGTTAAACACTGATGGGTTAACTTCATGAAGTTGGAGGGAGATAATTCTAGCAAAGCTGGGATGCTTAATACTATCTCTGATTTTGTCTAGGAGCAACAGTCCAAACTGGAACTGTTTGCGGCATATAATAGCTTGCATTATGTCAAACATTTCCATTGAAATGTCTCGAATAGAATACGTCTTGCACAACAGAACTTTTACAATAACATCGACTAGGAACTTTCCTTCTGAATTGAAGTCAGCCCTGCTGAAAGAATGAGCTTGAGGGTTAGCTCCACAGAACAAGCTAGTTCTTATGGAATCTTCTTCAGTCATATCGACATCTTCATCAATTACTGGGAGCTTCAATAGAGTTGCAAGAGAAACTTTATCTAGCCGAATTTTTATTCCTCTGACCTTGGATTTCAGGAGCTTGCCATTACGCTTTATCTTCAGATTCTGATAGAACTCTTCAACTGCTGGAAAAATAACTCTGCACGGCGACTCGAGAACGAACGATAATCCGGCGGTATCGAACAAAATCAGAAGATTTCTGAAATCATCTGAGAGATCGGCGATACCCGCGGGGGCGAGTTCTGAGCCGATTCTGATTTTATAGGAAGGGGCCATCTGCGATTCTGGAAGATGAGAGAAGCGAAGAAGACGATGCTCTGCGATTTCTGGAAGATGAGGAGTCGGCGGCTACTCGAGTGAATGAGAAGTGGAAAGGGTTTTCCCGATTTTTCTATATATATATAATCCTAATTAGGTTTTAGGAAAAATAAATATAATTTCATACCTGAATGAAGCGGCAAATAGCTCGGTGCGAATAGAGAATGTAGAATTTCAAAGTAGAGAAGTCCGTATACTCGAGTAGGTCAGGTTCATACTCGAGTAGAGACGGAGCATACTCGAGTATGTAAAGTTCATACACGAGTAGTAACGAAGCATACTCGAGTGTGTAAAATTCATACACGAGTATGTGAAACTCTTTACTCGAGTATTTCCCGTTTACTCGAGTATGTCTTTGATATACTCGAGTATCTTACTCTGAAGGACAATTTTCCTTGGAGATATTTACTGACATAGATCTCTTCAACTTTGAGAGTCCATTACTAGTCTTCTTTATTGAGCAGCCCGAGTTCCGTTTTGAAGAACGAAAACTTGGACTCGTACAGCAGCTTGGTGAATATATCTGCAACTTGCCTGTCTGTGGAGACATATTGTAGATCAATGTCTCCATTTTCCACATGCTCCCGGATGAAATGATAGCGAAGCTCTATATGTTTGGTCCGGTTGTGGGAGACTGGATTGTTGGCAATTGCTATGGCACTGGATGAGTCGCAAAACAAAGGAATGTTCTGGAACTTCATATTGTAGTCTTCAAATTGATTCTTGATCCATAAAAGCTGTGCACAACAGCTGCCTGCAGAGATGTACTCTGATTCAGCCGTTGAGATGGCTACACAGTTCTGCTTCTTACTGCTCCAGGAAATAAGTCTCCTTCCGAGAAATTGGCAAGTCCCGGAGGTTCTTTTCCTGTCATCTTTGCTACCTGCAAAATCTGTATCTGAAAATCCAATTAGTTCACTATCATTACTTCTTGGGTACCATAAGCCAAGATTTGGTGTGCCTTTAAGGTATCTCAAGATTCGCTTTGTAGCGATGTAGTGAGATTCCTTAGAGTTCACCTGAAATCTAGCACATACACATGTTGAGAACATTATGTCTGGTCTACTTGCAGTAAGGTAGAGCAAGGACCCAATTATGCTTCTGTACTTGGTTTCATCAAAAGGTTGCCCTTTCTCATCCTTGTCCAGAGACATAGCTGAGGCCATAGGAGTCCTCATAGAGGTTGCATTCTCCATTCCGAATTTCTTAAGTAGCTCTTTGGTGAACTTGATCTGTGAGATGAAAATTCCATCCTCAGATTGTTTCACTTGAAGCCCTAAGAAATACTTCAGCTCTCCCATACTGCTCATTTCAAACTTCCCTTGCATAAGTTTGGAAAACTTCTTGCAGAGGTTGTTATCCGTAGAGCCAAAAATGATGTCGTCGACATAGATTTGCACTAGCAAAATCTTGCCTTTTATTTCCCTAAGAAATAATGTCTTGTCTATCTTTCCTCTTGTGAACTTGTTCTCAAGAAGAAAGGTAGACAACGTTTCATACCAAGCTCGAGGAGCTTGCTTAAGACCATATAAAGCTTTTTGCAGTAAATAAATATAATTAGGAAGGGTTGAATCAACAAAACCTGGCGGTTGCTCTACATACACTTCTTCCTTTATGTCACCATTTAGGAAGGCGGACTTAATGTCCATTTGATAGACGGTAAAGCCCTTAAGTGCAGCGTAGGCAAGAAATAACCTGATCGCCTCCAGTCTTGCCACTGGAGCATATGTCTGGTCAAAGTCGATTCCTTCTTCTTGACGATAACCCTTGGCGACAAGTCTGGCTTTATTCTTTATAATTGTCCCATCTTCGTCCATCTTGTTCCGGTAGACCCATTTTGTCCCGATGACGTTCTTACCCTTGGGTCTAGGAACAAGTGTCCAGACTTTGCATCGTTTGAACTGATTCAGTTCTTCTTCCATGGCTAGAATCCAGGATGCGCCGGAGTTGGCTTCCTCAAACTTCTTTGGTTCAACCTGTGACAGAAAACTTAAGTATAAATTCTCGTTAGTTGTACCTCGACAAGTTCTGACGCCATCCCGAGGATCTCCTATGATTTGGTCTATGGGATGATCCTTCAAGTGTCTGAACTCTAAAGTCCTTGCATCTGGGATCTCTTCAGCCACTGGAGTTACATCTTCAGCTGAGATGTGTTCCTCATCTTGATCATCTACCTCTTCAATAGGGGTTGTAGAGGTGATCTCGATGAACATCTCATCCTTATCTTTGGTAGTTTCATCCAAGCTAATTTCTTTCAAATTTGTACCTGCATCTACAATAGGCACACTAGAGGAGTTGCCTTGCAGCAGACTCGTCTCATCAAATACCAGATGTATCGACTCTTCTACCACCAGAGTTTTTCTATTGAATACTCTATAGGCTTTACTATGGCTACTGTAACCTACAAAAATACCTTCAAAGCTTTTCTCGCTAAACTTGGTAGTGTGATACTTGCCATTGTTAAGTACGAAGCACTTACAGCCAAAGATTCTAAAGTATGAAATGGTTGGTTGCCTGCCTTTTAGAAGTTCGTAAGGGGTCTTATCATGATTTTTGTTGATGAGTGCTCGATTTTGCACGTGACAAGCGGTGTTGACGGCTTCCGCCCAGAAATACTCTGGAAGTGAGGCATCACTCAACATGGTCCGGCAAGCCTCTATGAGTGTTCTGTTCCTTCTCTCAGCTACTCCATTTTGCTGTGGGGTACGAGGAGAGGAAAACTCATGAAAGATACCTTGACTTTCATAGAATTCTGTCATGGCTCCAGACTTGAATTCCGTTCCATTGTCACTTCTGATTTTGACTACGGAACAGTTGTATTCATTCTGGATCTGCCTAACAAAACTAGTGAAAATACCGAAAGTATCTGACTTGTGTTTCAGAAAGAACACCCACACAAAGCGTGAGTAATCATCCATAATAACCAATGTATATTCCTTACCTCCCAAACTTCTAACTTGCAGTGGACCAAACAAGTCCATATGGAGAAGCTGTAAGCTTCTATTAGAATCCTTGCCTATTATGCTTTTAAACGAACCTCTTGTTTGCTTGCCTTTGATACAAGCGTGACAAGGACTGTCCGTAATGCACTTGACATTAGGTGTATCACGTACTAAGTTTTGAGAGAATAATTTATGAATAGTTTTGTAATTAATAGGTGCTAGTCTCTTGTGCCATTGGTCAGCAAGAGATGCACTACTTTTTGCCAAAAGACACACTGGTGTCGAAGAGTCTATACAAATGAAATTTAAATAGAAAATATTTCTGCTTCGAGTGCCTGATAAAATAGTTTCCATGTTGTTAACCGATTTTATCAAACACTTGTCAGCATGAAATTCAACTACGTATCCTTTGTCGTATAGTTGGCTTATGCTGATGAGATTGTGTTCCAATCCTTCAACATAGGCTACATCCGAAAAAGATACGCTACCGTTAGAGATCATACCATAGCCTTTAGTTATTCCTCGATCTGAACCTCCAAAGATGACCTTTGGTCCGTTGCAGATTGAGGTGTAATTCTGGAGTAGGCTCCTTGTCCTGGTCATATGCCGAGAGCATCCACTGTCCAAGTACCAGATTGGCATTTTGGTGGCCTTCGGACATACCTGCAATTACAATCATTTAGCCTTAGGAACCCAAACAAGTTTGGGTCCTTGGTCTCGAGTTAGAATACTCCCCCTACGAGTATTAGCCTCATGAGTGGTCATTCTCACGTTGCTAACTTGAGGGGTTGCAGCATTACTAGGATTGAACCAACAGTCACTGGCAAAATGACCAATTCTGCCACAACACCAACAGTCGAACCTGTTGTATCTTTGCCTTGTGTAGTCCCGCTTGACTTTCTGGAATGAAGGTCCAGCAGGAGCTTTACTCTTGGAGGAAGAGGCTTCATGATGATGGCAATTACATGAAGTCTTCTCCTTCATAGGCTTTTCTACAATGGGTTTTACTTTTGGTGTCTTTTTGATATTGTGACCATGAGCATAAGGTCCATAGCTTTGAAGTTGAATCTCTTCATAAGGTGCTTTGAAGGCACTCTCGCCAAAGTTACGGGGACGAGTCCAACCTTGGTATCTTGACTTAGGCTTCTCAGGGATCGGCCTAGAAAAGTGTCCATAGGTAGACTCATAGTCGAGCTCGTTCGTAGGAAAGATAACTTTCTTGAACAGAACAGGTTCCAAGGGAGCTTTCCCTTTTTCTTCAGCTAGAGCCTTCCGGGCAGCCTTATTCTTTCTCTTGGCCTTTTTTCTCCTAGAGGATTTACTGGAAGATCCAATGTGGCCTAAACCAGCACCCTTGGCCTTAGCAGAGAACTCAGCAACGATTGGAAGAACTGTCTTAGGCTTAAGAGAAACTCTCAACAAGTTTCTTTTCCGCCTCGAGTTGTTGTTCCAATTCTTTGATGATTTCCTCTTTAAGGTCGAGGTGCTCTAGAGCTTGATTGTATTCATCCATAGCACTGTTTAAGATCTCTTGAAGAGAGTTAGTCTTATTGACTTCTTCTCTCAAGCTGCTCTCACTAGCCTGTAGAGATTTTATCTCTTTGGCTTGAGTTTTCACTACTCTACGACATTTCTTGTAGGTCATGAGCAACTCTTTGTACTGGGCTATGAGTTCAGATTCATCTTCAGAGGAATAGCCCTCTTGCTCATTATCATCATCAGAATCAGAGAGAGGAGTGTGAGATTTTACCTCCCCAGTGAACTGGGGGACTTGTTCATCATCTGAGTGAGCCATGAGCCCAAAGTAAGCTTCCTCTTCTTCACTCGACTCAGATGAGTTGGAGTCGCTGAGAGTTTTGCTCTTCTTGGCTACTAGACTCTTCTCTGTCCTCTTCTTATGGTGTGAGGATTTATTTTCCTCTCTTCTTCCACCTTCTTTCTTTTTGTGAGGGCAGTCGGCGATGATGTGACCTGGCTTATTGCAACAATAACAAACGATGTCAGTCAAAATCGGTTTGTTCTGTTTAGAGTTATACCTATCATGGCTACTTGACCCTTTCTTTCTCTGATCACCATCACGTCATGATCTTCTGAATGAGGCATCTTTGCCTCTCCATTGCTTCTTCTTATTTAAGAATTTCTTGAATTGTCGGGAGAGCAATGAGAACTCTCCTTCAGATAGTTCTGAGCCAGATGAGCTTGGATCAGATGATTCTTCTTCATCAGCTTCAGGAACTGGGGCAGGAGAGCTAGCCTTTGTCTTCCTTGAGCTATCTGCCTTTAGAGCGACAGACTTCTCCTTGGATGCAGACCTGCTGATCTCTTCTTCAGCTTTTCTTGAGTTGATTTGCAGCTCGTAAGACATAAGCTTTCCGAACAGATTCTGCGGGTCTGTCTCAGCTAACCTTCCAAACTCCCGAATGGCACATACCTTATTGTCCCATTCCTTGGTTAGGGATCTTAAGAATTTGTCATTGAGTTCCCC
Organism: Platanthera zijinensis; assembly: GCA_039513925.1. Classification (NCBI taxonomy): domain Eukaryota; kingdom Viridiplantae; phylum Streptophyta; class Magnoliopsida; order Asparagales; family Orchidaceae; genus Platanthera; species Platanthera zijinensis. The sequence goes on from CM077096.1 coordinate 128,080,297, forward strand.
ATTGGTGAAGACACGTCCATAAACTTTGAGGCCATTTACTATCTTGAAGAAGTTCTCAAAAGTGTCAGCTATGGCTTCCTTATGACCCTGCCTGAAGGCTTCATACTTCTGGTTCAGTAGGGACCTTCGATCATCCCTTACTTCTTCAGTACCTTCCATTAGAGTCACTAGGGATTGCCACATCTCCTTGGCAGATTGGCAATGAATCAGATTCTGCAGCATTGAGTCATCGACTGCACTTGCTATAATGTTTTTAGCTTTCTTGTCCAGAGAGACAAGTGCAATCTCATCCTTATCTAGATCCATCAATTTCTTGGGAACTTGTTTGGTGGGATCTATGGTGGAAGTAGTCATAGGAATGTGGGGACCTTCTTCAACAATCATGAAGATCCGGGGATCTACTGCTTCCATGAAGAACTTTACTCTTTCCTTCCACATAAGAAAATTGTTCTTCGTGCAGATAGGGAGCTTAGCAAAATCCTTGGTCTTACTCATGCTTGATACTATTCAAGAAACAACTTAAAAGGATAAGATCAAGGTGTTAACCTTTTAACGATCAACCACCATCTGATACCAATTGAGAGTGCTAAGTTGTTAGCCTAAATCACCTAGAAGGGGGTGAATAGGTGAAATGCGTGTCAAATGCGGAATTAAAAAATGAACACATCACACATCAAGCAATCACAGACGACAAGAGATTTATAGTGGTTCCCCAATCTTGGGTACGTCCACTTTCCTCACCGATCTAGCAAATCACTAGACTCGGCTACTCCACTATCTCGGATTGAAAACAATCCTACACCTCGGAACCACGTTCCTACAAACTCGATCCAACTGGATCTACAGAACTCGGAAGAAAAAGCCTTCCTACAAAACTCGGAGAACAAAGCTCCTACAAAGTAAATTGTTTGAAAGGAGAAATACAAACAACAATATTCTCAGATCTGGATCTTGACAATCTTCTTATTTATGAGCTTTGGCTTGATCAGAGTATGTTGAAGATGACTTGAGAGAGATCCACAAATCTGAAAAACGGAATCACCTCGATCGAGAAAATAGATCTGAAATCTTTGAGGCTCGGCGAGATCGAGTGATTAACTTTCGTCTGGATCGCTGGAGAATAAAAGTTGAAGGCAGCGATCGAAGATCGTCGATCCAGAGCTTCTTCCGTGAACGTCAATGGCGGCGGCGACGACGTGAGGAATTAGGGTTCACGGGTTTTCCTTTTTCTCTTTCTTAAAATAAAATCTCTGTTCACTTATTGGTAGTCAAATCTGAGAGGACCTATTTATAGGTGGACTCCAACGGTCAGAAAATTAATTAGGGATGACACGTGGACCAATCAGAAATGATTAATTTGAAATACACTGCAAAATTGACTTAGAGAATTTCAGGAAAATTTAAACAGATATACTCGAGTCATAAAAGAAACATACTCGAGTATTAGATGGTATATACTCAAGTGGATAAGAAGGAGCATACTCGAGTATATGAAGGTAAGCTACTCGAGTGATTCAAAGATCAGCACTCGAGTGAATTTAGAACTACTCGAGTATGAGAGTATATACTCGAGTAAAAATACTTAGAAAAATTTCTCAGATAAGAGGAGGAACTACTCGAGTAGAAGAGTTGGAGATACTCGAGTCAGAGAAGAATGAATTACTCGAGTATCTTGGAAAAGCTACTCGGGTAATCATTGAACTACTCGAGTATGAAAAACATCTACTCGAGTTCAGCGTCACTTACTCGAGTATATAGGGATCTACTCGAGTATGTAGACTTAGAATTATTCTGAGATAAGAAGCATAGATCTACTCGAGTAGGAACATACCACTTACTTGAGTAACTAACCAACTACTCGAGTACAAGTTATCATCTACTCGAGTAAAACAGTCTACTCGAGTATGTAATCCAACTTACTCGAGTGCAGACCCACTTACTCGAGTATACAAGAGATGTACTCGAGTATGTGGACTTAGAGAAAATTTTGGATCTAAAAGCAGAAGGATTTACTCGAGTATAAGATATGACCTACTCGAGTGACTGACTATCTACTCGAGTATAAACTTATCTACACGAGTACACAGAGTCTACACGAGTACGTCTAAGGATCTACTCGAGTACTAAGTCACTTACTCGAGTATATGAAGAAACATACTCGAGTATGTGGACTTGGAAAAAATTTCTTCTGAAAAGATAAAGTTCAAAACTTCAGTCCACCAATCCAAGTGCTTGTATAGGAAGTGTATCCCAATAGAGAGGCTATACATGGGCCAACACTTTGGATCACACAATGAGGGATTACATTGTATGGTCCTGTGTTTGGTGACCTATTATAGACTGACATTGGTCTACACTTAGCAATAAGAACCTGCACACATACAACTTAAACACAATATCAAATACACCTTAATTCATCTTAGTTCAAGGTCTGACCTCCTACAAATCTGAGGTATTGTGGAGACAAATCCCAACAGCTACCTAGAGAGGCAAAAGCTTAAAAGAGAAAGACTGCATAGAGGAGCCCCTTCTTGAGTGAATGAGGATGTGGATATGGATATTTAATCTTTTGAAATAATTTCTATATATATATATATTTGATTCTAATTATGGATATCTTTATTATTCCTGTTTCATTTTTTTTGTATATGTTTTGTTGTTCTTTTTACTCTAAGTAATTCACCTTAGTGTAGAGGGTGCTGACATCTATAAATAGGGGGAGATTGTTGGGATTTGTCTCAACAATACCTCAGATTTGTAGAAAGTCAGACCTTGAACTAAGATGAATTAAGGTGAATTTGATATTGTGTTTGAGTTGTATGTGTACAGGTTCTTATTGCCAAGTGTAGACCAATGTCAGTCTATAATGGGCCACCAAACACAGGACCATACAATGTAATTCCTCATTGTGTGATTCAAGGTGTTGGCTCATGTATAGCCTCTCTATTGGGACACACTTCATCAACATGCACTTGGACCTATGGAGTATTGAAGTCTATCTCAGAAGAAATTTTCTAAGTCCACATACTCGAGTACTTCTTTAGTATACTCGAGTAAGTGAGTCTGTACTCGAGTAGGTTGGGCTACTTACTCGAGTGGATTCTCTATATACTCAAGTATGAAAGCTTATACTCGAGTAGATTTTCTTTTACTCGAGTAAGTGATACCTTATACTCGAGTAGATGGTTAGTTACTCGAGTAAGCGTTCCGTTTGAACTCGAGTAGATCTGGACTTCTTAACCTAGAAAGTTTCTAAGTCCACATACTCGAGTAGTTCTCTGAAATACTCGAGTAAGTAACTCTGTACTCGAGTAGATTGATTTTCATACTCGAGTAGGTTAGTGATCACTCGAGTAGTTTTCCTAAGATACTCGAGTAGTCTATCTTCCCCATACTCGAGTATCTCAAATTCTTATACTCGAGTAGCTCTTCAATTCTTATCTGAGAAATTTTTCCAAGTGTTTATACTCGAGTATATTTCCTCATACTCGAGTAGGTTCTCCAAGTCACTCGAGTATTGATCCCTGCAGCACTCGAGTAGTTTCTATCTTGATACTCGAGTATATCCCTCATATCCACTCGAGTATGTAACCTCTTATACTCGAGTATGTCTATGTCTCTCTCTCTCGAGTGTATCTGTTCGAATTCCTGAATTTCTCTAAGTCAAGTTTCTTTGTGTATTTTAAAAGAGTCCTTTCTGATTGGTCCACGTATCATCCTTAATTATGCTTATGACCGTTGGAGACCGCCTATAAATAGGTCTTTTCAGACTTGACTAAATACATGCGTTTATAGAGATTATTTTAAGAAAGAGAAAATCCCGAAAACCCTAATCTTCCCATCCGTCGCAATTACTGTTTTCGGAAGAAGCTCTGGATCGTCTTCTCTCATCCGCAGCTATCGATCTCTAATTCTCAAGCGATCCAGACTCAAGAAGAATCATCCGATCTCTCTGTGCTTCATCGTCTCTGATTTATTTTCTTGATCGTGGTGATTCCAGATCTCAGAATCGTGGATCTCTTTCAAGTCTTCTTCAACTAGTTCTGTTCAAACCGAAAAACTCTCAAGAAGAAGATTACGTCAAAGATCCAGATCTGTGCTAATTGTTGTTTGTATTTTTCCTTTCAAACAAATTTCATTGTAGGAGATCTATCTCCGAGTGGTAGGAAGTTTTATCTTCCGAGTGTAGATCCGTTTGGGATCGAGTTTTGTAGGAACATAGTTCCGAGGTGTAGGATTGGTTTGTAATCCGAGATAGTGGAGTAGCCGAGTCTAGTGATTTGCTAGATCGGTGAGGAAAGTGGACATTCCTAAGATTGAGGAACCACTATAAATCTCTTGTCATCTGTGTGATTGCTTGATTACTTATCTGTGCTGTGTTAGTTTTTTTTACGCATTTGACACGCATTTCACCTATTCACCCCCCTCTAGGTGATTTAGGTTGACAACTTAGTTCTCTCAATTGGTATCAGAGGCAGGTTGATCGTTAAAAGGTTAACACCTTGATCTAATCCTTACCAAGTTGTCTCAAGAGAAGTATCAAGCATGAGTAAGACCAAGGATTTTGCTAAGCTCCCTATCTGCACCAAGAACAATTTTCCTATGTGGAAGGAAAGAGTTAAGTTATTCATGGAAGCAGTAGATCCCCGGATCTTCATGATTGTTGAAGAAGGTCCCTACATTCCTATGACCACCTCCACCATAGATTCAACCAAGCAAGTTCCCAAGAAATTGATGGATCTAGATAAGGATGAGATTGCACTTGTCTCTTTGGACAAGAAAGCTAAAAATATTATCGCAAGTGCAGTCGATGACTCAATGCTGCAGAATCTAATTCACTGCCAATCCGCTAAAGAGATGTGGCAGTCCCTAGTTACTCTGATGGAAGGTACTGAAAATGTGAGGGATGATCGAAGGTCCCTACTGAACCAGAAATATGAAGCCTTCAGGCAAGGGTCAAAGGAGGCCATAGCTAACACATTTGAAAACTTCTTTAAGATAGTCAATGGACTAAGAGTGTATGGCCGAGTCTTTACTAATGGGGAGCTGAATGATAAGTTTCTGAGATCTCTCACCAAAGAATGGGACAACAAAGTCTGTGTCATCCGAGAGTTTGGCAGACTAGCAGAGACAGATCCACAGAATCTATTTGGCAAGCTGATGTCCTATGAACTGCAGATCAACTCCAGAAAAGCCGAAGAAGAGAAAAATCGCTTCTCCTTAAAAGAGAAGTCGGTTGCTTTAAAGGCTGATAGTTCAAGGATGGGCAAAGCTGCCTCACCAGCATCTCCTCAAGAAGTAAGTGAAGAAGAAGGCTCTGAGCAAAGCACCTCAGGCTCAGAACTATCTAAAGGAGAGTTCTCATTGCTTTCGCTGCAGTTCAAGAAATTCTTGAATAAAAAGAAGCAATGGAGAGGCAAGGATGCCTCATATAGAAGATCATGACATGACGGTGATCAGCGAAAGAATGGCTCAAGTAGCCATGACAGGTATAACTCCAAACAGAACAAACAGATTTCAACTGACATCATTTGCTATTGTTGTAATAAGCCAGGTCACGTCATCGCGGACTGCCCTCATAAGAAGAAAGAGGGTGGCAGAAGAGAGGAAAAGAAATCCTCATACCACAAGAAGAGGACAGAGAAGAGCTTATTAGCCAAGAAGAGTAAAACTCTCAGCGACTCCAACTCATCTGAGTCGAGTGAAGAAGAGGAAGCTTACTTCGGGCTCATGGCTCACTCTGATGATGAACAAGTCCCCCCAGTTCACTGGGGAGGTAAAAACTCAAACTCCTCTCTCTGAATCTGATGATGGTAATGAGCAAGAGGGCTATTCCTCTGAGGATGAATCTGAACTCATGGGACAATATAAGGAGTTACTCACGGCTTACAAAAAATGTCGCAGAGTCGTGAAAATTCAAGCCAAAGAGATAAAATCTCTACAGGCTAGTGAGAGCAGCTTGAGAGAAGAAGTCACCAAGACTAACTCTCTTCAAGAGAACTTCAATGCTGCTATGGAAGAATACAATCGAGCTCTCAAGCACCTCGACCTTAAAGAGGAAATCATCAAAGAATTGGAACAACAACTCAAGGCTGAGAAGAAACTTGTTGAGAGTTTCTCCAAGCCTAAGATAGTTCTTCCACTCGTTGCTGAGTTCTCAGCTAAGGCCAAGGGTGCTGGTATAGGCCACATTGGTGCTTCTAGTAGATCTTCTAGGAGAAACAAGGACAAGAGAAAGAATAAGGCTGCCTAGAAGGCTCTAGCTGAAGAAAAAGGGAAAGCTCCCTTGGAACCAGTATTGTTCAAGAAAGTTATCTTTCCTACGAACGAATTCGACAACGAGTCCACCTATGGACACTTCTCTAGGCCGATCCCCGAGAAGCCTAAGTCAAGATACCAAGGTTGGACTCGTCCTCGTAACTTTGGCGAGAGTGTCTTCAAGGCACCTTATGAAGAGATTCAACTTCAGAACTATGGACCATTTGCTCATGGTCATAACATCAAGAAGATACCAAAGGTAAAACCTATTGTGGAAAAGCCTATGAAGGAGAAGACTTCATGTAGCTGCCACCATCATGAAGTTTCCTCCTCCAAGAGTGAAGTTCCTGCTAGACCATCACTTCAAAAAATCAAGCAGGAATACACTAGGCAAAGATACAACAGGTTCGACTGTTGGTGCTATGGCAGAATTGGTCATTTTGTCATCGATTGTTGGTTCAATCCTAGAAATGCTACAACCCCTCAAGTTAGCAACGTGAGAATGACCACTCATGAGGCTAATGCTCGTAGGGGGAGTATTCTAACTCGAGACCAAGGACCCAAATTTGTTTGGGTTCCTAAGGCTAAGTGATTGTAATTGCAGGTATGTCCAAAGACAAAATGTCAATCTGGTACTTGGACAGTGGATGTTCTCGACACATGACCGGGACAAGGAGCCTACTCCAGAACTTCACCTCAGTCTGCAACGGACCAAAGGTCATATTTGGAGGTTCAGATCGAGGAATATCAAAAGGCTATGGTATGATTACTAACGGTAGCGTATCCTTTTCGGATGTAGCCAATGTTGAAGGATTGGAACACAATCTCATCAGCATAAGCCAACTATGCGACAGAGGATACGTGGTTGAATTTCATGCTGACAAGTGTTTGATAAAATCGATTGACAACATGGAAACTATTTTATCAGGCACTCGAAGCAGAAATATTTTCTGTTTAAATTTCATTTGTATAGACTCTTCCACACCAGTGTGTCTTTTAGCAAAAAGTAGTGCATCTCTTACTGACCAATGGCACAAGAGACTAGCACATATTAATCTCAAAACTATTAATAAACTATTCTCTCAAAACTTAGTACGTGATGCACCTAATGTCAAGTGCGTTACGGACAGTCTTTGTCACGCCTGTATCAAAGGAAAGCAAACATGGAGTTCATTTAAAAGCATAATAGGCAAGGATTCCAATAGAAGCTTACAGCTTCTCCATATGGACTTGTTTGGTCCACTGCAAGTTAGAAGTTTGGGAGGTAAGGAATATACGTTGGTTATTATGGATGATTACTCGCACTTTGCGTGGGTGTTCTTTCTGAAACACAAGTCAGATACCTTCAGTACTGTCACTAGTTTTGTTAGGCAAATCCAGAATGAATACAACTGTTCCGTAGTCAAAATCAGAAGTGACAATGGAATGGAATTCAATTCTGGAGCCATGGCAGAATTCTGCGAAAGTCAAGGTATCTTTCATGAGTTTTCCTCTCCTCGCACTCCACAGCAAAATGGAGTAGCTGAGAGAAGGAACAGAACACTCATAGAGGCTTGCCGGACCATGTTGAGTGATGCCTCACTTCTAGAGTATTTCTGGACTGAAGCCGTCAACACTGCTTGTCACGTGCAAAATCGAGCTCTCATCAACAAGAACCATGATAAGACTCCCTATGAACTTCTAAAAGGCAGGAAACCAACCATTTCATATTTTAGAATCTTTGGCTGTAAGTGCTTCATACTTAACAACGGCAAGTATCACACTACCAAGTTTAGCGAGAAAAGCTTTGAAGGTATTTTTGTAGGTTATAGTAGCCAAGTAAGGCCTATAGAGTATTTAATAGAAAAATTTTGGTGGTAGAAGAGTCGGTACACATTGTATTTGATGAGACGAGTCTACTGCAAAGCAACTCTTCTAGTATGCCTATTGAAGATGCAGGTACAAAGATGAAGGAACTCAGCTTGGATGAATCTACTCAAGATAAAGATGAGACGTTCATCAAGATCACTTCTACAACCCCTATTGGAGAGGTAGATGTTCAAGATGAAGAACACATCCCAACTGAAGATGCAACTCCAGTGGCTGAAGAGATCCCAGATGCAAGGACTCTAGAGTTCAGACACGTGAAGGATCATCCCTTAGACCAAATCATAGGAGATCCTCGGGATGGCGTCAAAACTCATCGAGGTACAACTAACGAAAATTTACACTTAAGTTTTCTTTCACAGGTTGAACCAAAGAAATTTGAGGAAGCCAACTCCGACGCATCCTGGATTCTAGCCATGGAAGATGAGCTGAATTAGTTCAAACGATGCAAAGTTTGGACACTTGTTCCTAGAACCAAGAGGAAGAACGTCATTGGGACAAAATGGGTCTACCGGAACATGATGGATAAAGATGGATCAATTATAAAGAATAAAGCCAGACTTTTTGCCAAGGGCTATCGTCAAGAAGAAGGAATCGACTTTGACCAAACATATGCTCCAGTGGCAAGACTGGAGGCGATCAGGTTATTCCTTGCCTACGCTGCACTTAAGGGCTTTACCGTCTATCAGATGGACGTCAAGTCCGCCTTCCTGAATGGCAATATAAAGGAAGAAGTGTATGTAGAGCAACCGCCAGGTTTCGTTGACTCAACTTTTCCTAATCATGTTTACTTACTGCAAAAAGCCTTATATGGTCTTAAACAAGCTCCTCAAGCTTGGTATGAAACGTTGTCTACCTTTCTTTTTGAAAACAAGTTCACAAGAGGAAAGATAGACAAGACATTATTTCTTAGGGAAATAAAAGGCAAGATTTTGCTAGTGCAAATCTATGTCGATGACATTATTTTTGGCTCCACAGACAACAACCTCTGCAAGAAGTTTTCTAAACTTATGAAAGGGAAGTTTGAAATGAGCAGTATGGGAGAGCTGAAGTATTTCTTAGGGCTTCAAGTTAAACAATATGAGGATGGAAACTTCATCTCACAAACCAAGTTCACCAAAGAGCTACTTAAGAAATTCGGAATGGAGAATGTAACCTCTATGAGGACTCCAATGGCCTCAGCTATGTCTCTGGACAAGGATGAGAAAGGGAAACCTTTTGATGAAACCAAGTACAAAAGCATAATTGGGTCCCTGCTCTACCTTACCGTAAGTAGACCAAACATAATATTTTCCACATGTGTATGTGCTAGATTTCAGGTGAACTCTAAGGAATCTCACTACATTGCTGCAAAGCGAATCTTGAGATACCTCAAAGGAACACCAAATCTTGGCTTATGGTACCCAAGAAGTAATGATAGCCAACTAATTGGATTTTCAGATGCAGATTTTGCAGGAAGCAAAGACGATAGGAAAAGTACTTCCGGGACTTGCCAATTTCTCGGAAGGAGACTTATTTCCTGGAGCAGTAAGAAGCAGAACTGTGTAGCCATCTCAACGGCTGAATAAGAGTATATCTTTGCAGGCAGCTGTTGTGCACAGCTTCTATGGATCAAGAATCAATTTGAAACTATAACATGAAGTTCCAGAACGTTCCTCTATTTTGTGACTCATCCAGCGCAATAGCAATCGCCAACAACCCAGTCTCCCACAACCGGACAAAGCACATAGAGCTTCGATATCACTTCATCCGGGAGCATGTGGAAAAAGGAGACATAGATCTACAATATGTCTCCACAGACAGGCAATTTGCAGATATATTCACCAAACCGCTGGAGGAGTCCAAGTTTTCATTCTTCAAAACGGAACTCGGGCTGCTCAACAAAGAGGAATAGTGATGGTGGATTCAAAGACAGGCTCAGAGTTGAAGATATCAGTGGCAGTAAAATTCTCCCAAGCAAATCATCCTTTAAAGTGATATACTCGAGTATAGAGAGACTTATACACGAGTAAACGGAAAATATTCGAGTAACAAAATTTCCATACTCGAGTATTTGGTAATCTACTCGTGTATGTACTCGACCTACTCGTGTATACTCCATCTCATACTCGTGTATACTCCATCTCATACTCGTGTATGAAAAAATATACTCGAGTATACGGCAATCAGTAATTTGAAAATCTCCTTTTTTCTTATTCGCACCAAGGTGTTTTCCGCTCCGTAACAGGTATGATTTTATCCTTATCACTCCTACTTAAACCTAATTAGGGTCATATATATATTTAGAAAAATCAGAAATCCTTTCCACTCCTCCTTCTCCCGAGTAGCCGTCATCGCTTCATATTCCGGAACCCGTAGAGCTCTGTCGTTTTCGTCTCTTCCATACTCCAGAATCGCCGATGGCTCCCTCCTCCAAGATCGGAATCGGCTCAGAGCTCGCCCCTGAAGGTATAGCCGACCTCTCCGATGATTTCCGAAACCATCTAATTCTGTTCGACACCGCCAGACTCTCATTCATCCTCCAGACACCGTGCAAAGTCATTTTCCTGGCAGTCAAGGAATTCTACAAAAATCTGAAGGTTAAGCGCAATGGTACAGTTCTAAAATCCAAGGTCAGTGGGATCAAAATCTGTCTGGACAAAACTTCCTTAGCTACTCTGTTAAAGTTGCCAGTGGTGGATGAAGAAGATGATCTGACTCCTGAAGATTCCGACAGAACCAGCCTCTTCTGTGGAACAAACCCTGAAGCATATTCATTCTGCCGTGCAGATTTCAATTCAGAGGGCAAATTTCTTGTAGATGTGATTGCCAAAGTTCTTCTATGCAAAAACTATTCCCTCAGAGATATTTCCCAAAATCTTTTTGACGTTATGCAAGCCATAGTCTGCCGGAAGAAATTCCAGTTTGGAATGATGATACTGGACAAAATCAGAGAAAGTGTGAAACAACTAAGCTATGCCAGGATTATCTCACTCCTCCTCCATGAGATTTATCCTACAGTGTTTGATTTATCTAAAGGCACTCCCCTCCATCATATGAAGAAAGTATCCATCCTCTCAATCCAAAGATATGAAATCAAACTCCTCAACACTGCTCAAGCCTCAAAAGCAGCTGTTACCTCAGAAGATGAGCCCAGAGAGCCCCTTGTCTCAGATGACATGATTCCATCTCCTCCTTTACATCACACTATTACCACCTCGGGTGCAATAGTTGAGGGGGAGCCTGCCTCATCTAATCCTCAGCACAAAGCTTCAGAAGACTCTTCTCAGCAAGATCTGATCCAAGATCCTACTCCTCCTCCTTCTCCACCTCCAGAAGATCTCACCTCAGAAGTTCAAGCTCAAGAAAACATTCTCTTTACTACTGAAGATATTAACAGACTGATTGATGAACTCAGATCAGATGCTCCAGTGTTTCAAGATGATTCAGTTATGCTATCTTCTGAGGATCACTCTCAAGCAGATCCTTCCCCTGCTAAGTATCCTTCTCCTTCCCCTGCTAAGGATCCTTCTCCCTCCCCTACAAAGGTACCCCCTACCTCTCCTGCTCAGTCCCCTGATAAACAGCAAGGTCAGCCAGAGATTAATCTACTGTCTGATGATGAGGACATGTCTCCAGAACCAGTGGATGCTCCTCTGAGGACACTAGACTTCTCTCTTCCCTCTTTCTTCAATACAGAAGATTCAGTTGTGATACCACCCTTCAAGAGAGCTGAAAGCTCAGTTGTGATTACTGAAATTCCCCCTGGGTTGCTCCTGTTCCCTCCGCCTCTGCCCCAGCCTCAGATCCCTCTAGCTCCTCAGACTTTGTCAGTCAGATTGAGCAAATGTTCCGTGAACAGAGAAAATACTTTGATGATTCTCTGGCATCAGTGAACAACAAGATCTCTACTCTTGAAAATGAGATGAGTAGAGGCTTTGCTGAAATTCAAACAAAAACTGATGAGCTCAAGAGACTATTTCAGTTGGGTGGCAAAGCCGTAGATCATACTATCACCAGTATAGGTGTACTCAAAGATCAAGCTGAAATAGTTGCAAATAATCCGATTCAATTGGAAAAGGATGCTGCCGCAAATGTTATGAAAGTTTGTGACGAAGTTGGAACATTTAGAGATGAAGCAATTACCCAACTCTCAATAGATATCACCAAGGGGGAGAAGATAGTCAAAGAAAAGTTGAAAAAATATCTGAACAATCTCAAGCATCTGTGGATAGTCTAGTCAAAGAAATGAAAGCAGACATCCTTGCTCAACTTCAATCTGTAAAATTCTATATCTATGACACTGCTGTATAGGTGCATAATCAGAATTTTCCCAACTCCCAACTTAACCCTGCCATTATTCCAAAGGTCCTAGATCCTCTTGAAGAACATCCTCCCTCAGGTGCTCCAGATCAGGCTAACTTTCCAGCTCAGGCCAACATTCTAGAGTATGTGCCAGTCTTCTCACCTAGACCTACTGGTGACATGACTGAGCCTCCTCTTTCTTATGTTGATATGTGGCAAGATGAGTTTCCTTAAAGTTCTCAGGGTGCCCCTAGAAAGAAAAGGAAATATGGTGACGGCACTTCTGCTAGCCGTTCTACACTAAGGAGAGAGCCTGCCCCAGATACAGAAGGTAGACCAGAAGTTGTTCATGCAGAAGTTTGGAGTCCTACCTCCAAGTCTCTTATCCTTGATACCTTGAAGCTGGTAACAGATTTTGGTGAAAATAGAGATCACTACTATAGCAACGCAGAATGGAAAGCGTATGATGTATCTCAAATCAAAATCAGATTGCATGACAAAAATTGGGGATATAACAATCCAGCTGCTCCTCCAAGGCCCAAGACCTATTTTCCCAAACCTTTCAGCTACCTGGAGAGGCAAGAGCTTAAAAGAGAAAGACTGCATAGAGGAGCCCCTTCTTGAGTGAATGAGGATGTGGATATGGACATTTAATCTTTTGAAATCATTTCTATATATATATTTGATTCTAATTATGTCTATCTTTATAATTCCTGTTTCATTTTTTTGTATATGTTTTGTTGTTCTTTTTACTCTAAGTAATTCATCTTAGTGTAGAGGGTGCTGACATCTATAAATAGGGGGAGATTGTTGGGATTTGTCTCCACAATACCTCAGATTTGTAGGAAGTAAGACCTTGAACTAAGATGAATTAAGGTGTATTTGATATTGTGTTTGAGTTGTATGTGTGCAGGTTCTTATTGCCAAGTGTAGACCAATGTCAGTCTATAATGGGCCATCAAACACAGGACCATACAATGTAATTCCTCATTGTGTGATCAAAGGTGTTGGCTCATGTATAGCCTCTCTATTGGGACACACTTCATCAACATGCACTTGGACCTATGGAGTATTGAAGTCTATCTCAGAAGAAATTTTCTAAGTCCACATACTCGAGTACTTCTTTAGTATACTCGAGTAAGTGAGTCTGTACTCGAGTAGGTTGGGCTACTTACTCGAGTGGATTCTCTATATACTCAAGTACGAAAGCTTATACTCGAGTAGATTTTCTTTTACTTGAGTAAGTGATACCTTATACTCGAGTAGATGGTTAGTTACTCGAGTAAACGTTCTGTTTGAACTCGAGTAGATCTGGACTTCTTATCCTAGAAAGTTTCTAAGTTCACATACTCGAGTAGTTCTCTGAAAATACTCGAGTAAGTAACTCTGTACTCGAGTAGATTGATTTTCATACTCGAGTAGGTTAGTGATCACTCGAGTAGTTTTCCTAAGATACTCGAGTAGTCTATCTTACCCATACTCGAGTATCTTAAATTATTATACTCGAGTAGCTCTTCAATTCTTATTTGAGAAATTTTTCCAAGTGTTTATACTCGAGTATATTTGCTCATACTCGAGTAGGTTCACTAAGTCACTCGAGTATTGATCCCTACAGCACTCGAGTAGTTTCTATCTTTATACTCGAGTATATCCCTCATATCCACTCGAGTATGTAACCTCTTATACTCGAGTATGTCTATGTCTCTCTCTCTCTCGAGTGTATCTGTTCGAATTCCTGAATTTCTCTAAGTCAAGTTTCTTTGTGTATTTTCAAAGAGTCCTTTCTGATTGGTCCACGTGTCATCCTTAATTATGCTTATGACCGTTGGAGACCGCCTATAAATAGGTCTTTTCAGACTTGACTAAATACATGCGTTTACAGAGATTATTTTAAGAAAGGGAAAATCCCAAAAACCCTAATCTTCCCATCCGCCGCCATTACCGTTTTCGGAAGAAGCTCTGGATCGTCTTCTCTCAGCCGCAGCTATCGATCTCTAATTCTCAAGCGATCCTGACTCAAGAAGAATCATCCGATCTCTCCGTGCTTCATCGTCTCTGATTTAATTTCTTGATCGTGGTGATTCCAGATCTTAGAATCGTGGATCTCTTTCAAGTCTTCTTCAACTGTTTCTGTTCAAACCGAAAAGCTCTCAAGAAGAAGATTACGTCAAAGATCCAGATCTGTGCTAATTATTGTTTGTATTTTTCCTTTCAAACAAATTTCATTGTAGGAGATCTATCTCCGAGTGGTAGGAAGTTTTATCTTCTGAGTGTAGATCCATTTGGGATCAAGTTTTGTAGGAACATAGTTCCGAGGTGTAGGATTGGTTTGCAATCTGAGATAGTGGAGTAGCCGAGTCTAGTGATTTGCTAGATCGATGAGGAAAGTGGACGTACCCAAGATTGGGGAACCACTATAAATCTCTTGTCGTCTGTGTGATTGCTTGATTACTTATCTGTGTTGTGTTAAATTTTTTTTTCCGCATTTGACACGCATTTCACCTATTCACCCCCCTCTAGGTGATTTAGGTTGCCAACTTAGTTCTCTCACAGTTGAGTGGAGGACTGGTCTGAGGTAAGTGGGGCAGAAGCTGACGAAGAATCCGAGGAGGAGGATGACCAAGGCGAAGATGCCATTGAAGCAGATCCGTAGAAGATGAGGAGAAGGTGGACAGATCGAAAATGTTGAGGAAGTAGAGACCACCGCTCTCAGTCCCAGTAACAATCGTCCATTGGGTTCTCGGTTCCTGGAAAGAACAAGAAGGTTGAGTGAATAAGATGGAGCACTGAAGTTGCTTGCATAAAGTAGTAACGGATAACAAATTGCAAGTGAACTTCGGGACATAGAGGGTGTCTGTCAAGCGAAGTGATGGGTTGACTTGAACCACGCCCGTCCCATGAACCGGGGAAGGGGAACCATCTGTAACAAGAACCGGGGGAAACCGATCATGCGTTTCTAGGAGAGAGAAGTATTAAGGATTGTCAGTCATGTAATTTGTAGCACCATAGTCAATCAGCCATTTACCTTGTGTAATGACGTGGGAACTACCTGAAGTCGTGGCCACAGAGGCAGACGGACGAGAGGAGGTGGAGGTGGAGGAAGATGCATCACCACAGAGGCAAAGATGAGGATGTTTCTGCCAGCAGCGGTCAACAGAATTGCCGGTACGACCACAGTGAGAGCAGAGGAACCTAGACGAACTGCACCCGCCTGACTGGCTGCGACCACTAGTTCCAACCCGTTGAGCATGGTGAGCACAAGAGTCTTGTGGAGGATGGGAGAACAATATAGGATGTTGGAGCAGTGAAGTAATAGCAGCGATGCGAGCCGCGGTGGAATCCAAAGTTGGAGATTCCGCCTCACCCAAGATTTGTTGGCAGATCATATCATATGAATTGGGAAGTCGCAGAAAATAACAAACAACCAGGAGTTCCTGGAAGTGCTTGTGATGCTCGGCCAAGTCCGCGAAGAAGGGGCGATTTTGGAGGATCTCTACGCCATGAGCCTTAACCTACCGATAAGCCGCAGCATGAAATATGGAAGGGCGGGCGAAGAGGTCCACATAAAGAGAATAAATGCGGGACATCTGGGCCCCCTTCGAGTAGAGAGCAGTGAGGTGAAGCCAGACAGCCTTGACCGTCTCATCATTGCGGATGACTGGAAGGCATTCAACAAAGAGGCTGTTGGCCAGCTAAGTGCGGACAAGCGCATCACTCGCATCCCAGTCATCAAATTGAGCAGAGTCGGGAGGAGGAAGGTCATCGGTGAGTTGATGACGTTTGCGCTATGAACGAAGAAGAAAGGTGAAAGAAACACTCCAATTCGGATAGTTGGAACCAACTAGTTTAGAAACCGTTCCAAGGTTTCCGGAAGGAGTAGGAGGAGGAGGAGGATGAGCCATAGGAGTGGTGGAGGTAGAGATGATGGGGGTGGAGATATCGGAATTGGCCATAGAGAAACACAGGAAGCCGCGCGAGTAGAAGAGAAGTCACGCGGATAGAAAAGAGGAATTTGTGCGAATAAGGAGTCCGCGACAAGAGGAATAGACAGCAGCGAAAAAGAAGGAAACCGCAGCGGGCTAAAGAGAAGAAGCTGTAACGGTCACGGTGTCAACACACCAGCGGCAAGAAGGGCTCCGACCAGGAAACAGACTAAGGGACAGAGGTCGCGCGAACTGGGAAGTTCGCGAGAAGAAGAGGAGATCGCACAAATAGGAAGGAGTCCAGGCGAACAGAGAAGAAGTCACGTGAACAGACAGGGTTCGAGTGGACGAGAAGAGAGCGAAAGGAAAGCAGAGAGTCTGCGAAAACAGGTCGCAGAAAAGAGGGAAGGAAGTCGCTCAAACAGGGCAGCGACAAGGAAAAGAAGCAGCGCGAATAGACAGGTATCCGGGCGAATAGAGAACGAAGCCGCGCGGACAGAAGAGCCAAAGGAATTAGGTGGAATAGATCGTTTTCTCTGATACCACGTGAAAGTAGCGAACACACAACTAAAAACAAGCTAGAACTTGAATAATTGAAAGTTTTATTATCCAAAAAGATAAGATTTACAAAGGTATGATCTCCATTTTATAGAATGGAGGAGAGAGGAGAGAGTACAAATAAACAATGTGGGACTAAAAAATTTACAAAGTTGTGCAGGTAGACATAAAAAGACCGATCAGGCCGCGCGGTTCGACAAATGGGCTAACCGCTTGGCAACACCAGAAGTAAGAGAACAAGTCACGGTAGGAGACCGCTAAACCGCCCAGTCTCCAAGTCGTCTGAGAGAAACCGCCAGACCGCTCGGACAACAAACAACAACAGTCTTGAAATCAAACCGCTGGAGAGAAACCGCCAGACCGCGCGATCTACAACCCGCCAAGCTTAGACCACTAGACCGCTCGGTCTCCTACTTCAACATTAGGTTTTAGGGTTGAGCACTTTTCGAGCTCTCTCCCCTCCTGCCTACCTTAGGACAAAGTCTGGATATCAAACCGCTTGTTGATGGTAGAACTGCTAAAGTAGATTGTTTACTCATTTGTTCTATTTACTTTTATATTCACTGTTGTTGACTAGTTCTATACCACCTGCTTTTTACTACTGATTATTTATATATATTGTACTCATGTTCCTTTCTCCGCCCGATGCCGAGGAGTCGCCGGGGGAGTGGATGTGATAGCCATTTAGTCTTTATGATTAACGATTGCTACGTCTTCCTTTTTAGGAGTAAACCCCGCAGATAGAGCAGTAGATTATGCAGCAGGGCGGCCAGGCCGGGACGATAGGGCCTGATGTGATGGTACCATCGCTTCCATCTGTTACCGATGTGAGTCTTTGGGAGATTTCAGTTATAGCCTTTGGGCGATTTTGTACTTTTACTCTGATATTATAGAATCTTGTTGATGCTTATGTTATTTGACGTACTTCTTTTGGACTATTTTACTTATGTGTGGATTTGACTTCTATTTTATATCCTTGGTTGGGTTGGCAAAGAATGATATTGATTATAGCCGGCAGGATAGGCGTCTTGTAGTACAGGTTTGCCTGTGTGCT
Source organism: Platanthera zijinensis (assembly GCA_039513925.1). Lineage (NCBI taxonomy): Eukaryota > Viridiplantae > Streptophyta > Magnoliopsida > Asparagales > Orchidaceae > Platanthera > Platanthera zijinensis. The sequence continues at coordinate 128,098,240 of CM077096.1, forward strand.
AACTCTACAACAAGGTGGCTGTTATGGGCATAAGACTCCCCTTGTGCCATGTTTGGTGTTCTGAGAGGGGGTCTTACAAATGGTATTAGCTTGATATAATCCTTAACTAAGGAAGTTATTGAACAATGGTTCCACCCCCGTTCGATTAGTCTGTTTGGGGACAAACTGACTTAGCAGAAGCAGTGGTGTGCTCATATGTAATTCACACTAAGTATGTCCATTTTTGACCTTAAGATTAGCCAACCTGACCTTAGGTTTGTACCTTATGTGTAGATCCCAGTGCACATTGAGCAAGTGGGGGGCACTCCCGCCCCATCCATACCCACACAGTTTCAGCAATCAGAGCTAGGGGAGAGACTCATAGCTATCTTGGATGCCTTTAGGTCCCAACAAGCCCAGTATAACAACAAGCACCATGCTCTAATTGGTTGAGCACTTTCCGAGCTCTCTCTCCTCCTGCCTACCTTGGGACAAAGTCGGCAGTATGCACGGAGGAATGGCTCGACATCGCGGAAGATATGATGGCGGGAATTAGATGTCCAAACAATATGACTATGACCCTGACAGTGTCACTTTTGGAACTGCATGCAAAAAGGTGGATGAAGTCTCTCATGGGCTCCACTTTCCAAGGAAGAGTCTATACAGATCTTGGTTGGAGCGAGTTTTTTAGAGCTTTCTTAGAGCACTTTATCCCTTCGTCAGCTTAAGATTGACTTGCAGAAAGATTCCTGCAGCTGAAGCAGGGATCCAAGTTAGTGATAGACTACCAGTGAGAGTTTCAGCATCTGGCTAGATTTGCTAACTCCTATGAGGTAGTCGACAAAGCATACGCTAAACGGTTCTATAAAGGCTTGCGGGACCCCCTGAGGCAAGCACTTTTGTTTATAGCAGACTCCAGCTTAACAGAGATAATTGACATGACAAAGAGGCTAGAGGCAGACCACTTGTGTAGTAGTAAGAGACCTGTTGAGGGTGTGATGGAAGCTAGACCTAGTAACAGAAGAAGGCATGACAATAGAGGTGGAAGAGGATACCAGAGAGGTGGCGGGCGTTTCCACCAGATTTTTAGAATGGAGTTCCCTGTCCTACAACCGCCAGCATTGTCTCCACCTCTATAGTTTCAATAGTTCCAACAACCAGAAGGGCGGTAAGCGCGAGTATGCTTCCAATGAAACCAACCAGGGCACATCCGATGTCACTGTCCACAGTTAGTTGGGAATTCTCCTCCTGCTCTCCCTCCGGCAGCTCCACGAGGATGGGGACATATGCGTGGTCGTGGACGGGGACCACGAGGAGGAAACCCCGGACCTGCTCGGGATCAGGTGTTTGTGCTGGGCATGGCATAGGAGCAGAACCCTCAGGAGGTGATTGCAGGTATGTTACATTTAATTAACACATTTTCAGCATTCACCTTAAGTTTCCTAAGATGTACTGGAAATCTAGCTTTGAGTATTTGCTATTAGTACTTAGGCACCGTAATGGTTGGTGGGAAACCGACCTATACTCTATTTTACCGGAGTCACACACTCGTTTGTGTCGGCAAATTTTTTTAAAGACTTAGAAGGGGTATAACACTTCACCGGTACCATCCGGAGGGTACGCCTCTTGGATGGCTCTGAAATGACTGCGTCCTCAAAGTGTGAGTTGGGGGTACTCCTTGGAGGAAGATTCTTTGTACCTCGGCAATAGTGTTGAGAATGACGGAATTCAACCTCATTCTGGGCATGGCATGGCTGGATTGGCACCACCCCAAGATAGATTACACGACAAAGCGAATCATTTTCAGACATGAAGACTCAAAAATCTCTTTCCAAGGTATTAAGTTCATACCCCTCATGTTATTGTCTTTTATACAGGCCTTAAAAGCCCACATGAAAGGGGATGAAGTTTATATGATTTGCTTTTCATTGAAAAAGATGGCAATGGATATCAAGGATGTGCGGGTGGTGCAAAATTTTACCGAGGTATTTCCTGAGAAATTGCAAGGATTACCCCCCACATAGAGAGGTGTATTTTCAAATTAAGCTAGTACCGGGTGCAAAGCCCATCTCTCGGACCCCGTATAGAATGGCCCCAAAGGAACTCGCCGAGTTTAGAGTTCAATTGCAATAGTTTGTAGAGTCAGAGTTTATTCGCCCCAGCTCATCACCTTGGGGAGCCCCTATCCAATTTTGTCAAAAAGAAGGATGGAACATTGCAATATTGTATCGATTATCTGGAGCTCAATCGACTGACGGTGCGGAACACCTATCCGCTACCCCGGATCGACGAGTTGTTCGATCAACTGGTGGGATCACAATGGTTCTCCAAGTTGGATTTGCACTCAGGGTATTACCAATTGAGGATACAAGAGGAGGAATGTTCAGAAAACATCTTTTAGCTCAAGGTATGGCTTGTACGAGTTTACCGTGATGCCATTTGTGTTTGGTCCATGGTTCCCAATGTCCTTGATTTATGAGATGTCAAACAGGTCAATGACACACACATCAACTATATTTGATGTGCATTTGAGGTCTTGAGTGCAGGTAGTCCATATCATATTGATTGGACATGTGGACACACTAAGTGGTTGCTGGACACACCAAAAATCACCTAAGTCCACAGGCGTTGAGTGGAGCAATCTCACTCAATGCCAGAGGTATGGAATTATTAATATCTAGTAGAAATTTGACTAAGTACAAAATCATTTAGTGTAGTCTACTCACTCAACGCCATATAACATATAGTGTTGAGTGTAGTCAACTTACTCTACGCCATATAACAAATAGCGTTGAGTCTGTCTGAGCCTAAATGGAAGATAGTCAAAAATGTGGCTAAGTCCATAGGAATTGAGTGTAGTCTACTCACTTAATGCCATACAAAAAATGGCCGTGAGTCAGGCTAAGTCAGCCTAATCCTAGAGAAATTAGCTGAAAATGTGGTCAAGTCCACAAGCATTGAGTGTGGTCTACTCACTCAACGCCATACAACTTTTAGCGTTGAGTATTGCTGTGCCAGTCAACTCCACAGAAAAGTTTGGCAAAATTTTCACTAAGTCCACATGCGTTGAGTGTAGCTTACTCACTCAATGCTAGATAACATAAAATTATGTTAATTAGTTTGGCGTTGAGTGAAACTTACTCTCTCAACGCCAAGGTGAAAATTTTTTTGCTAAGGAAAATAGCGTTGTGTGAGATAAGCTCACTCAACGCTCTCAATGCTCTCAACTCTCTCAACGCTCTTGACACTCTCAATGCCTTGGAGTAGAAATTTTCCTAAGTCCAAAAGCGTGGACTGCTTGACTTTCATCAAACTCAGCTTTTTCAAACTGAGCTCAGCGATCGTCGAGCTGAGCCAAATTACTCAGTTTAGCCCGAAGTTTGTCGAACTCAATTCAGCCTTTCATCGATCTAAGTTTGCTGTTCGAACTGAACTTTTGCATTCGGCGAGCTGAGCTCAACGTTCATCAAACTTAGCTCAGCTTTTGTCAAGCTCAATACTTAGACAGAATTTTGTCAAAGTGTTGTGGCATTGAGTGATACCTACTCACTCAATGCTTTTGGTTTTGATGATTGAATTTTGTTTAAGTCCAGAGAAGCTGGATCATGCTGACGTAAGCAAAGTCAAATTGTCAACCAAAATTCAAATAGTGTGGAATTATTGCTAGAGCCATTGGCGGCCAACTGTCATCATCTTCTGCACTTTTCAAGGAAAATTTCCATCATATATTGTTGGGGCCTACACACAGCAAGGATCCGTTAAAACAAATTTAAACAGAAGGGATGCGCTGGATTGCTTAATCTCAGCCATCAATCTTGGTGGTGGGGCCGACTGCTCATTTTGCCTTCTGAGTATAAAAGGAAGCAATCGGCCAGAGAAAAAGACGAAAAAAACACAACCAAGAGAACAATAGATTCCTCGTTTAGATTATTTGAAAACAACTAGAAGGGAGGGAGAACATAATCTTCTTCCTCGCCATTTTCGTCGAGCCTGAAGGAGTTCTGCACAGAGAACCTTGCTGGGAAGGAGATAGTTAGAGCAATTACCATTCGCAATAGCAGGATCAGATTTCATTCTAAGGGAGCAGATCTACAAGTTCTGCAGAAGGAAGGTTAGTTGTTTTAAGAAAGAATCTATTTCCTACATCATTGTATTCAACAGCAAAAGGTTGGGCTGATATTTGCTCAGTCTAGGAAGAAGATGACATAGAGTTCTTGATCTAGTGTCTAATCATATAATCTTTCTCTATTTCTTTCTTGTGTAAAGATTCTTAGTGAATTTGGAGTTGTAAGCCTATTTTATAAAGGCTAAGGTCTTTGTGACCTGTGTTTGGCTTTGTGCCGGGTGAAAGGTCGTTGTGACCCTAGGGTTGGCTTAGTGCCTAATTATTAGGTCTGTGTGACCTGTGTGGTCCCACGAGATCTGTGATGTAAGCTATTAAGTAGCTGAGTTTTTGAGGGAGAGCCGAATCTAACACACTATGAGATAGGCGTAGAGGGACAGTGGATGTACCCATGATTGGGGAACCACTACTAAATTGATGTGTTGTCTGTGAATGTTCTTACAAGCTGATAACTAACCTAATCACAGGCACAAAAATCTGATAACAAATTAGAAAAGGTAAAATAAAGACAAAAACCTATTCACCCCCCCCGCTAGGTGTTTAGCTAACATTGAAAACAAGACTTTCAAGTGGTATCAGAGAGAGGTTACTCTTTAAAGGACTTAACAGTCTGAGTAGAACACCAAGGTTAGCAAGAAGTCTGTCTCCATGGGTTCAGGAATGACCAATAGAGAGCTGAGTGTCGTGAGACTTCCAATCTATAAGAAGGAAGATTTTGACATCTGGAAAGCAAGGGTGAGGCAGTTCATGGAAGCTGCTAACCCTAGAATGTACATTACAGTTGAAGAAGGACCATTCATCCCAATAAAAGTCTCTACACTAGATTCTAATGTCAAAACCCCCAAGACATATGATGAGATGACTAAGGATGTGTTGGCCCTAGCCTCAATAGACAAGAGGGCAAAGAATATCATCATGGGTGATGTGGATGATTCTACACTTCAGAACCTGATCCATTGTACAATAGCAAAGGAAATATGGGAAACACTTGTGATTTACATGGAAGGGACAAATGAGGTTAAAGATGATAGGAAGTCCATGCTCAACCAAGAGTATGAGGCTTTCAGACAATCCAAGGGGGAGAACATAACCACCTGTTATGAAAAGTTCTTTAGGATTGTGAATGATCTAAAGACTTATGGAAGAGTGTTCAGTCACTATGAACTTAATGACAAGTTCCTTAGATCTCTCTCTAGAGAGTGGAACACAAAAATCTATGCCATAAGAGAAGTGACAAAGTTGGGTGACACTGCTCCTCACACACTCTTTAGGAAGCTGCTGTCATATGAGATGTAGCTGGAAACAAGGAGAGAAGAGGAGACTAACAACAAGTCTCAGGTAAGAGACAAAACTGTGGCTTTCTAAGCTGAAGGGACCAGCAAAAGCAGAAGAAAGTATCCCTCTCCCCCAAGGAGATATGTTGAATCTGATTTTGAGAGATCAGAGGGAAGTCCATCAGATTATCAATGGTATGATGGAGATTTTGCTGCCTTTACTAGGCAATTCCAGAAGTTCTTAAGTAAGAAGCACTGGAGAGGAAGGCCTTCCATCTCCTCTCATCCCAAGGATGACTACTACAAAGGCAGAAGAAAGTCCTCTAAGGAGGAAAGGTATGGTTCAAAAACTGGTAAACAGGTTTCCTCTAACATAACTTGTTATCATTGCAGAAAACCTGGGCATATGATAGCTGACTGCCCAATCAAAAGGAAGGAACACAGTAAGAAAAATGACTACAAAAAAAGGCAAGATGGAGAAATCCCTCATTGCCAAAAAGCAAAGAAGCTGGATTGACTCCTCCACATCAGAGTCAGAAGAAGAAGAAGAAGCCTACATTGTGTTGTACTCTACTAAAGAAGGAGCTGTAGAAGCAGACTGCATCAAAAGGCTGGCTGCTTTAGAAGAAGAAGCTGAGAAGGTTCGTCCTGCTGTCAGGATTGAAGACAGGGCCACTCTATCATAATCTGATAGTGATTCAGAGGTCGATTCTGAAGATGACAGCTACTACATTGGGCTGATAGCTAAGTCAGATAAAGAAATCAGCCAGGATCAGTCTAGTCCAAGCAAGGTAAATTCTATTACTCGTTCTGCTTGTTCAAATTATGAATCAGTTCTAGATTCTTGTGCCTCTACATCATGTGATGATGATGGCTCAGAATCTGAGAGAGACATCAATCAATTGATTGATAAATATGGTGAACTTATGCATGCTCTAAAGAAGAGCAAGCTCCTTGCCAAATAGCAGGCTCAGGAAATGGTCTCTTTAAAGCTTGCTGCTTCAGAATAAGCAAAATTGCTGGATCTGAAGATGCAGGAAGCTATCAAACTGAAGAATGTGATAATCATTAAGATGAGCACCATAACCTTCAATAATAACCATATCAGGAATCTTGAAGGAAAGCTCCAAAAGGAGAGGGAACTTGTGGCTAGCTACTCCAAGCCTAGCATAGTGTTGCCCTTAATAGACTCATTCTTCTCCAAAAAGGGAATGAAAGGGTTGGGATTCAAGGGAAGGACAAGAGCTGCTAATCCCAAGAGAAAGGGCAAAACTCAAGTGGAGCCACTAGCCTCTAAGCCTCCTATAAAATTTGTTATAGTGCAATTTCCTTCCAACAGCCATGACCATGAGAGTATTTATGGTCACTGGAATCATGCTAGACCATCTTGTGTGAACAAAGATGTTCCACAATAGGGTGGCAGTTATAGCAAAGGTGCAAGTACCTATGAGAAAATACAAATGACCAATCCTGGACCATTTGTGTTTGGTGCAACAACCCCTTCAGTCAAGGGTAAAGCTGCTGACTGTTCTCAAATTCCTCTAGTCCACTTTAAGATAAAGGGGAAGGCTATCAGTATACCTGACCTAGGCATCTCTGAGGCCATCCAGGGTATGCTGTCTAAAAAGAAAGCTGTTGCTAGAAGGGCTCGAGATATCCCAAGCACTTCTACTGCCAGACCCACCACTTATCAAACCGGGGCTGGAAAATCATGGAACAAGACTTCTGCTACTCTTTTTAAACCCATAGCAGCTGTTAATACAACCACTAGACATGCTCCAAAAAGAAGGTATAATATCCATGAGTGTTGGTGTTGTGGCAAAGTAGGCCACTTTGTTGTTGATTGCTAGCACAATCATAGTGTGCAAAGAGCAAATGTCAGCTTGCCTGATAGAAAAGCTGTAGGCATGCTGAATTATTTTCAATCTAACAGGCACCAAGGACCAAATAAAAAATGGGGTCCTAAGGTTAACTAATGTGTGTTTTGCAGGATAGTCCAAGTGCTCATACCCCTATATGGTACTTGGACAGTGGATGTTCTAGGCACATGACTGGAACAAGGAGCATGATGAAGGATTATGCTCTAGTAAGGAATGGACCAAAGGTAATATTTGGTGGATCTAAAAAAGGAGTGACTAGAGGTTATGGTAAGATCTCTAATGGCATAGTCACTATCACTAGAGTAGCCTATGTGGAAGGGTTGCAACACAACCTGATAAGCATTAGCCAACTATGTGATCTAGGCTATGATATAGTATTCCACAAGGATGAGTGCTAAATTAGGAGGTTAAGTGACCAAGAGGTGATCTTAACAGGCACTAGGAGTGGAAATGTGTACTGTTTAGATTTCCTATGTTCTAGCAAAGACTCACCTGTATGCCTTGTTGCAGATGAGAAAGCCTCTTCATGTATCTAGTGGCACAAGAGGCTAGCCCATCTAAATTATAGGACGATAAGCAAGCTGTTTAGTAATGAGCTGGTTAGGAATGGGCCTAAGTCTATATGCACTAAGGAGGGTATCTGCTCTTCATGCCAAAAAGGCAAACAGACTAAGACCTCCTCAAGAGCATTGGCACCAAAGACTCAGTGAGGTGCTTATACCTCTTACATATGGATCTGTTTGGTCTTATGCCAATTCAAAGTCTAGGTAGGAAAGTCTATACCTTTGTGGTTATTGATGGCTTTTCCAGATTTGCCTGATTGTTCTTTCTAAGGAAGAAATGTGAAACCCCTGATGTTTTTCAGACATTTGTCAAGCAAATTCAGAATGAATTCAACGACACTGTGGTCAAAATCAGAAGTGACTATGGCACTTAGTTTCAGTCTGAGTGCATGACAAGGTTTTATGAAGAGCTAGGTATTCATCAAGAGTTTTCCTATCCTAGAACAGCCTAGCAAAATGGAATTGCTGAGAGGAAAAAGAGGACACTCATAGAGGCTGGTAGAACCTTACTAAGTGACTTATCCCTCCCAGAATATTTCTGGGCTGAGGAAGTTAACACTACATGTTATGTCCTTAATAGGGCTTCTATCACCAAGAGTCACAAGAAGACTCCCTATGAGATCTTGAAGGGCAGAAAACCAAACCTGAGCTATTTCAGGATCTTTGGTTGCAAGTGTTATGTGCACAACAATGGAAAAGTCTATTTAACTAAGTTTGCTATAAAATAATGAAGGGATATTTATTGGGTACAACACTCATAGTAAGGCATATAGAGTCTACAACTTAACTACCCAAGTTGTAGAAGAGTCAATGCATATTATATTTGATGAATCCAACATGGTTAACTATGAGCTTCCAAGCTCCTCCTCTTATAGTATTGCAGGTATAGAGCAGTTGATGGACAAGCTGACCATCAAGGAAGCTACCCCCATAGTCCAAGAAAATGATGATGGACTTCCTACTCTAAGAGAAGGAGACAACATACCTGAAGAAAATGAAGATCAGTTAGCTGAAAACCCTGAAGATCAGCAAGCTGCAGCTAAATTGCCTCCAGATACCAAGCATCTAAGGGACCATCCAGTACACCAAATTATTGGTGATGCAAATCTTGGAGTCCAGACAAGAAGCAGGAGCATGAATACAACTCTCTACTCAAGCTTCCTGTCTCTAGTAGAACCAAAGAAGTTTGAAGAAGCAATCAAGGACAAGTTCTGGATTAGAGTAATGCAAGAAGAACTGGACCAATTTAAGAGATGTAAGGTCTAGAAGTTGGTCCCAAGACCACAAGGACAAAATGTCATAGGGACTAAGTGGATCTACAGGATCAAGTTGGATCAAGATGGCATTATTGCCAAAAATAAGGCTAGACTGGTGGCTAAATGCTATAGGCAAGAAGAGGGCATAGAATTTGACCACATTTTTGCCCTAGTAGCAAGACTGGAAGCCATAAGGATCTTCCTTGCATTTGCAGCCCATCAGGGATTCAGAGTCTACCAGATAGATGTCAAGTCTGCATTCCTGAATGGAGACATAAAAGAGGAAGTATATGTGGATCAGCCACCAGGTTTTGTAGATCCTAACTCTCCCAATTTTGTTTATAAACTTAGGAAAGCTCTATATGGTCTAAAGCAAGCTCCTAGGGCTTGGTATGAAACCTTTTCCAGCTTCCTAATTGAGAATAAATTCTCAAGGGGGAAGATATAAAAGACCCTATTACTAAGGGAATCAAAGGGCAAGCTTTTCCTAGGCAAAATATATGTTGATGACATTATCTTTGGATCAACTGATGACAACCTTTGCAGGAAGTTTGCTAAAATTATGCAAGAGAAGTTTTAAATGAGCAGCATGGGTGAGCTCAAGTTCTTCTTGGGACTCTAAGTAAGACAGACTGATGATGGATTGCCCATATCCTAGTCAAAGTTCACTAGAGAGCTAATAAAAAAATATGGTATGGAGAATTCCTCAACCATGAGAACTCCCATGGGATCAAGTATGCCAATAAGCAAAGATGAGACAGGGAAACATGTTGACGAGTCTTTATATAAAGGGATAATTGGCTCCCTTCTATACCTGACTGCTAGTAGGCTTGACATCATGTATGTCACATGTGTCTGTGTGTAACATCCCATTTCCGACTAGACCCCTGGGAGTGGTTTTGTCTTAACAGAACCCTAGGAAGCCCAGGAATTGAAGTTTATCGACCAAGATTTCGAGTCAAGGGGTGGTCATGCCCGTACCTGACCTGTCACGCCCGTAACCAACCCGTCACGCCTGTGACCTAGGGCGTGACCCCTTCGACGATCGTCGACCTCAGGAAGACGATCGTCGAGCTCAGAAATGCTAACATGGGCCTGACACGCCAGTGACCAATATATCACGCCCGTGACCTTGGAATGGTGTTGAGTGAGCTAAGCTCACTCAATGCCGTGGTCTGGATGGCGTTGAGTGAGCCTACCTCAATCAAAGCTATAAGTGGAATGGCGTTGAGTGCACTGACTACACTCAATGCCATCTTGTGTCGTCAGGTTGGCGTTGAGTGAGTTGAGCTCACTCAATGTCGTAGACTGGATGGCGTTGAGTGAGCTTAGCTCACTCAACGCCGTAAGTTGTCAGACGGGATGACGTTGAGTGCATTGAGTGCACTCAATGCCATAAGTTGAACGACGTTGAGTGCACTGACAGCACTCAATGCCATTTGGTGCTGACTGGAGGGCATTGAGTGAGCAGAGCTCACTCAACGCCATAATCGGGACGGCATTGAGTGAGCTAAGCTCACTCAACGCCATACTCTGGACGGCGTTGAGTGAGCTAAGCTCACTAAATGCCATCGTTTAAAAGGGGCTTATTCAGGATGGCGTTGAGTGAGTAGAGCTCACTCAATGCCATGATCCGGATGACGGTGAGTGAGCTGAGCTCACTCAATGCCATAGTCTGGGAGGCCACTCTGATGGCGTTGACTCAACGCCGTATCTGGGATGGCGTTGAGTGAGCTGAGCTCACTCAACGCCATTTTACTTAGTTTTTTTTTTCTGGCCGATCTTTTTGGCTGGGTGCTGGTTTAGTTGAACCGGGCAATTTCTGGAAGCGGGCCAGGATGTCTTAAATGGACCGTTTCTCTTATTAAGACTTAATTAAAACCATATTTAGTGAATTGGACCGGTCAATGCCACGTGGCAGCCGACTCCTCTCCTTCCAGCCATGGCCGAGCGTCGGTTTGCATGGCCATTAATTATTTGTTAAAGCTCAGCCCCATCCTCTCTTCTTGGAAATGACTGGATTCAACTCCTCTCAGGGAGAGGAGGAGTTTCCAGCCTTCTCTTAGCTGTTTAGAGTCGTTTAAGCTCCCCTCCACCATGGCCGAGCTTGCTCTTGAAGAGGAAATAATGGCTGGACAGCCTATAACAGCCCACTCCCCATTTCTTCCCTTAAAAAAAGGTCCCTTAGGCTCAGAGATGAAGTTTCCAACCCTGACCCGACGAATTGAAGCTTGTGCTGCGCTGTAGAAGAATTCCGACGATGCCACCACCGCACAAATAGCATCCCGACGATCGGCTCGACTCCAAACCGCGAATAAGGTCCTCCTCTACTCCTTCTATGGGTAGATCTTAGAAATTACTTAGGAGAGTTGTCGAGCTCAAAGGAGCAATATTGAGCGAGCTTTTCCATTGTTTTTCAAAAATAAATGGTGGTCGGGTTCGCCGGAAACCGCCTCTCCGGCGGCCGTGCCGCCGCCTGACGGTAGCCCTAACGTCAACAGAGGTGGTGGTGGTGGTGGCCGGCCAGGGAGATGGTTGGGTGGCCGGGAAATAGCTTTAGAAAAGCTACAGGTTTTAAGCATTTTTAGGTTGCTGGTTCGGGCTCTTTGAGAAGATGAACAGTAACCTATAATTCTAAATTATTATATTTATATATAAAATATAGTGATTTATCAAGCTCTCTTTTATGCTATTTAATAAAGTACATAGAGGCTTTTTATGTAGAAGTAACCAACATAAAATCTGTAGCCCAATGGGTCTACTATATTTCAAAATTGATTTGGGTCAATTTGGTCAACTGGTTTGACCAGGGCACCTCTTTTGGTGGGATCTAGACCTAGATCTAGGCAGAGACAAAAAGGTGTGCCCAACTTTCATCCTTTCCCCAAATGTTCTGAAATTTGGGCAGGGAGTCTATTCTAACTATACCTAGGGCCTATCTAAAAATGAGAATTTTTGGAGAATATTTTTCTATAATTTTTGTAAAAATTGAATAATTCATGTATAATTTAATTAGGTGTTCTAAACACCTCAAAATCCACACAAATTTGGGTGGGAGGTCTTAGGGAGAATGTTAGAACTCTGGTAAAAATTCCACCTCATTTGGAAGTGTTTCGATTAAGTTTTAACTGGACCCTAGGTTGGCCCTTATAGGGTTAATTAGGTCAATTCATTCCTTTTGGGATTTGAGTTGTCAAACAACCTCAACAGAGGCTGATATTTTTTCCACTGGCTTTTTTGGGCATGACATACCCTCTAATATAATTTAGGGTGGTTTGGGATAGGGTAGCCCTAGAACCCTAGGGTAGGTCCGTTAGTAGGGATTTTAGGGTTGTGAAGGTCTTGGGGTCAAATGACCTTGGACTGACTTGAAAGTTGGTGGAGAGGACCATAGGGACATTATAGTTCTTTGGACAAAATCTTAGGGGCTTTGGAGACAGTTAGGAAACCTAAAATCTTAACCCTAGTTTAGGTCACAAACCTTAATTTGAGTTATTAAGCTATCAACTGAACTTCAAATCAAGTAAAGTTTGGGCAAAGTGATTTTATGGTCTACATGGCCATAATATAATTTTGTTGAGGCTTTTGGATTAATTTGTACAGTACTTCATTCACAACCCAAGTTGTGCCCTAGATATTTATTTTGATGATTTTGGGATTCCTGTTAACTGGAATGTTATGAAATCTTGTATTAGGGTATCTTATAGCATGTTATACCTTCTGTAGTTTTCTTGGGAGTTTTATCTGATTATTTTGGGTACTTGCTTCTTTAATGTACCAATTGTGATATGTAGTAAAAAATACAAATAATGCCCATTTATTATTTGGAAATTTATGAAATTTGGTCAGTGGGTGTTTCAGATTATGATAGTCATCATGTAAATTTCTATGGATTTTTAGATAATTAAAAATAGTACCGCCTTCTCTAAGCTAGGAAAATTAGTGTTTTACATTAAAATAAATTCAGAGTCCAAATATTGGAGAAAAATTATGGGACTTGGTTTCTGATGATTTCAGGTCACCATAAAGCTTCTATAATTTTCTTGGGATTTTTGGATATATATTTACAGTACTTGCTTCACAATATAGTAAAAGTGACCTAAAATAATAAATTAGGAAATGTAGGCCTAAACACCCTTGAAATTTCTCAAAATTTGGAATTACTGCTTAAATACCTCATTGGATTTTTACTGATTTTATGGTGATTTATTGTTGTTTCATTAGTGCACTTCATGTTCATACTAGGGCATTGGGAGGTTTAGAATAAATAAATTAAATGCCCGATAAATAAGGAAAATTTGGAAATCTCAGAATTAGTTATATTAGGTCATGGTGGACTCCCAGTATTGATTTTAGGGCATTTGGATGAGAAATTTGGAGTACCCCCTAACGGGAGCACCATGTAGCTTAGTGTGGTCTGCATATAGTGATAGGACCGGAGTAGGCTAGCTCGGAGGTTAAAGTCACCTAGGAGTAGAGCTAATTAATATAAAGAGGGTCTTGGCTCAAGGGTAGAAATCAATAACAATAAGTGCCTTGGAAAGGGAGCTTTGGGATTCAACCCATCATAGCTCCTAGTATCGCTGCGAGCCCTTCACCGGGTAAACCTCGGGAAGTCCAAGGTTAACCTTAAATCTTAGGAATAAAATGATCAAGAGTAACCCTAATAATAGTTGCACCTCACACCTACACTTGTACACTTAGGAAGAAGAATTGGCATGGAAAGGGTAGAGTAGGTCCGTGGTCTAAGGGCCTACTAGTAATGTCAATGGTCTGGTTTGTGATTGGGAAGTCCGGGGAGCTGGATGCTCGGGGACATGGTATAAATTTGGATGTCTAGGGAGCGGGATGCTCGGGGACTTAGTATATGCTTGGTAGCCTAGAGAGTTGGAGGCTCGGTAACAGGAGAACTCGTACAAATATAACTGTCATGATTGCATGTGCATAAAAGTGGTGGGTCATCGTTATTGGACGATCGATCACACCGACGTCGGTACGTTGACTCGGCGGTGTGGGACACTTAGCCAAAGAAAGCCTGGTGGATATAGCCAGCACTAGTACGCGGATACTCTAGGTTGTGTTCTTCTAGGGGCGTACGGAAGGGCTAGGCCTGGTAGTGTGGTTACCCGCCTAGGAGTGGGGGGCCCAACCCACTGTCTCCGTTTGCCACTACGGAGGTTCCTGGGAGTGAAGCTAGCTTCCCGAACAGGGGGAACTAAAGGTCTGTGCGCATGGAGTCGTGTGGGTGTGTTGCACTTGCTTGTGCATTCCATAGCATATTTGCGTGTCATATCATAAACATTGCCACCTATCGTATAAAATGGTATGGGACGTTTTATACGATAGGCCCTGCAAAACGACCCCTTTGTCTATAGGGGTAATCCCTATAAATCAATGGTTATATTTCTTATGCTTTTACTTACTTGCTACTCCTTTATGTTTGATAACCGACACCCCAACGTATAAGTGGTATGGGACACTTTATACAATTGGAGCCCTACAAAAGATCCCTTAGCTTATGCGCTTCCGCACATAAGTTAAGGTTACATTTCCTACTTTCTGCTTCTGTCATATTTACTATGGAATTGTTAGCATAGGTCCGCTGTCACCTGCTTTTGACTTATTCTCCACCTTCATGTCCTTCCCTTTCTTCCTCTCCGCTCGGTACCTAGGAGACATGGGGGGAGGGGTAGGGGATGATAGGGCTTAGTCTTGTAGACTAACAGTTTTCGAACCACAACATTTTAGGTGTACCATATGGAAGGGTCACGAGTTTTGAAGTTTCTGACAGAGTTGACCCCGCGACCGTGTTACCATTGTCACCAGCCAGGACATACATGGGTCAAATGCCCCTTGATGGGTGGGATCCCACCAGCTTAGCAGCTAGGAGGCCGAGGACGTAGACGCAGACGTGGATTGCGAGGCAGCGACTGCAGGCTGAAAAGGAAGAAGCACCCAGAGATGCAGCACCAGCAGAGTACGAAGTCGGTGGAGATAGGCCAGTCTAGCTTGGGTGCTCTCGGTTCAATGACTGTTATAGTGACACTTAGTTTTAGTTTTGCTTCCGCGAGTGACTTGTAGTGAGGATTACATGTACTGGGCACAAGCCCTCCTTTTGTACTCCGATTATTATTATTGTGGACTCTCCTTTCGTGGAGATTTATTTATAAACATGTGGTTATGGTGGACTAGATTTATATTTACTTATACTGCTGTTCTGCGATCGATTTTGCCGGCAGGATCTGCATTTTGTAATGACGACCTTCCCGGGCGTGATGGTGTCACCGCAAAGCGGCGGTTCTAGGCCTAAGAACCCGGTGTTTAAAAGAAAAAAAAAAGGGGTCTTACAAAAGGTATCAGAGGAAACCTCGATCGGAAAAGTAGCAGTCCACTAACCCTGGGTCACCCCTGCTCGAGTTTAGTTTGGGGACAAACTAAGCAGCGGAAGCAGTGGTGTGCCCATAAGGGAAATCACATGTGAAAGTCCACTTCATCATTAATTGGAATTCCTCTTCGTAGCCTGCGGCAAACCCTGCCCCAGCAAAGAACACCTCCGGCTACGAAGATCTCACCTTATAATCCTCTAACCAACGAGTTAGACTCAACCAACTAGGACTCGTGACTAACCATGACAATTCATAGTACGCCCTAGTTCAAAATAGACCTTGGGTATAAATTTGGTTAAGGTAAGGAGATACCCAAAGAGAATAAAGGAGGTGTTTAGCACGAGAATGACTACCTAAGACGTAAACTCAGGTGTCCCTACTATCCCAATCATGGATTATTCAAAGCGGTAGACTACTTTAAGGAGAATTGAGACCAATAATACATTAGCAGAATGGTAAAAGACAAGTAGTCTTAACCCTCAATACCGTTATTAAAATTACCTGAAGGTAACCACCGAGACAAACACTGAGGGTCGGATAGGAATTCAAGTTCGGAAGATAACCATTTAGGATTGGGAACATTTTGACCCGGATAAGGTTGTCGTAAATGTGACTCAGAGAGTTTAAAGTATGGAGTATATTAACGAGTTTCAGGGTGGAACCCCAAGTCAAAGATTGATGCCCTAGGGATTGTGCACCCAGCTAGGACAGATGTAACAGGGTAATATCAAAAATACTTAGCCCAAGATAGGTAGGGGCTCATCTTTTGTTTATTGGGGGCTAAACTTTTATTTATTGGGCAAATTAGTATTTGCTTGGGTTCCCGTGACCTAGTTTAAGGAAAGTGGCGTAACAAACATAGTGAGATTGAAGTCGATATAAATAGACGTTATTCGGGCGAACATATGATTTTGTAAAAAAAACATGTTTGGAATGATGACCCGTAGCATTACCAAGACAATGCCATTGTAATAAGACGGAGTAATTACGAGAATTGACTATTATCACGTGAAATTAGATGACAGGTAACAAGATTAGGGATATCTGAGAAGGTAAAGATTTAATCGCTATGTTGTATCATCAGAAGGATGATGTATCTCAGAACATGTACCCCCGGAGTGGAAATTTGAGGACATCGCAATGGATTTTATTCATGGACTTCCCCGATCGGGATGGCATTGAGTGAGCTAAGCTCACTCAACGCCAAAATCTTGACGGCGTTGAGTGAGCTAAGCTCAGTCAATGCCATAATCTGGACGGCATTGAGTGAGCTAAGCTCACTCAACGCCATTGTTTAAAAGGGGCTTATTCAGGATGGCATTGAGTGAGCAGAGCTCACTCAATGCCATGAGCCGGATGGCATTGAGTGAGCTGAGCTCACTCAACACCATAGTCTGGGAGGCCACTCTGATGGCATTGTGAAAGTGAAGGGATAGATACTACTCTAGAGGGGGGGTGAATAGAGTTATCAAATTTTGCACTAGACAAAACTTAATGGTCTACCCAACTCCCTTGGAGTGAAGTGCGGAATGAAAGATTATAGATATAGATTTAACCCTAGAGCCTAACACAAGTGGAGTGCACAAACTCAAGCTAACTGTAATTACAGTTAAGGCTTGGAAAAACCTAATCAGCAACTAGCAACCTAGTTATATCTAATCACAGCCACAATACAGGAATTAAACAATAGAATCCAGACGACACAAGGAAATTTATAGTGGTTCCCCAAACAACTTGGGTACGTCCACTCTTCTACCCACACGGTAGGAATCCACTCAGGTTTTTGATCAGGTGCCCTGCCACCAACAGAATCTGCTTCAGGTAGATTCAGAAACCCTTTAGACTTTTGATCAGGTGTCTAAAAACCAAGCACAGGTTTTTGATCAGGTGCCCTGCCACCAAGGGATACTTTTGAAGGGAGTAATAACCCTGTACAGGAGGGGGAAGAAGGTTAAGATGTCTTCTCTATTTTACAATAGATTAGAGAAGCACAAAAACTTGCACTGAGCTAGAATGCTCTAAAGAATCAAGGCTCCCCCTGGCTCAAAGATGTCCAGGTGAAGTCTTGCTTCAGTGCAGAAAACTCTTCAGAAAGTTCTGAAGGAAAAGCTACAGGAAGAAAATAAATAACAAAATTAAATCTCTTCAAGCAGCTATCTTCTTCTTTCTTCTTCTTCAAAGGATCTCTGAGTTTGAACTTCATGAAAGCAGGAGAACTCAGGTTGAAGAAGAGATGAAGATCTTAACACTTCTCAGTTAGATGGAGTTTGCTGAGAGCAGAAAGCTTGAAGGCTTGAATGCTTGAATGAACAACTGGTTAGCTATTAGCTAGCTTGAATCCTTCTTCAAAGGGTTCTTTATATAACACCAGCAAGCAACGGCTCTCTTCCATTTGAATTATTTGTCTTCTTCTGAGCCTTGAGACCTGGGCTGTAAATATCAAGAAGACAGAAACATCTCTGCAGCAAAACATTCTATAAAAGGAATAACCCTTTTTCTAAGAAGCTGCAGGCTTAAATCAAATAACAGAAGGACTAAATAAAGTCACATCAGAAATAATCTCTTTATAGCAAAGAAGAAGACTTTTCAGTCTAACGGCTATAAAGGGCTGTCAGCAGATAAAGTAATTTATAAAGACAGCTAATAAGACAAACAACTTTATCTTAAAAAGATTTGACTCAGGCAAAAGAGATGGAGCAAATATTGCCTGGTAATTTTATCATACAGCTTAAAACAAAGTGCCAGAAAATGTATTAATTAATTAAATATAATAAATAAATACAAAATATAAAGGCAGGCAGAAAACGTCGAACGACCTTCGGAGATCGTCGACCGACGCACGGAGATCGTCGATCTATCGGGCAGATAGTCGAACGATCCAGATAGTCGACCTATCGAAGAAGATAGTCGAACTACCCCGGCAGATAGTCGACCTATCAGAACAGATAGTCGAACTATCAGATAGTCGATCTATCAGGGCAGATAGTCGAACTATCAAGCGCAAACAGATAGTCGACCTATCAAGCAGATAGTCGACCTACCTCAGAAAACAGATAGTCGACCTATCAACAGATAGTCAAACTATCAGCGCAGAACAGATAGTCGACCTATCAACAGATAGTCAAACTATCAGCGCAGAACAGATAGTCGACCTATCAACAGATAGTCGAACTATCAGCGCAGAACAGATAGTCGACCTATCAACAGATAGTCGAACTATCAGCACAGAACAGATAGTCGACCTATCAACAGATAGTCGAACTATCAGCGCAGAACAGATAGTCGACCTATCAACAGATAGTCGAACTATCAGCGCAGAACAGATAGTCGACCTATCAACAGATAGTCGAACTATCAGCGCAGAACAGATAGTCGACCTATCAACAGATAGTCGAACTATCAGCGCAGAACAGATAGTCGACCTATCAACAGATAGTCGAACTATCAGCGCAGACAAAGCATCGACCAACTGATAGACGATCGTCGATCAGTCGATAGACGATAGTCGAGCGGCGTTCGACTATAGTCGAACGAAAAACCTACTTAACCAAATTCTCAATCTGGAAAAGTGAGGACTCTACAACTAGACTTCTAACCATTGACCATAGATATTTCTTGGGTCAAGGAGCACAAAGGAGAGGACTAAACTCAAATCAAACTAGGGTACCAACACATTGAGTGAGCATAGCACACTCAACGCTGTCTCTGGGATGGCGTTGAGTGAGCTGAGCTCACTCAACGCCGTAGCATGGATAGCGTTGAGTGAGCAGAAATCACTCAACGCCATTTTACTTAGTTTTTTTTTCTAGCCGATCTTTTTGGCTGGGTGCTGGTTCACTTGAACCGGGCCATTTCGGGAAGCGGGCCAGGATGTCTTAAATGGGCCGTTTCTCTTATTAAGACTTTATTAAAACCCTATTTAGTGAATTGGACCGGTCAATGCCACGTGGCAGCCGACTCCTCTCCTTCCATCCATGGCCGAGCGTCGGTTTGCATGGCCATTAATTGTTTGTAAAAGCTCGGCCCCATTCTTTCTTCCTGGAAACGGCTGGATTCAACTCCTCTCAGGGAGAGGTGGAGTTTCCAGCCTTCTCTTAGCTGTTTGGAGCCGCTTCAGCTCCCCTCCACCATGACCGAGCTTGCTCTTGAAGAGGCGATAATGGCTGGACAGCGTATAACCGCCCACTCCCCATTTATTCCCTTAAAAAAAGGTCCCTTAGGCTTAAAGATGAAGTTTCCCACCCTTACCCGACGGATTGAAGCTTCTGCTGAGCTGTAGAAGAATTCTGGCGATGCCACCACCGTACAAATAGCATCCCGACGATCGGATCGACTCCAAACCGCGAATAAGGTCCTCCTCTACTCCTTCTTCTATGGGTAGATCTTAGAAATTACTTAGGAGAGATGTCGAGCTCAAAGGAGCAAGATTGAGCGAGCTTTTCCATGGTTTTTCAAAAGTAAATGGTGGTCGGGTTCGCCGGAAATCGCCTCTCCGGCGGCCGTGCTGCCGCCTGACGGTAGCCCTCACCTCAACAGAGGTGGTGGTGGTGGCCGGCCAGGGAGATGGCTGGGTGGCCGGGAAATAGCTTTAGAAAAGCTACTGGTTTTAAGCATTTTTAGGTTGCTAGTTCGGGCTCTTTGAGAAGATGAACAGTAACCTATAATTCTAAATTATTATATTTATATATAAAATGTAGTGATTTATCAAGCTCTCTTTTATGCTATTTAATGAAGTACGTAGAGGCTTTTTATGTAGAAGTGACCAACATAAAATTTGTAGCCCTATGGGTCTACTATATTTCAAAATTAATTTGGGTCAATTTGGTCAACTGGTTTGACCAGGGCACCTCTTTTGGTGGGATCTAGACCTAGAGCTAGGCAGAGACAAAAATATGTGCCCACCTTTCATCCTTTGCCCAAATGTTCTGAAATTTGGGCAGGGAGTCTATCCTAACAATACCTAGGGCCTATCCAAAATTGAGAATTTTTGGAGAATAGTTTTCTATATTTTTTGTAAAAATTGAATAATTCATGTATAATTTAATTAGGTGTCCTAAACACCTCAAAATCACCCTAAATTTGGGTGGGAGGTCTTAGGGGGAATGTTAGAACTCTGGTAAAAATTCCACCTTATTTGGAAGTGTTTTGATTAATTTTTAACTCGACCCTAGGTTGGCCCTTATAGGGTTAATTAGGTCAATTCATTCATTTTGGGATTTGAGTGGTCAAACAACCTCAACAGAGGCTAATCTTTTGTCCACTAGCTTTTTGGGGCATGACATACCCTCCAATATAATTTGGGGTGGTTTGGGATAGGGTAGCCCTAGAACCCTAGGGTAGGTCCCTTAGTGGGGATTTTAGGGTTGTGAAGGTCATGGGGTCAAATGACCTTGGACTGACTTGAAAGGTTGTGGAGAGGACCATAGGGCCATTATAGTTCTTTGGACAAAATCTTAGGGGCTTTGGAGACAGTTAGGCCACCTAAAATCCTAACCCTAGTTTAGGTCACCAACCTTAATTTGAGTTATTAAGCTATCAACTGAACTTCAAATCAAGTAAAGTTTGGGAAATGTGATTTTATGGTCTACATGGCCATAATATAATTTTGTTGAGGCTTTTGGATTAATTTGTACAGTACTTCATTCACAACCCAAGTTGTGCCCTAGATATTTATTTTGATGATTTTGGGATTCCTGTTAACTGGAATGTTATGAAATCTTGGATTAGGGCATCTTATAACATGTTATACCTTCTGTATTTTTCTTGTGAATTTTATCTGATTATTTTGGGTACTTGCTTCTTTAACGTACCAATTGTGATATGTAGTCAAAAATACAAATAATGCCCATTTATCATTTGGAAATTTATGAAATTTGGTAAGTGGGTGTTTCAGACCATGATAGTCATCCTGTAAATTTCTATGGATTGTTAGATAATTAAAAATTGTACCTCCTTCTCTAAGCTAGGAAAATTAGTGTTTTACATTAAAATAAATTCAGAGGCCAAATATTGGATAAAAATTATGGGACTTGGTTTCTAATGATTTTAGGTCACCATAGAGCTTTTATAATTTTCTTGGGATTTTTGGATATATATTTACAGTACTTGCTTCACAATATAGTAAAAGTGGCCTAAAATGGTAAATTAAGAAATGTAGGCCTAAACACCTCCGAAATTTCTCAAAATTTGGAATTACTGCTTAAATGTTTCATTGGATTTTTACTGTATTTATGGTGATTAATTGTTGGCTCATTTGTGCACTTCATGTTCATACTAGGGCATTGCGAGGCTTAGAATAAATAATTTAAATGCTCGATAAATAGGAAAAATTTGGAAATCTCGGACTTAGTTATATTAGGTCATGGTGGACTCCCAGTATTGATTTTATAGCATTTGCATGAGAAATTTGGAGTACCCCCTAACGGGAGCACCATGTAGCATAGTGTGGTCTGCATATAGTGATAGGACCGGAGTAGTCTAGCTCGCAGGTTAAAGTCACCTAAGAGTAGAGCTACTTAATATAAAGAGGGTCCTGGCTCAAGGGTAGAAATCAATAACAATAAGTGCCTTGGAAAGGGAGCTTTGGGATTCACCCCATCTGAGCTCCTAGTACCGCTGCGAGCCCTTCACCGGGTAAACCTCTGGAAGTCCAAGGTTAACCTTAAATCTTAGGAATAAAATGATCAAGAGTAACCCTAATAATAGTTGCACCTCACACCTACACTTGTACACTTAGGAAGAAGAATTGGCATGGAAAGGGAAGAGTAGGTCCGTGGTCTAAGGGCCTACTAGTAATGTCAATGGTCTGGTTTGTGATTGGGAAGTCTGGGGAGCTTGATGCTCGGGGACTTGGTATAAATATGGAAGTCCAGGGAGCGGGATGCTCTGGGACTTGGTTTATGCTTGGTATCCTAGAGAGCTGGAGGCTCGGTAACATGAGAACTCGTACAAATATAACTGTCATGATTGCCTGTGTATAAAAGTGGTGGGTCATCGGTACTGGACGATCGATCACACCGATGTCGGTACGTTTACTCGGCAGTGTGGGACACTTAGCCAAAGAAAGCCTGGTGGATAAAGCCAGCACTAGTACGCGAATACTCTAGGTTGTGTTCTTCTAGGGGCGTATGGAAGGGCTAGGCCTGGCAGTGTGGTTACCCGCCTAGGAGTGGGGGGCCGACCCACTGTCTCCGTTTGCCAGTACAAAGGTTCCTGGGAGTGAAGCTAGCTGCCCGAACAGGGGGAACTAAACGTCTGTGCGCATGGAGTCGTGTGGGTGTGTTGTACTTGCTTGTGCATTCCATAACATATTTGCGTGTCATAGCATAAACATTGCCACCTATCGTATAAAAGTGCATGGGATGTTTTATACAATAGGCCCTGCAAAACGACCCCTTTGTATATAGGGGTAATCCCTATAAATCAATGGTTATATTTCTTGTGCTTTTACTTACTTGCTACTCCTTACTATTTGATAACTGACACCCCAACGTATAAGTGGTATGAGACACTTTATATGATGGGAGCCCTGCAAAAGATCTCTTGGCTTATGCGCTTCCATACATAAGTTAAGGTTACATTTCCTACTTTCTGCTTCTGTCATATTTACTACGGAATTGCTAGCATAGGTCCGCTGTCACCTGCTTTTGACTTATTCTCCACCTTGATGTCCTTCCCTTTCTTCCTCTCTGCTCGGTACCTAGGAGCCATCAGGGGAGGGGTAGGGGATGATAGGGCTTAGTCTTTTAGACTAACGGTTTTCGAACCACAACATTTTAGGTGTACCATATGGAAGGGTCACGGGTTTTGCAGTTTCTGACAGAGTTGACCCCGCGACCGTGTTACCATTATCACCAGCCGGGACATACACGGGTCAAATGCCCCTTGATGGGTGGGATCCCACCAGCTCAGCAGCCAGGAGGCCGAAGACGTAGACGTAGACGTGGATTGTGAGGCGGCGACTGCAGCGGAAAGGAAGAAGCACCCAGAGATGCAGCACCAGCAGAGTACGGAGTCGGTGGAGATGGGCCAGTCTAGCTTGGGTGCTCTTGGTTCAGTGATAGTTACAGTGATGCTTAGTTTTAGTTTTTATTCCACGAGTGACTTGTAGTGAGGATTACATGTACTGGGCACAAGCCCTCCTTTTGTACTCTGATTATTATTATTGTGGACTCTCCCTTCGTGGAGATTTATTTATATACATATGGTTATGGTGGACTAGATTTATATTTACTTATACTACTGTTCTGCGATCGATTTGGCCGGCAGGATCGGCGTTTTGTAGTGACGACCTTCCCGGGCATGATGGTGTCATGGCAAAGCGGCGGTTCTGGGCCTAAGACCTCGGTGTTTAAAAGAAAAAAAAATGGGGTCTTACAAGTGGTATCAGAGGAAACCTCGATC
Organism: Platanthera zijinensis; assembly: GCA_039513925.1. Taxonomy (NCBI): domain Eukaryota; kingdom Viridiplantae; phylum Streptophyta; class Magnoliopsida; order Asparagales; family Orchidaceae; genus Platanthera; species Platanthera zijinensis. The sequence continues at coordinate 128,122,104 of CM077096.1, forward strand.
GGAAAAGTAACAGTCTACTAACCCTGGGTCACCCCCGCTCGAGTTTAGTTTGGGGACAAACTAAGCAGGGAAGCAGTGGTGTGCCCATAAGGAAATCACATGTGAAAGTCCACTTCATCATTAATTGGAATTCCTCTTCGTAGCCAGCGGCAAACCCTTCCCCAGCAAGGAACACCTCCGGCTATGAAGATCTCACCTTATAATCCTCTAACCAACGAGTTAGACTCAACCAACTAGGACTCGTGACTAACCATGACAATTCATAGTATGCCCTAGTTTAAAATAGACTTTGGGTATGAATTTGGTTAAGGTAAGGAGATACCCAAAGAGAATAAAGGAGGAGTTTAGCACGAGAATGACTACCTAAGACGTAAAGTCAGGTGTCCTTACTATCCCAATCAAGGATTATTCAAAGCGGTAGACTACTTTAAGGAGAATTGAGACCAATAATACATTAGCAGAATGGTAAAAGACAAGTAGTCTTAACCCTCAATACCGGTAATAAAATTACCTAGAGGCAACCACCGAGACAAACACTGAGGGTCGAATAGGAATTCAAGTTCGGAAGATACCCATTTAGGATTGGGAACATTTTGACCCGGATAAGGTTGTCGTAAATGTGACTCAGAGAGTTTAAAGTATGGAGTATATTAACGAGTTTCAGGGTGGAACCACAAGTCGAAGATTGATGCCCTAGGGATTTTGCACCCAGCTAGGATAGATGTAACAGGGTAATATCAAAGATACTTAGCCCAAGATAGGTAGGGGCTCATCTTTTGTTTATTGGGGTCTAAACTTTTGTTTATTGGGCAAATTAGTATTGGCTTGGGTTCCCTTGGACCTAGTTTAGGGAAAGTGGCGTAACAAACATAGTGAGATTGAAGTCGATATAAATCGATGTTATTCGAGCGAACATAAGATTTTGTAAAAAAAAACTTGTTTGGAATGATGACCCATAGTGTTACCAAGACAATGACATGGTAATAAGACGGAGTAATTACGAGAATTAACTATTATCACGTGAAATTAGATGACGGGTAACAAGATTCGGGATATCTGAGAAGGTAAAGATTTAATCGCTATGTTGTATCATCAGAAGGATGATGTATCTAAGAACATGTACCCCCGGAGTGGAAATTTAAGGACATCGCGATGGATTTTATTCATGGACTTCCCCGATCCCGGACGGGAAATGACTCGATTTGGGTCATCGTCGATCAGTTGACCAAGGTGGCATGATTCATTCCGATCAAGAAGGATGACTCTATGGGGGTAGTAGTGTGGAGATTTGTGGAGCAGTTTGTTCGATACCACGGGGTGCCCAATACGATCGTGTCGGATCGGGATGGCCGGTTCACCTCAAGGGAGTGGATATCCGTGCAGCCTTACTTAGGCACGCGATTAACCTTCAGCACTGCATTCCATCCCCAGACGGATGGGCAGACAGAACACACTTATCAGATGGTGGAAGATCTTCTGAGGCTATGCATTTTTGACCCCGGGGAACCATGGGAGAAGCTCCTACCCCTGGTCAAGTTCTCTTATAACAACAACTACCAGTCCAGCATCAGGAGGGCCCCTTACAAAGCCTTATATGGAAGGAAATGCAGGACCCCGCTTTCTTGGATTCAGGACGAGGATCTGAAGGCGTTGGGATCGGATTTTGTCGAAGACACCGAGGCTCAGGTGAGACTGATCAGAGACAAGATGTTAGAAGCGCAGAGCAGACAGGCTAAGTATTATAATGCCCGACATCGTCAGGTGGAGTTTCAGGTGGGGGATCGAGTGTTTTTGAAGATCCGGCCCATGCATGGAGTTTTACGGGTGCGTGGTCAGAGGAAGAAGCTCAGCCCTAGGTATATGAGCCCTTACAGAATCATGGAGCGGATCGGGGCCCTAGCTTATAGGCTGGAGTTGCAACCAGAGCTGGCAGCTCTGCACGACGAATTCCACGTTTCTTTACTTAGGAGGGCTCTACTGCGCCCAGAGCAGCAGATTTTGACCACAGATGGACCGGAAGCTTCCGACCGGTCAGTTCACTTGGAGCCGATTAGGATCGATGGCTGAGGAGTACGGACCTTGCGTCAGAAGAAGGTTCCGTTAGTCAAGGTTCTGTGGAACAATCATGGGCAGGAGGAGCATACATGGGAGCCACAGGACTTAAGGCGGCAAAAGTATCCGGAGCTTTTCGGTCAGGTATACCTCACAACCCCTCTAGACAATCAATTTTCATTCCTATTTTAAACCAATAGGACTGAAATTTCAAGAATAAGGGCTAATCTTTTGTTTATTGGGGTATATACCTAGTCAACTGAACAAATTAGTCTTAGATTTGACAATCACCTTCAAACTACACATAGCAAACGTAACGTAGAGATGTAAATCTTTCGACTCCCATGGGATGTTACATGCCTTTTTTTTCTCCCGATAGGAGCCCCGTAGGCTTAACCTTGATTTCGGGGACGAAATCTTTGTTTTGTTTATTGGGATTTGTAACATCCCATTTCCGACTAGACCCCTGGGAGTGGTTTTGTCTTAACAGAACCCTAGGAAGCACAAGAATTGAAGTTTATCGACCAAGATTTCGAGTCAAGAGGTGGTCACGCCCGTGACCGACCCATCACGCCCGTGACCGACCCGTCATGCCCGTGACCTAGGGCATGACCCCTTCGATGATCATCAACCTAAGGAAGACGATCGTCGAGCTCCGAAATGTCAACATGGGCCTGACACGCCCGTGACCAATCTGTCACGCCCGTGACCTTAGAATGGCATTGAGTGAGCTAAGCTCACTCAATGCCGTGGTCTGGATGGCGTTGAGTGAGCCTAGCTCACTCAAATCCATAAGTGGAATGGCGTTGAGTGCACTTACTACACTCAACGCCATCTTGATTCGTCAGGTTGGCGTTGAGTGAGCTGAGCTCACTCAACGTTGTAGAATGGATGGCGTTGAGTGAGCTCAGCTCACTCAACGCCGTAAGTTGTCAGACGGGATGGCGTTGAGTGCGTTGAGTGTACTCAATGCCATAAGTTGAACGGTGTTGAGTGCACTCAATGCCATTTGGTGCTGACTGGAGGGCGTTGAGTGAGCAGAGCTCACTCAACGCCATAATCGGGATGGCGTTGAGTGAGCTAAGCTCACTCAACGCCATAATCTGGACGACATTGAGTGAGCTAAGCTCACTCAACGCCATAATCTGGACGGCGTTGAGTGAGCTAAGCTCACTCAATGCCATAATCTGGATGGCGTTGAGTGAGCTAAGCTCACTCAACGCCATAATCTTGACGGCGTTGAGTGAGCTAAGCTCACTCAACGCCATCATTTAAAAGGGGCTTATTCAGGATGGCGTTGAGTGAGTAGAGCTCACTCAACACCATGAGCCGGATGGCGTTGAGTGAGCTTAGCTCACTCAATGCCATAGTCTGGGAGGCCACTCTGATGGCGTTGAGTGAGCAGAGCTCACTCAACGCCGTATCTTGGATGGCGTTGAGTGAGCTGAGCTCACTCAACGCCGTAGCATGGATAGCGTTGAGTGAGCAGAGCTCACTCAATGACATTTTACTTAGTTTTTTTTTTCTGGCGGATCTTTTTGGCTGGGTGCTGGTTCAGTTGAACCGGGCAATTTCGGGAAGCGGGCCAGGATGTCTTAAATGGGCCGTTTCTCTTATTAAGACTTTATTAAAACCCTATTTTGTGAATTGGCCCGGTCAATGCCACGTGGCAGCCGACTCCTCTCCTTCCAGCCATGGCCGACCGTCGGTTTTCATGGCCATTAATGGTTTGTTAAAGCTCGGCCCCATCCTCTCTTCCTGGAAACAGCTGGATTCAACTCCTCTCAGGGAGAGGAGGAGTTTCCAGCCTTCTCTTAGCTGTTTGGAGCCGTTTCAGCTCCCCTCCACCATGGCCGAGCTTGCTCTTGAAGAGGCAATAATGGCTGGACAACCTATAACCGCCCACTCCCCATTTCTTGCCTTTAAAAAAGGTCCCTTAGGCTCAGAGATGAAGTTTCCCACCCTGACCCGACGGATTGAAGCTTGTGCTGCGATGTAGAAGAATTCTGGCGACGCCACCACCGCGCAAATAGCATCCCGACGATCGGCTCGACTCCAAACCGCGAATAAGGTCCTCCTCTACTCCTTCTATGGGTAGATCTTAGAAATTACTTAGGAGAGATGTCGAGCTCAAAGAAGCAAGATTGAGCGAACTTTTGCATGGTTTTTCAAAAATAAATGGTGGTCGGGTTTGCCGGAAACCGCCTCTCCGGCGGCCGTGCCGCCGCCTGACGGTAGCCCTAACATCAACAGAGGTGGTGGTGGTGGTGGCCGGCCAGGGAGATGGTTGGGTGGACGGGAAATAGCTTTAGAAAAGCTACAGGTTTTAAGCATTTTTAGGTTGCTGGTTCGGGCTCTTTGAGAAGATGAACAGTAACCTATAATTCTAAATTATTATATTTATATATAAAATGTAGTGATTTATCAAGCTCTCTTTTATGCTATTTAATGAAGAACATAGAGGCTTTTTATGTAGAAGTGACCAACATGAAATCTGTAGCCCTATAGGTCTACTATATTTCAAAATTGATTTGGGTCAATTTGGTACACTAGTTTGACCAGGGCACCTCTTTTGGGAGGATCTAGACCTAGAGCTAGACTGAGACAAAAAGGTGTGCCCACCTTTTATCCTTTTCTCAAATGTTCTGAAATTTGGGCAGGGAGTCTATCCTAACTATACCTAGGGCCTATCCAAAAATGAGAATTTTTGGAAAATATTTTTCTATAGTTTTTGTAAAATTTAATAATTCATGTATAATTTAATTAGGTGTCTTAAGCACTTCAAAATCCCCCCAAATTTGGGTAGGAGGTCTTAGGGAAAATGTTAGAACTCTGGTAAAAATTCCACATCATTTGGAAGTGTTTTGATTAAGTTTTAACTCGACCCTAGGTTGGCCCTTATAGGGTTAATTAGGTCAATTCATTCCATTTGGGATTTGAGTGGTCAAACAACCTCAACAGAGGCTGATATTTTTTCCACTGGCTTTTTTGGGCATGACATACCCTATAATGTAATTTGGGGTTGTTTGGGATAGGGTAGCCCTAGAACCCTTGGGTAGGTCCCTTAATGGGGATTTTAGGGTTGTGAAGGTCATGGGGTCAAATGACCTTGGAATGACTTGAAAGTTGGTGGAGAGGACCATATGGCCATTATAGTTCTTTGGACAAAATCTTAGGTGCTTTAGAGACAGTTAGGCCACCTAAAATCCTAACCCTAGTTTAGGTCACCAACCTTAATTTGAGTTATTAAGCTATTCAACTAAACTTCAAATCAAGTAAAGTTTAGGCAAAGTGATTTTATGGTCTAAATGGACATAATATAATTTTGTTGAGGCTTTTGGATTAATTTATACAGTACTTCATTCACAACCCAAGTTGTGCCCTAGATATTTATTTTTATGATTCTGGGATTCCTGTTAACTGGAATGTTATGAAATCTTGGATTAGGGCATCTAATAGCATGTTATATCTTCTGTAGTTTTCTTAGGAGTTTTATCCGATTATTTTGGGTACTTGCTTCTTGAACGTACCAATTGTGATATGTAGTCAAAAATACAAATAATGCCAATTTATCATTTAGAAATTTATGAAATTTGGTCAGTGGGTGTTTCAAACCATGATAGTCATCCTGTAAATTTCACTAGTTTTTTAGATAATTAAAAATAGTACCTCTTTTTCTAAGCTATGAAAATTAGTGTTTTACATTAAAATAAATTTAGAGCCCAAATATTGGAAAAAATTTATGGTACTTAGTTTCTGAAGATTTTAGGTCACCATACAACTTCTATAATTTTCTTGGGATTTTTAGATATATATTTACAGTACTTGTTTCACAATATAGTAAAAGTGGCCTAAAATGGTCAATTAGGAAATGTAGGCCTAAACACCTCTGAAATTTCTCAAAATTTAGAAATACTGCTTAAACGTGTCATTGGATTTTTACTGATTTTATGGTTATTTATTGTTGGCTCATTAGTGCACTTCATGTTCATACTAGGGCATTGGGAGGCTTAGAATAAATAAATTAAATGCCCGATAAATAGGAAAAATTTGGAAATATCGGGCTTAGTTATATTAGGTCATGGTGGACTCCCAGTATTGATTTTAGGGCATTTGGATGATAAATTTGGAGTACCCCCTAACGGGAGCACCATGTAGCTTAGTGTGGTCTGCATATAGTGATAGGACCGGAGTAGGCTAGCTCGGAGGTTAAAGTCACCTAGGAGTAGAGCTACTTAATATAAAGAGGGTCTTGGCTCAAGGGTAGAAATCAATAACAATAAGTGCCTTTGAAAGGGAGCTTTGGGATTCACCTCATCATAGCTCCTAGTACCGCTGCGAGCCCTTCACTGGGTAAACCTCGGGAAGTCCAAGGTTAACCTTAAATCTTAGGAATAAAATGATCAAGATTAACCCTAATAATAGTTGCACCTCACACCTACACTTGTACACTTAGGAAGAAGAATTGGCATGGAAAGGGTAGAGTAGGTCCGTGGTCTAAGGGCCTACTAGTAATGTCAATGGTCTGGTTTGTGATTGGGAAGTCCGGGGGAGCTGGATGCTCAGGGACTTGGTATAAATTTGGAAGTTCAGGGAGCGGGATGCTCGGGGACTTGGTATATGCTTGGTAACATGAGAACTCGTACAAATATAATTGTCATGATTGCATGTGCATAAAAGTGGTAGGTCATTGGTACTGGACGATCGATCACACCGACGTCGGTACTGTAACGACCCCATCCGTTACATGACGTATAGTAGAAGGTCCGGCCGGGGCCCCACACGATATGCCACAAACAGACGGTGAGGTCACAGAATAATACCAAACTATACACGTATCCTAACTCAGAGCATGCTAGCGGAAGCTTTAAGTTGTAAATTGAACTCTAACCAGGAATGTCCAATATATAAACCACAGTTATATATACAGCCACGAAATGTACAACAAAGGTGAAAGGTTGGCCTTAAGGCCTTACAGTTCCTCTTTCCACACATCATGGATTACAAACATCGGCGCGCAGGCCGTCCATACATGAGTGAAAGCAAAACAAACAAAACCATTCGCACAGCCTTCAAGGGCTAGCCGCAGCAGCAGCAACAGCAGTGGGGCTCTAGCCCTTCATTTACCACTTGGCTCTCCAACACCTGCATAGGGACAATCCACCCAAACGGTGGTAAACACGGCAACGGTCAGCATTCAGCTGACCCAATTATAACAATCCTACCCCTTTCTCGGGGCAGTAGCATTCTTTCCCTGTACAGCATGGTATCAACAATAGCAACTATGTGCGCGCAGGCACATTCAAGCCATCACAACCGTCGGCCACACGGCCCGACAGTCCGTGCACTCAGGGCACATTCTTGGTGCACCGGAAAACCAGGGTCAACACCACCGTTTACACGGTATTGAGCATTCTAGTCTTTTTAGCGCGCGGGCCTAAGACTCTCATTATGCGCTCCAACGAAACCTATAACCAGGCTTACCAGTCGGTCGGACATAACGTAGGTACGGATCAGCCACCCCCCGTTGCTCAAGTTGTCGTGCCACCTCGAATACGGAAGTATCCATGGCAATTTATAGGCGCGGGTCGGTTTCACCTTTCCTGTTCGGCAATCTGCCTTTTTACCGAGTTGCAGCCCAACGGCTCAACCGTACACAAAGTGGCAACGCACGGCCACAAGAGTTGCATCCAACCCTCTTCATTTCCTGGACTTCATCCAGTACTTCCTGCTGCACCAAGCAACAGGTAGGCACAAGGCAAACAAGCCATATCCACGGAGTCTTCTCCGATATGCAAACAAGCATCACCAATCCAAACCAACATGTCCAGATGGGCTTCACACAGCATGCCTAGATCCGTACTCCAATTCCGGACTCTAACAAGGGGGACTTCACATATCTACCCCAAGGGATGCCACAACCCACTGCACACTCGCGGGGAAGGGTTTTCACTATGCAATGCAGAAAAGAAGGACTTCACATGTCCAAGAAGGGAGATCGTTACCCTTGACGATCTCTTGGGAGCCATCGAAATCTAGCCGGTGAGAAAGCACCGCAGCAGCTTTGCCTTCACAGCGCTGGCCTCGGATCTCGAATCGGACCACGGGAGTTTCGCCGATGGCTTGATCTCCTCCTCCTTCTTCTTCCTCCTCTATCTTTCTCTCTTCACTTAGCCAAATGAAGAATGAGCTCTTCTGGTGTTTTAATCCAGCAAGGAATCACCTGAGCCCTTGGATCCAAATAGAGAAAAGGAACGGCCACGATTTTCCCAAAATCCCAATTTTTTGGCTGACACGGCCTGTGACACGCCCGTGTCACAGGCCGTGTACCCTTAAGCGGCACACGCGGCTCTCGTACCGACTGAACTCTACCAGAACACGTGCATCGACATGCCCGTGTCGAACCTGACACGCCCGTGTCAGTCATGTGACACGCCCGTGTCACCCCTGCCTCAACGAGCTCCAAAATCAACAAGCAGTACACGGGTAGGCACACGCCTTCAGACACGCCCGTGTCAAATCTGACACGGCCGTGTTCAAGGCTTGGTTCCGGGCCGTGTACTCTCCTGACTCAATCCGGCAATTTCTTGAGTGACACGCCCTGGGACACGCCCGTGTCCAAGGCCGTGTCCCAGGCTCGACTATAGTCGACCACCGATCGTCGACTATCCTAAACACGCCCTGGGACACGCCAGTGTCCCAGGCCGTGTACCCCCAACACGCCCTGGGACACGCCCGTGTCCCAGGCCGTGTTAAACAACCTGCACCTCAAATCGACCTTTTGAGATTTTTGGGGTGTTATAATCCTCCCCTCCTTAATAAAATTTCGTCCCGAAATTTGACACGGTAAGGAAACAAGCAAATACAATGCTATAACTTGATAACTCAGTTATAACAAAAAGGTACACGGTCTACAGTTTACACAAACAGCTCGGGAAATTCAGCTCGCATGGTCTGCTCTCGCTCCCATGTTAGCTCTTCACGACCACAATTGTCCCATCGGACCTTGACCATCCCGATCACTTTGTTCCGCAACTGTTTCTCGGCTCGATCTTCGATCCGAATGGGTTGAACCCTCGTCGTTAGCCCATACTCGACCGGTACCCGATCATTCTCTACTACTTGAGCTGGATCCTTAACAGCCTTATGAAGTACTGAGATGTGAAATACATCATGTAATCCACCCAAGTCTGCTGAAAGTGCTAGTCGATAAGCCGCTTCCCCAACTCGCTCCACCACCTCAAATGGACCAAGATACCTCGGACTTAGCTTTTTCAAACGCCGAATCCTGGACACGCCTTTGAAGGGTTTGATCTTCAAATATACCCAATCACCCACCGCAAACTCCACGTTCCGGTGTTTGGCATTGTAGTACTTTGATTGACGATCTTGGGCTATCAATAGCCTCTCCCGAATAGAGCGTATAAGCGAGGTAGCTTCTTCGACTTCCTTTTTCCCACTCAGCTTAGATTCGCCTGCTTCTGCCCAAGCTAACGGTGTACGACATTTACGACCATACAAAGCCTCAAATGGTGCCATACCGATGCTCGCTTGGTAGCTATTATAGGCAAATTTTACAAGAAAAATATAATCTTCCCATCTCTTACCAAAGTCTAGGACGCACATGCGGAGCATGTCCTCCATCGTCCTGTTGGTTCGTTCAGTCTGGCCATCCGTTTGACGATGAAAGGCCGTACTAAACGCTAATTTTGTACCCAACATTTGATGAACTAGCTGCTAATCATTCGATGTGAATCGCCCATCACGGTCACTAACGATGTTCCAAGGAACACCGTGCAGGCGAACAATCTGCTCCACATAGAGCTTGGCCAAGGTTTTCACTGAATCGTCTCTTTTGTTTGGAAGGAAGTGTGCCACCTTTGTCAACCGGTCCACAATCACCCAGATTGAATCATGACCGCGTTGAGATCTCGGCAACCCGTGCACAAAATCCATCGAAATGTCATCGAACTTCCACTCCGGAATGGGTAACGACCTCAGAAACCCGCCAGGCTTCTAGCATTCTGCTTTCACCAACGTACAGGTATGGCATTCCGCCACATAACGTGCTATATCTTTCTTTAGTCCAGGCCACCAGAACAGCTTTTTCAGATCTCTGTACATCTTTGTGCTTCCTGGGTGAACTGAGTACTTTGCAAAGTGAGCTTCGTACATACTCTCTTCCCTCAATTTACCCACATTCGGAACGCACACTCGACCTTTTCTTCGTAACAAACCGTTATCCCAAGAGAACTGGTCATCCGGCCCATCTTTAGCATAGCGCTGGAGACTTTCATCAAGCTCCGTTGCTCGCCGAACTCTGTCCGTAAGGTCATATTGAACCTCCGTCCAGTTCAAGCATGCATCGGTCGAAGAACCCTTGTCAACACAAGATAACTCCAATGCTTCCAATTCCTGGATTAAACGCTGATCATGCCACTGCAACCAGCTTGCCCGTACCGGAGTCTTCCGACTCAAAGCATCAGCGACCACATTTCCCTTCCCGGGTGTATAGTGAATCTCGAAGGTGTAGTCCCCAAGGAACTCCATCCATCTTCGTTGTCGCATATTCAGATCCTTTTGATCCAACAAGTACTTTAGGCTTTTGTGATCTGTATAAATGTCCACTTTCACGCCATAAAGATAGTGCCGCCACAACTTTAGCGCAAAGATTATCGCCGCCAACTCCAGATCATGGACGGGATAATTCCGCTCATGCACTTTCAACTGGCGTGAGTCATAAGCAATCACTTTACCAAACTGTAGAAGAACGCGGCCTAAGCCGCTCCCGGAAGCATCACTATAGATCTCATAGCCATCTGTACCACATGGCGATGTCAACACAGGCGCCGTGGTCAAACGACTCTTCAGGTCTTCAAAAGCTCGCGCGCACTCCGGCGTCTAAATGAACCTTTGATCTTTTCTCGTCAGCGTGGTCAGAGGTAAAGCAATCCGTGAGAAGTTTTCCACAAACCGTCTATAGTAGCCCGCAAGCCCAAGGAAGCTCCTGACCTCGGCCACCGAAGACATCACTGGCCAATCTCGAATGGCACTTATCTTCAACGGATCCACCGCGATACCTTCACCACTTACCACATGGCCTAAAAAGGCTACTGAAGAGAGCTAGAACTCACACTTTGAGAACTTGGCATAAAGCTTATTCCTCCGCAGGGTATGCAAGACTAACCGCGAATGGTTTGCATGACCCTCTTCCGACTGAGAGTATACTAAGATGTCATCGATAAACACAATTACGAACAAATCCAAGTACTCTCGGAACGTTCGATGCATTAGATCCATAAATACCGATGGCGCATTACATAAGCCAAACGGCATTACCGTGAACTCATAATGACCGTAGCGTGTTCCAAACGCCGTCTTGGGAATGTCACCTTCCCGAATCCGCAACTGATAATATCCCGATTTCAAATCCAACTTGGAATAGACCGTTGATCCTGCCAGCTGATCAAATAGGTCATCAATCTGTGGAATCGGATATTTGTTTTTCTCCGTCAGCTTATTCAATTCACGGTAGTCAATACATAACCGTAAACTACCGTCTTTCTTTTTCAAAAAAAGAACAGGCACGCTCCAAGGTGATATACTTGGGCGTATGTATCACTGCTCCAACAACACTTGCAATTGGACTTTCAATTTAGCCATCTCTTTTGGCGCGACGCGATATGGTGAGCGGGCCACAGGTTTAGCACCTGGCACCAACTCAATAGAGAAGTCAATCTCTCGCTGGGGTGGTAACCCAGGAAGATCTTTAGGAAATACATCGGCAAACTCTGACACAACCAGAACTTCACCGACACTGGTCTTTGGCTCAACAGCCTGAATTAGCGTGAAGAATAACTCCGCGCCTTTTCGAACAGCATTGACGACTTGGAGCGCAGACAACAAAGTCCCGCCAACTCCTCGCATACCAGCGAACTTCGTCACAAGTCCGGTATTCTGGCCTAGTGTGATCTCCTTGGAGTTGCAATCAATAAAGGCACGCTGCTCCGAGAGCCAGTCCATGCCAAAGATCACATCAAACTCCGATAACGGTAGCACAACTGCCCTCAAACCGAAATCCTGACTTCCTATTTGAACATCCACATCGCAAGCCCTAACTGCAAGCATCACATAGCCATTCGGGAATAGCACCCTTGTACTATCAACCGTCACATGACTCGGCACCCCAATTCGAGATACGAAGTCCTCAGACAGAAAAGAATGCGAAGCACCCGTATCAAACAGGGCTCTCGCCAGATTATTCCGAATCAGGACAAAGCCTGCAGCACACACACATCATGCACAAGCTATACATTAGCACTTAAGCAAGTAAGCTATATTAACTCGTACCTGTGACGACGTCACTTTGCGTAATCGCCTCCTGCTGGCCAAGGTGATAAATTTGGGGCTGTGCCTGGGATGCAGAGGAATCAACCACCGCTTTGCCCTTCTCAGCATAAGACGCACCCGTCTTCTTTTCCCCTTTGGGCTGAACAACCCGACAGTCACGGGCTATATGCCCCACCCGGCCACAAGTATAACATGTACGAGACTCCAGCCTTGACGTCGCCCCCGACACAACGGTCGTAGTCACTTGCCCATACGGCTTGGACCTCTTGCCCCCTTTCTTCTGGTAGAACGATTTGCTAGGGCGAGGTGCTTGAACCTCTGGCTTTGACACAACCAAGCCCTTGTTACCTTGCACCCATCTCATGTCCTTCTCCAACGCACATGCAGTATCAACCAACGCCTGAAACCCTTAGTTCACTGAACTCGAAAGCAGGAACCTCAACTCATCCCGCAATCCTTCATAGAACCTATTCGTTTTCCTTTGGTCATCCGCGAAGATTGTTCCCGTATACCATCCCAACCTGGTAAACTCATGCAGGTAGGTATCCACGCTATCTTCTCCTTGCCTTAACCGTTGGAACTCATTTTCCTTGGCAATGCGTTGCGCCGCTGGGACATGTTTCGCCAGAAATATTCGAGAGAACTCCTCAATCGATACTTGCGTTAATTACCTGCTCGCCAAGTGGTGTACCTCAACCTCGTCCCACCACAACCGCGCCTCTCCTTCGAGCATGAAGGTGGCCAAGGTGACCTTTAGAGTTTCCTCCGACCTGATCGCTATCATTATCCGCTTGACACGCGATAACCAATCCTCTGCCTGCGTTGGGGATCCCAGTCCCGTAAACGTAGGCGGACTGAAGCTCATGAATTGCTTCAACTGTCGGTCAGCTACTCGTGGATCGACAGCCTCAACCGGCTCGGGTCCATTAACACGAACTGGCACTACTGCCGGTTGCGCTTGCCCGGTCGGCTGAATCATGGCAAATAGATCCTCAGCAACTAAGCGAACAGTTTCCGTAGATGGAGGAGGTGTTGGCACCTCAGCTGGTGCCGCACTCTCATCAGAGCGCTGGGGCTCAGACTGCCCAGCACCACTACGCATCACCTATAGGTGAACAAGACACACATTAGCGATCGTATGCAAGAAAAATAACAGAAAAGGAATGCGCAGATTCCTCAAACAAGATTTTGTACATTTCTTAGTGGAAATTCCAGAGTTCATTAGCGTTACAGCAGGGCGCACAAACACGCGCTCGCCACCCCACAAAAGAATTCGACCACGAATTCGAAAGAGGAAGACCGAACGAAGCTGATACCAAAATGTAACGACCCCATCCGTTACATGACTTATAGTAGAAGGTCCGGCCGGGGCCCCACACGATATGCCACAAACAGACGGTGAGGTCACAGAATAATACCAAACTATACACGTATCCTAACTCAGAGCATGCTAGCGGAAGCTTTAAGTTGTAAATTGAACTCTAACCAGGAATGTCCAATATATAAACCACAGTTATATATACAGCCACGGAATGTACAATAAAGGTGAAAGGTTGGCCTTAAGGCCTTATAGTTCCTCTTTCCACACATCATGGATTACAAACATCGGCACGCAGGCCGGCCATACATGAGTGAAAGCAAAACAAACAAAACCATTCGCGCAGCCTTCAAGGGCTAGCCGCCGCAGCAGCAGCAACAGTAGTGGGGCTCCAGCCCTTCATTTACCACTTGGCTCTCCAGCACCTGCATAGGGACAATCCACCCAAACGGTGGTAAACACGGCAACGGTCAGCATTCAGCTGACCCAATTATAACAATCCTACCCCTTTCTCGGGGCAGTAGCATTCTTTCCCTGCACAGCATGGTATCAACAATAGCAACTATGTGCGCGTAGGCACATTCAAGCCATCACAATCGTCGGCCACACGACCCAACAGTCCGTGCACTCAGGGCACATTCTTGGTGCACCGGAAAACTAGGGTCAACACCACCGTTGACATGGTATTGAGCATTCTAGTCTTTTTGGCGCGCGGCCTAAGACTCTCATTATGCGCTCCAACGAAACCTATAACCAGGCTTACCAGTCGGACGGACATAACGCAGGTACGGATCAGCCACCCCCCGTTGCTCAAGTCGCCGTGCCACCTCGAATACGGAAGTATCCATGGCAATTTATAGGCGCGGGTCGGTTTCACCTTTCCTGTTCGGCAATCTGCCTTTTTACCGAGTTGCAGCCCAATGGCTCAACCGCACACAAAGTGGCAACGCACGGCCACAAGAGTTGCATCCAACCCTCTTCATTTCCTGGACTTCATCCAGTACTTCCTGCTGCACCAAGCAACAGGTAGGCATAAGGCAAACAAGCCATAACCACGGAGTCTTCTCCGATATGCAAACAAGCATCACCAATCCAGACCAACATGTCCAGATGGGCTTCACACATCATGCCTAGATCCGTACTCCAATTCTGGACTCTAACAAGGGGGACTTCACATATCTACCCCAAGGGATGCCACAACCCACCGCACACTCGCGGGGAAGGGTTTTCCCTATGCAATGCAGAAAAGAAGGACTTCACATGTCCAAGAAGGGAGATCGTTACCCTTGACGATCTCTTAGGAGCCATCGAAATCTAGCAGGTGAGAAAGCACCGCAGCAGCTTTTCCTTCACAGCGCTGGCCTCGGATCTCGAATCGGACCACGGGAGCTCCGCCGGTGGCTTGATCTCCTCCTCCTTCTTCTTCCTCCTCTCTCTTTCTCTCTTCACTTAGCCAAATGAAGAATGAGCTCTTTTGGTGTTTTAATCCAGCAAGGAATCACCTGAGCCCTTGGATCCAAATAAAGAAAAGGAACGACCATGATTTTCCCAAAATCCCAATTTTTTGGCTGACACGGCCTGTGACACACCCGTGTCACAGGCCGTGTACCCTTAAGCGGCACACGCGGCTCTCGTACCGACTGAACTCTACCAGAACACGGGCATCGACACGCCCGTGTCGAACCTGACACGCCCGTGTCAGTCATGTGACACGCTCGTGTCACCCCTGCCTCAACGAGCTCCAAAACCAACAAGCAGTACACGGGTAGGCACACGCCTTCAGACACGCCCGTGTCAAATCTGACACGGCCGTGCTCAAGGCTTGGTTCCGGGCCGTGTACTCCCCTGACTCAATCCGGCAATTTCTTGAGTGACACGCCCTGGGACACGCCCATGTCCAAGGTCGTGTCCCAGGCTCGACTATAGTCGACCACCGATCGTCGACTATCCTGAACACGCCCTGGGACACGCCCGTGTCCCAGGCCGTGTACCCCCGACACGCCCTGGGACACGCCCGTGTCCCAGGCCGTGTCAAACAGCCTGCACCTCAAATCAACCTTTTGAGATTTTTGGGGTGTTATAGGTACATTGACTCGGCGTTGTGGGACACTTAGCCAAAGAAAGCCTGGTGGATATAGCCAGCACTAGTACGCGGATAATCTAGGTTGTGTTCTTCTAGGGGCATACGGAAGGGCTAGGCCTAGTAGTGTGGTTACCCGCCTAGGAGTGGGGGGCCCGACCCACTGTCTCTGTTTGCCACTACGGAGGTTCCTGGGAGTAAAGCAAGCTGCCCGAACAGGGGGAACTAAAGGTCTATGTGCACGGAGTCGTGTGGGTGTGTTTCACTTGCTTGTGCATTCCATAGTATATTTGCGTGTCATAGCATAAACATTGCCACCTATCGTATAAAATGGTATGGGACGTTTTATACGACAGGCCCTACAAAACGACCCCTTGGTCTATAGGGGTAATCCCTATAAATCAATGGTTATATTTCTTGTGCTTTTACTAACTTGCTACTCCTTACTGTTTGATAACTGACACCCCAACGTATAAGTGGTATGTGACACTTTATATGATGGGAGCCCTGCAAAAGATCCCTTGGCTTATGCGCTTCCGCACATAAGTTAAGGTTACATTTCCTACTTTTTGCTTCTGTCATATTTACTATGGAATTGCTAGCATAGGTCCGCTGTCACCTGCTTTTGACTTATTCTCAACCTTCATATCCTTCCCTTTCTTCCTCTCCGCTCGGTACCTAGGAGCCATGGGGGTAGGGGTAGGGGATGATAGGGCTTAGTCTTTTAGACTAACGGTTTTCGAACCACAACATTTTAGGTGTACCATATGGAAGGGTCACGGGTTTTGAAGTTTCTGACAGAGTTGAGCCTGGGACCGTGTTACCATTGTCACCAGCCGGGACATACATGGGTCAAATGCCCCTTGATTAGTGGGATCCCACCAGCTAAGCTGCCAGGAGGCCGAAGACGTAGACGCAGACGTGGATTGCCAAGCGGCGACTGCATGCTGAAAAGGAAGAAGCACCCAGAGATGCAGCACCAGCAGAGTACAGAGTCGGTGAAGATGGGCCAGTCTAGCTTGGGTGCTCTCAGTTCAGTGATAGTTACAGTGACGCTTAGTTTTAGTTTTTCTTCCACGAGTGACTTGTAGTGAGGATTACATGTACTGGGCACAAGCCCTCCTTTTGTACTTTGATTATTATTATTGTGGACTCTCCCTTCGTGGAGATTTATTTATATACATGTGGTTATGGTGGTCTAGATTTATATTTACTTATACTACTATTCTGCGATCGATTTGGCCGGCAGGATCGGCATTTTGTAGTGACAACCTTCCCGGGCGTGATGGTGTCACCGCAAAGCGGCGGTTCTGGGCAAATGACCCCGGTGTTTAAAAGAAAAAAATGGGTTCTTACACTGTGCTAGGTATCATGCCTGCCCTAAAGAATCTCATTACTCTGCAATAAAAAGAATCTTGAGGTATCTTAAGGGCACACCAGATCTTGGCCTATGGTACCTTAGAAATAGGGATTTATATCTAATTGGATTTTCAGATACAGATTTTGCAGGTTGCAAAGAAGACAGGAAAAGCACTACTAGAACATATAAGTTCTTAGGTAAAAGGCTAGTTTCTTGGAGCAGTAAGAAGCAAACTAGTGTGGCTATATCCACTACTGAGTCAGAATATATATCAGCATACAGCTACTGTGCTCAGCTACTGAGGATCAAACATCAGCTCCAGGATTACAACCTTTAGGTAAGTAGAACTCCTCTCTACTGTGATTCTATAAGTGTTATTTCTATTGCTAGGAATCCTGTCTCACGTAGCAGGACTAAGAATATAGAAATAAGATATCATTTTATTATGGAGCATATGGAGAAGGAAAACATCAGTCTTGAGTTTGTCCACATAGAAAAGAAAGTGGCTGATATCTTCACAAAGCCATTAGATGAAGCAAAGTTCAACACTCTCAAATTTGAGTTGGGTATGTTGAACTTGGCATAGCTTCAGACACTCCCTTTTGCATTTTTTTTAGTGCAGGTATTGTTACTCTTGCTAGACATACAGACTCCCGAGTAGTATTATTTCACTGATGCTTCTACTGAGTAAGTTCCTCTGGCGAGAAGAGAAAAGGTCAGCCAATTAGAGGGACATCCCCCATATGCCTACTCTGCAGAAGTCAAAAAGGGGGAGAGAAGAGAGAATGTCCTAGCAAGGGGGAGACATATCAAAGCAAGGGGGAGACATAGCCATGCAGGCAGGAGATGGAAAAGAGGAAAGAAAGATATGTGGCACTCAAGTAAGGACAACAACCTTGCAACAAAATATAGGGAGTAAGTGAGGTACATTTACTTATAGCTTATTAGAATTTTGATTTTGATTTTGCTGTATAGGTTGTGTGTATCATTGACCAAGGAAAGAAAACCTTTTTGATAAGGGTTTATAAGGATTTTGACTTCTTCAAATAGTGGGAGATTGTTCGGTCCATTGTTCCCAATGTCCCTGATTTGTGAGAAGTCAAGCAGGTCAATGACACACACATCAATTGTATTTGATGTGCATTTGAGGTCTTGAGTTCAGGTAGTCCATATCATATTGATTAGACAAGTGGACACACTAAGTGGTTGCTGGACATACCAAAAATCGCCTCTAAGTCAACAGGTGTTGAGTGGAGAAAGCTCACTCAACGCCCGATGTATGGACTCATTAATATATAGTAGAAATTTGGCTAAGTATAAAATAATTGAGTGTAGTCTACTCACTCAACGCAATATAACATATAGAGTTGAGTGTACTCTACTCACTCGATGCCATATAACATATAGCATCGAGTCTATCTAAGCCTAATTGGAAGATTGCCGAAAATGTGGATAAGTCCATAGGCATTGAGTGTAGTATAGTCACTCAATGCCATACAACAAAAAGGTTGTGAGTCAGGCTAAGTCAGTCTAAGCCTAGAGAAATTGGCTGAAAAGGTGGTCAAGTCCACAAGCGTTGAGTGTGGTCTACTCACTCAATGCCATACAACTTTTAGCGTTGAGTATTGATGTGCCAGTAAACTCCACAGAAAAGTTGGGAAAAATTTTCACTAAGTCCACAGGCATTTAGTGTAGTTTACTCACTCAATGCCAAATAAGAGAAAATTATGTTAATTTGTTTGGCATTGAGTGGAGCTTACTCTCTCAATGCTAAGGCGCAAAAATATTTGCTAAGGCAAATAGCGTTGAGTGAGGTAAGCTCACTCAACGCTCTCAACGCTCTCAACTCTCTCAATTCTCTCGACGCTCTTAATGCCTTGGAGTAGAAATTTGGCTAAGTCCAAAAGCATGGACTGCTTGACTTTTGTCAAGCACATCTTCGTCAAACTGAGCTTAGCGTTCGTCGAGCTGAGCCAAATTACTAAGTTTAGCCTGCAGTTTATCGAACTCAGTTCAGCCTTTCATCGATCTAAGTTTGCAATTTGAACTGAACTTTTGCATTCATCGAGCTGAGCTCGACGTTCGTCAAATGGAGCTCAGCTTTCGTCGAGCTCAATACTTAGATAAAATTTTGTCAAAGTATTATGGTGTTGAGTGTGGTCTACTCACTCAATACCATCAACTTTTAGCATTGAGTGTTGCTGTGTAGTCAACTCCACAGAAAAGTTGGGCAAAATTTTCACTAAGTCCACAGGCGTTGAGTGTTGTTTACTCACTCAGTGCAAGATAACAGAAAATTCCGTTAAGTAGTTTGGCATTGAGTGGAGCTTTCTCTCTCAACGCTAAGGGGCAGAAATATTTGCTAAGGCAAATATCATTGAGTGAGGTAAGCTCACTCAACGCTCTCAATGCTCTCAATGCTCTCGACGCTCTCAACGCAAGGGAGCAGTAATTTGGCTAAGTCCAAAAGAGTGGACTGCTTGACTTTCATCGAGCTCAGCTTCATCAAACTGAGCTCATCGATCGTCGAGCTGAGCCAAATTACTCAGTTTAGCCTCGAGTTTGTCGAACTCAGTTTAGCCTTTCATCGATCTAAGTTTGTAGTTCGAGCTGAACTTTTGCATTCTTCGAGCTGAGCTCGACGTTCGTCAAATGGAGCTCAGCTTTCGTCGAGCTCAAAACTTAGACAGAATTTTGTCTAAGTGTAGTGGCATTGAGTGATACCTACTCACTCAACGCCTTTGGTTTTGATGATTAAATTTTTTTTAAGTCCAGAGATGCTGGATCATGCTGACGTCAACAAAGTAAAATTGCCAACCTAAATTCAAATAGTGCGGAATTGTTGCCAGAGACATTGGCATCCAGCTGTCATCATCTTCTGCACTTTCCAAGGAAAATTTCCATCATATATTGCTAGAGCCCACACACAGTAAGGATTCGTTGAATCAAATTTAAACGGAAGGGATGCTCTAGATGGCTTAATCTCAGCCATCAATCCTGGTGGTGGGGCTCACTGCTCGTTTGGCCTTCAGAGTATAAAAGGAAGCAATCGGCCAGAGTAAAAGAAGAAAAAAACACAACCAAGAGAACAATCGATTCCTCATCTAGGTTTTTTGAAAACAAGTAGAAGGGTGGGAGAACATCATCTTTTTCCTCGCCATTTTCATCGAGCCTTAAGAAGGAGTTCTGCACAAAGAACCTTGTTGGGAAGGAGATAGCTTGATCAATTACCATTCGCAATAGTAGGATAAGATTTCATTCTGAGGGAGCAGATCTACAAGTTATGCAGAAGGAAGGTTAGTTGTTTGAAGAGAGAATCTATTGCCTACATCATTGTCTTCAACAGCAAAAGGTTGGGCTTATATCTACTCAGTCCAGGAAGAAGATGACACAGAGTTCTTGATCTGGTGTCTAATAATATAATCTTTCTCTATTTCTTTTTTGTGTAAATATTCTTGGTGGATCATGAGTTGTAAGCTTGTTTTATAATGGCTAAGGTATTTGTGACCTGTGTTTGACTTTGTGCCGGGTGAAAGGTCATTGTGACCTGAGGATTGGCTTAGATCCTAATTGTTAGGTCGGTGTGACCTGTGTGGTCCTGCGATATCTATGCTGTAAGCTATTAAGTAGCTGAGTTTTGGAGGGAGAGTCGAATCTAACACACTATTAGATAGGCGCAGAGGGACAATGGATGTATCTAAGATTGGGGAACCACTATAAAATTGATGTGTCGTCTGTGAATGTTCTTGAAAGCTGATAACTAACCTAATCACAGGCACAGAAATCTGATAACAAATTAGAAAAGGTAAAATAAAGACAAAAAACTATTCACCCCTTTAGGTGTTTAGCTAACCTTGAAAACTAGACTTTCAGTTTGGGCTCACAAATTCCCCTTCAGCTTTCATGACACTGATGAACAAAGTGTTTGAGCCATACCTAGACATCTTCGTCATCATATTCATCGATGATATTTTGGTCTACTCAAAGATAGAGGAGGAGCATGTTGAACATCTGACCTTAGTGCTGATGAAGCTAAATGAGCATGCCTTATTTACCAAGTTTAGCAAGTGAGAATTCTAGCTCTAAGAAGTTGCCTTCTTGGGCCATGTGATTAGTGGGGCTAGACTAGCTGTGGATCCGGCCAAAGTGCATGCTGTGAAGGAATGGTAACCCTTGAAGTCAGCGACAGATGTACGGAGTTTCCTTGGGCTTGCCGGGTATTATCGCAAGTTTGTGAAAGGATTCTCAAAGATAGCCCTTCCTCTTACTACTCTGACAAAGAAAGGTGTGCCAAATGAGTGGACACCCCAGTATGAAGCTGCGTTCCATGAACTGAAAGACAGACTTACTACCACACCCATCCTAGCTCTTTTGTTTGGGAAGGAAGGATTTCAAGTCTACACTGATGCATCGTATCAAGGGATGGGAGCAGTACTAATGCAACACAGACATGTGATTGCTTATGCTTCAAGGAAGCTGAAGAAGCATGAAGTCAACTATCCAGTACATGATTTAGAATTGGGAGCAGTGGTGTTCGCCTTGAAGGTTTTGAGACACTATCTATATGGCGTCCCCTGGGAGATCTTTTCAGACCACAAGAATTTAAAGTACGTTCATACTCAAAAGGAACGGAATTTAAGGAAGTGGCGGTGGTTGGGATTTTTGTACGATTATGAGTTTACCCTGAGGTACTACCCCGGGAAAGCAAACTCCGTGGCTGATGCGTTGAGCAGGAGAGTACCAGAGTCGAGCCCGAAGTCTCGATTGATGATTATGGAATTAGCTCGAATGCTCGAGGAAATGGAGATCACTTTAGTGTATAGTGGTCATTCGGAAAATTATATGGAGTACTTAGCGACCATGAGTATAGTTTGTGATATTCGAGACCGAATCCGGGCAGAGCAAGGGAAGGATGCTGCTCTGGCCCTCGTATTTAAGTAACTTGAAGATGGGTCTACTGACAAATATTCCTTAAACACGACCTCATTCATTTTTGTGGTCAGCTCTACATTCCCGAAGGCGACAAAATTTGGGAAGATATTTTGAGAGAAGCCAATTGCTCAGAGTATTCAGTGTATCCTGGGATTGCCAAAATGTACGCTGACTTGCAGAAGACCATGTGTTGGGCTGAAATGAAGAGAGACGTTAGGTATTTTGTTATGCATTGTGAGGCTGATGACTACTTTTAGTCATTGATTTTTGGGTAGTTTAGTATTCATAATTCCTAGTTTATCTATTTGTTTTAAGTATTTTTATGCATGCATTGAGTTATTTCTTGTTAATGTCTTTCATGTTTTGTTTTTATTATTTCTAGTTTTAGTATATGTGTTTTGTATTTTTGTTCTTGTTTAATAAGTTATATTATGTTATGTTTTATTTTGTTTAGTTTTATTTTTAATAAACTAATTAATAGTATGTATGTTATGTTTGTAATGTTTATTTTTATTTGACTAATGTTTTGTTTTGGTTTGTTATATTTTGTTGGTTCATGCAATCAAGAGCAGACCACTCCTTCACTATGGTGCAACCTGACCACTTATGGTGCTGCCCACATCATGATGCTGCCCCCTACATACTACCCGAGACTTTGGAGCAGCCAAACTAAACCAAGCAGCCCCTACCCGAGCCTCACTCAAACCCTTTACAAGCAGCCCACCTAAAGCAAGAAGCCCACCTACAAGCCTCTACCCGAGCCCACTACAAAGCCCAAAAATAAAAGCACCTAGCAACCCATTTATTCCACATGGCCGGCCACCTCACATCCTCCTCTTTCCCCTCATTAATTAGATACATGCACCATTCCAAAAGGAGTGGCCATCCCCTCTCTTTGCCCCTTCTACACACTTCCATTCATTCCCCTTGATATTTTAATATTCCTATTTCCATTAAATTGCATACATTGCACCTTCTCTCTCTCCCCATCATTAAATGCAATTCATGAACCCTTTTCCCAATACATGGTCGGCCACCCCTTGTCTCCCCTTAATCTAGAAGCTTCTCCATCTCCTATAAAATGAACCCCTCCCCTCCTTGTTAAGAACCCACTTTTTTGTAAGCAATTTTATGTTAAGAAGTTTAGTGAAGTTTTGGAGTTGAGTTGTAGAGAGCAAGAGAGTTAGTGAGTTATTATTTTCTTTTCATTATTGTTGTAGTCTTTTCATTATTGTAATCTTTTTTTATCTTAATATAATATTGTCCTTTTCAAATACTGTGTTCTTTTTTATTTTCGCAAGTAATGAAAATGAATTTCTTTCATCTTACTTTGATTTCAATTTCCATTATGAGTAGCTAATTTTCCTTAGTATTCGATCATGAGGATCCATGAAGTGAGATGAGGGTATCTTTTATTTCGTAGTTTTATTTTTGTCATTTCATTCTCGATCCTTCTTTGATGCTTTTTTGTGTCGACCCCGTATTTCTGGTATACGGTAGTAGGCATTTGATCTCATTTCATAGAAGTCGAGAAACTCGTTGATTTGAAAGATCACTCAAAGAAGGAAGGGGATGAACGCAACCCTAGAGATAGGATGATGTAAATCTTCCGGATTAGAGTAAAATTCAATAGTGTGGGTCACCTCGATAATGCTGTTTTAGGCCTTTTTGACTTGAAAGAGATTTCGGTCAAAATGTCTATAAGTCAGGGGATTTAATGCTCTAGCGAGATTATTTCCTAATTTCAGATCTGTCACGATCGAGTTTTATTTGCAAGTTTAAAACTATACTTTTTATCTCTCTCATCTCGTTTCATGGTGAATCTTCGATCGAATGCTAACTTTTTATTATAAGTTTTCCGCCTAAAAAAATTTCTCAAAACCCACTTTCTTTTGATAGGATAATAGTTCAAGGGTGAGTAGCAGTACTTGACAAACCCGTGTTTAAATACGACCTTGATACTACAATTCGACAGGTACACTTGCCTGTTCGGGTTTTAGCCCATCAAGTTTTTGGCGCCGTTGTCGGGGAACTTCTTCGTCAATATTTTGAAAACACTTTCGCACTTACTTCTGCAAAAATCCAAAAAAAATTCATTTTCTTTCTCGTATTCAAGTTTTTATTTCCTTTCTTTTCTTCCCTCCATTCTCTTTTGTTTTTTTTAGTGCATGACCCGCACGAATCCGTCGCTACTTGTTGATTTGGACCCAGAAATCGAACGCTCCTTTCGGAGACAACTACGATTCGGGGCTTCCACTTCTTAAACAGCGGTTGATGATTCCGACGGAGATTGCAATTTTAATTCTTAAATGGGAGATCCCAACCCAGGAATGGCTCAGCAAAGGACCATGTCCGATTATGCTCGACCCAACCTGGAGGGTATAGAAACAAGTATTGTTCGATCTGTGATTGCGAACAATAATTTCGAGCTTAAGATTAGCATCATGAAAATGGTGCAGCAATATGTACAGTTTGACGGATTACAAGATGAAGATCCGAACTTACAAATTGCCAATTTTCTTGAAATCTGTGACACCTTCAAAATTAATGGTGTCTCAAACGACGCTATTAGGCTAAGACTATTCCCCTTCTCCTTAAGGACCAAAGCTAAATAGTGGTTGAGTTCTATTCCAAGAGGATCAATCACTACTTGGAACATATTAACTGAAAAATTTCTAGCAAGATATTCCCCCCCCCCCCCGCCAAAACTGCTAAGCTAAGAAATGATATAACTTCGTACTCTCAAATTTCTTCTGAGACCCTCTTTGACACATGGAAGAGGTTCAAGGAACTTTTAAGATACTGCCCCCATCATGCTCTGTCTGTATGGTTACAGGTCCAGACATTTTACAATGGGCTAAATAAAGAAACTAAACAAAAGATAGATGCCACTTGCGCTGGTTCTTTGGACTGCAAAACTTCGGAAGCCTCTCTTGTGCTTATCGAGGACATGGCAATGAACACTTATCAGTGGAATTCGTCTAGAACTCGCCCATCTAAACCTGCAGGTATCTATAAAGTTGATTTGGTGTCGTAACTGGCGCTACATGTGGAGATGCTGAACAAGAAGATTTCGGAGATGACTGCTTCCTATGACGCCAAGGTATTTGAAAATGTGAATGCTTTTGCTGCTACTGCCGAGCAGGTGGATTATCTGGGGAACATACCCAGGCCTGCTCAAAATAATTCTGCCAATAATTTTTTTGCTTTTTCTAATTTTTCTGCACCTCCTGGTTTTACTTCTTCTTCGAACTCTTATAATCCTAGATGGCGTAACGATCCTAATTTTTCTTGGAGTAACCCTGCTAATGCTTCGTGCCCACCACACGATTTCACTCCACCACCACCACCACAACATCAAAACCAAAATTTTCAAAAACCTCCCCCTTTGGAGGGGATCCTTTCTAAATATATAAGCTCGAACGAAGCTAATATTAGATGTCTAACTGGATCCGTGAAAAGTTTAGAAAACCAGGTCGGGCAACTTGCCAAGGCTTTTTTTGAGAGACCACCTGAAACACTTCCCTCGAACACTGAACCTAACCCAAGGGAGCACGCAAATGCGATTTCCCTTCGGAGCGGTAAGGGTATTAACGAGCCCACCACAAGGGAAGAGCCAAAGGTGATTGCCTCTCCTACTGCTGAACGAATTAGTGACGAAGAAATAACTAATAAAATTTTTGGAAAAGAAAACTCTATTTTTGAAAATGAACAAGAAACTTCCATTTTGGAAAAATAAAAAGATGTTTTTAAAAATAATGATCTTGAGATTTTACAAGAATTTCCGCCACCTCCCTACCCCGCTAAGCTTAGGAAAGATAAGCTGGATGATCAATACCAACGCTTTCTTGAAATGTTTAAACAAATTCATATCAATTTGCCATTTCATGAAGCGATTAGCAAAATGCTAAAATACGCTAAATATCTTAAGGATTTATTAACGAACAAGACAAAATTGGAAAATTTGTCGCATGTAACCTTAAATGAAGAATGCTCGGCAGTCGTTAAAAACTCGAATCTTCCTAAAAAGATAAACGATCCGTGTAGTTTTTCCATTCCTTGCATTTTTGGTGATCTATTTGTGAAACATGCGCTAGCGGATCTTGGAGCGAGCATCAATTTGATGCCTTTTTCTTTATTCATGAAGCTAGGTTTGGGCACTCTCAACCCTATGCGTATGAGTATTCAATTAGCTGATCGATCAATTAAGTATCCGTTAGGTATCGTAGAGGATGTGCTAGTGAAGGTCGACAAATTCATCTTCCGGGTGGATTTTGTCCTTCTCGATATTGAAGAAGACGTCGAGGTGCCCCTTTTCCTTGGTTGTCCCTTCCTAGCCACCACTCGTGCAATCATAAATGTGAGTGACGGAAAACTTTTTTTGCATGTGGGAGATGAGGAAGTTACAATTGATATTAACAAATCTATGAAAAACTCTTTACAAAATGATAATTCTTGCTTTTTCATTGATGAATTAAAAGAAGACTCCTATATTTCTCCAAAAGATTTTTCTTCTTCTTTTTCTGAACTTTCATCAAATGTTTTTGAAAATGCTGTTATGACCGTACAAGTAAAATTCAAAAATGACTCTGATTTTAGACAAAAGAATCTTGAGAATCTTATTTTTGAAAATGATAAAAATTTGAAAAATTATTTTGATAAACCACCCGATCCTTAAACAAAAATCTATCACAATAAGAAGTTGCGCCATCCTACAACGTTTAAACCTGGCGATCATGTTCTTCTTCTTAATTCATGCTTATATCTTTTCTTTGGAAAACATAAATCTTAATGGTCTGGACCGTTTACGGTCAAACAAGTCTTTTCTTACGGAACAGTGTTACTCTCGCACCCGGATAAGGGTGATTTTAAAGTAAATGGTCATAGACTTAAATTATATTTTTTTAATGATTCTGTGTCCCCTGTAAAGGAGGATCTTCTTTATTACTCTTAAATGTTACTTTCATGTGGAACCTTTATTTTATTTTATTTTGGACTTCTTATTATTATAAAACTCTTTTATTATTATTCAGACAATCTATTGTTTAATAAAGAACACTTTTGGGAACATGCCCAAGGCTCGTCTTTTCTGCTTTTATTTTTGTACTTTGCTCTTCCTTCCGGTGGCCAAGCAAATTCTAGTTCGTGATTGCCGCTCCAATGTTGCTGATATCAAGATGGATCAACTCAAACCTGCTGATAATCAAGTATGTTAAAAAGCAAGCATGGGGGAGCGACATCCGCCTTCATCTCACAAACCCGGGGAAGTCCTGTTCTTTTTATTTAATTTACTTTATGCATTTTTCTCTCCTTCTCAATCTCCTTCTCTTTCTTGTTTTTCTTTTTGTTTCTTTTATTGAGAACAATGAAGAATCTAAGAATGGGGGAGGGTTTAGTTGTCTTAAAATCACAAAAAAAATTAGTATAGTTATATTAAGCCTTTTAGGAGTATTGTTTTTATTTAACAATATCAAAAATCCAAAAAAACTAGAAAATTCAAAACCCAAAAATTATAAAATCAAAATCCAAAAAAATTATGCTAAAATTTATTTGAAAAACAAAATCGAAAATTATTTCTATCTTTATTTTTATGTTTCTTCAAGTGATGTGTAGGCCCGTGCGGTTTTGTAGTTCTAGATAGATTTCTTTGAAAAGGTTTTCTAAACTTATCAATTTAACATAGCTTAGTTTTACTAGTTTCTAGTTCTTAAATATAGGCATCTATTTTCTCATTTTAAGTTAGCAATTTGTAGTTGCTCTTCTTATTCGGTTAGTTACGTATGAATGGTTGCTAGGTAATATTAACTCTTTTTTATTTGTGGGGTAGTCTTTCTTGGTGTCTAGAACTTGTCCCTAGCTACTCTCGAAGCATGTGCGTCGTTTTTACGTACTTTAGAAATGATTAAGGACACCCTTTGACTCGTTTCTGCTTTTCTTGCTCACCAAAAAATTTACCATTGCAAAACAATTTTGGGCCTTTTCCATGTTTATTTGATTTAGCTCCACCTTTATTTCATTATTTTCACCAAAGCCAAAATGCCTTTCCTATTTTTCACACTAAAACATTGAGCTTAAGAATCATTTTTGTAAAGGGGCATTATCTTTGAAATGAAAAGGAAATTTTAAAGCCTATTTTTGGAGCTCTCTTTTATGAAAAAAAATGTTATTATCAAAATATTATCAAATCAAAAAAAAGAAGAAAGCAAAAAAAAAGAAAAATGAAGTTTATTTGTGGCCAATTTATTAAAGTAAAAAATTTTATGGCCTTTTGTTTGTTTGAAGTACTTATCATTTCTCTTCATGCTTTTATTTTTATCTTTGAGCTCAACCTTGGTTTAGTGTTTAAGCCCTCGTGTTTATCCTTATTTTCTTTTCCTAATCATTTACCTAAGCCAAGTTTTAATGCCTATTAGAAGTCCTATAGATCTTTAGAATGTAAATTCGCGTAGTGGAGAGAGTGTGAAAAGACAAGCCTATGGCCACCATCATTGATGGATTTCTTTGGAGGTTATCTTGAGGTGATTTAGGGTTAATCATTATTCTAGCAACCTAGTAGTTCGTCAATACGTCGTTTATTTAGAACTTCTATTTTTGTTTATCTTATTTTCATTAATTTTGGATGCCTTGTTTTAGAAATTTTGAAATTTTTAATTCTTCTTTATGTTAGAATGATAATTGTCGAAGTATGAGACCGGGCGGTCTAGCGGTTTGAGCCTGGCGAGTTATAGACCGGGAGGTCTGGCGGCTTGAGACCGGCGGGTTGGTTTCCAGGATGTTGCTGTGTGGTGTCCGGCAGTCTGGCGGTGTATCTCTGGCGGCTTAGAAACCAGGCAGTCTATCGGTCTCCTACCGCATCTCTCTCCTGCTTCTGGTATTGCCGTGCGGTTAAAATATTGTCTAACCGCACGACCTGTTTCGGTCTGTTGTTCTAGCCGCTCGGATACCTTTGTATAGTTTTAGTCCCACATTGTTAGTTTGTATTCTATCCTCTCTCCTCCATTCTATAAAAGGGAGGTCATACCTTTGTAAAAGATATCTTTTTGGATAATAAAATTTCAATTATTCAAAGTTCTGTCTTTTTTTCTAGTCATTTAGTTGCTACTCTAGTCGTTTGCTCGCTACTTTTGACATGGTATCAGAGGACTCGATCTTCTCCTGTTGATTCTCTGCGCCCTGTCCGTGTGGCTTGTCCTTTCTTCCCGCGACCTGTTCTCGCGGTTTGTCTCTTCCGCCTGCTTGCGCCCTGTCCACGCGGCTTGTCCCTTCCTCTCGCGTCCTATCTTTTTCTTCCTATCGGTCACAGCGACCTGTTACCTTAATCGCTGCGACCTGCTGCCTTCGCCTTGTTTGTTCCTCCCTTCTGTTCGCGCGGACTATCTTCTAGCCGTTCGACTTCTTTCCCTGCTTGGATTTGCGGATTGGTCGTGGCTTCTCTGGCCGCTAGTGTCTGACATCGTGACCGACACAGCTCCTCTTCTTCCTATCCGCGCTGCTTTTCTCTTAACCGCTCGGCCTCCCGCTGTTTTCTATCCGTGCGGCTTGTCTTTTAACCGCGCGGCTTCTCGCTGTTTTCTCCTATGGCCCTTTCTGAGACCTCCACTACCACCACTCCTATCGCAACTCCGGCTCCGCATCTTAATTCCTCTAGCAACCTTGGCACAGTTTCTAAACTTGTTGGCTCCA
Source organism: Platanthera zijinensis (assembly GCA_039513925.1). NCBI lineage: Eukaryota > Viridiplantae > Streptophyta > Magnoliopsida > Asparagales > Orchidaceae > Platanthera > Platanthera zijinensis. Next base: position 128,151,879 of record CM077096.1, read on the forward strand.
ACTATCCGGATTGGAGCTTTTCTTTCACTTTTCTTCTTCGCTCTCAGCGCAAACGTCATCATCTCACCGATGACCATCCTCCTCCAGACTCTGCTGAATTTAATGACTGGGATGCCAGTGATGCGCTTGTCCGCACGTGGTTGGCTAACAGCCTCTCCGATGAATGTCTTCCTATCATACGCTATGATGAGACGGGTAAGACCGCGTGGCTTCACCTTGCTGCTCTCTACTCGAAGGGGGTCCAGACATCCCACATTTATACTCTCTATGCGGATCTCTTCGCTCGCCCTTCCATGTCTCCTGCTGCGGCTTATCATCAAGTTCAAGCTCTTGGAGCTGAAATCCTCCAGAATCGCCCTTTCTCCGCGGACTTGGCCGAGCAACACAAACACTTCCAGGAATTCCTGGTTGTTTGTTATCTTCTAAGACTCCCTGAGTCTTTTGATATGATCTGCCAGCAGATCTTGGGCGAAGCAGAATCTCCCACCTTGGATGCCACCGCACCTCGCATCGTCGCTGTTACTTCCCTGCTCCAACGTCCTCTGTTGTCCTCCCCTCCTCCACAGGACTCCTACGCTCACCAAGCTCATCAGGGTGGCAATAGTGGCCGCAGCCAGTCTAGCACGCGCGGTCCGTCAAGGTTTCTCTGCTCTCATTGTGGTCGTACTTGCCACTCTGTTGACCGCTACTGGCAGAAACATCCTCATCTTTGTCCCTCCGGTGATACTTCTTCCTCAACCTCCGCCTCCTCTCGGCCATCTGCTTCTGTGGCCACAACCTCAGGTAGTGCACACGTCGTTACCCAAGGTAAATGGCTGATTGACTCTTGTGCTACAAATCACATGACCGGAAACCCTCATTGCTTCTCTCTCCTAGAGACGCATGATCGGTTACCCCCAGTTCTTGTTGCGGATGGTTCGCCTTCCCCGGTTCACGGAACGGGCATGGTTCAAGTCACCCCGTCGCTTCGCTTAGAGGACACTCTCTATGTCCCAAAGTTCACTTGCAATTTGCTCTCGGTTACTACTTTATGCAAGCAACTTCAGTGCTCTGTATTATTTACTCCTACTTCTTGTTGTTTTCAGGACCCGAGGACCCAACGGACGATTGCTACTGGGACTGAGAGTGGTGGCCTCTACTTCCTCGACAATGTTTCCGCTCTGTCCGCCTTCTCTTCCACATCTACTGATCTGCTTCAATGGCATCTTCGCCTTGGACATCCACCTCCTCGGATTCTTCGTCAGCTTCTTCCCCACTTACCTCAGACCAGTTCTCCGCTCAACTGTGATGCATGTCAGCTTGGCAAACATCACCGCTCCTCCTTCCCGCCGAAGCAAGGCCGTGGTTTCTCCCGCCCTTTTGATCTCATTCATTCTGATGTTTGGGGACCTGCTCCTACTCTCACCGTTGGTCGGGGTAGTTCTTACTTTGTAACCTTTATTGATGATTTCTCTAGATGTACCTGGGTGTATCTTTTAAAAGATCGCTCTGAACTATTATCTGTATGGCAATCTTTTTACTATATGATCAAAACTCAGTTTTCTATATCTATTAAAGTGCTACGCTCTGATAATGCAAAAGAATATCTCAGTCATGAGTTTTCCTCTTTTTGTATGCAACATGGTCTTATTCATCAGACCAGCTGTGTTTACACCTCCCAGCAAAATGGGGTGGCGGAGTGTAAAAAACGTCATCTCCTTAACATCGCTCGCACTCTAATGACGCAGATGCAGGTGCCTCGCTCCTACTGGGGCTATGCTGTTCTTTCCTGCAATCTCATCAATCGCATTCCCTCTTCGGTTCTCGATGGCAAGACCCCCTTCTCAATCCTCTACCCAGGCAAGGAACCCTTTCCTCTTCCTTTTCGTATCTTTGGGTGTACGGCCTTTGTGCATGCTCCGTCTGCTACTCGTGACAAGCTGTCCCCCCATTCCACCAAATGTGTCTTTTTGGGATATTCGACCACTCAAAAAGGCTATTGTTGCTTTGACCCCGTTCTGCGAAAACAGTTTGTTTCCGCGGACGTCACCTTCTTCGAAAATGCATCCTACTTTTCTTCTCCATCCCCGCTTCCTCCTGCGGTCTCTTACTCTCCACCATCTCTCAGTGATCCTTCCACGCAGATCGACGTCTCCCCTCCTATATCATCTCCTCCTCCGTCTCCTTCTCTCTCTATTATACCCCCTCCTTCTTCTCCGCAGCCGTCTCTCTCTAGTCCCGGGCCAGCTTTCTCCGCCACGGACGCTCCGGTCCCTGAGGCACAAGATGACCTGGATCTTCCCATTGCTCTTCGCAAAGGGGTGCGGGCGTGTACCCAACACCTGCTTGCGGCTATTGTTTCCTATGATCGGCTTACTCCCTCTCGTAGGTGCTTTGCTTTGGCTATCTCGGCTACTATAACTCCCCGCACTTACTAGGAGGCTCTTATTATTCCTCATTGGAAATCTGCCATGGATGAGGAAATCGCCACTCTTAATGACAGGGGTACCTGGACCCTTGTTCCTCCACCGGTAGGTACTGATGTGGTTGGCTGCCGCTGGGTGTTCGTTGTGAAGTTTCGCCCCGATGGCACTGTGGATCATTACAAAGCCCGGATGGTGGCCAAAGGCTTTACTCAGACTTATGGAGTTGACTACTTTGATACTTTCTCCCCGGTTGCTCGCCTTAGCACCATCCGGGTTCTTCTTTCAGTGGCCGTCAACAAGGAGTGGGCTATTTCCCAGCTTGATGTCAAGAATGCTTTTCTGTATGGGGATCTTCAGGAGGAGGTCTATATGGAGCAACCTCCTGGGTATGTTGCTCAGGGGGAGACATGAGTATGCCAGTTGAAGAAGGCCATCTACGGCCTTAAACAGAGCCCTCGGGCATGGTTCGACAAGTTTAGTGGCATTGTGGCTGCCATTGGCTTTACAAGAAGTTCAGCCGATCACTCATTGTTTATTCGCAAAACCACATCGGGCCTTGTGGTTTTGGCAGTGTATGTGGATGATATCCTTCTTACCGGTGATGACCAAGCTGGGGTGGACTTGACAAAGAAACATCTCCGTCAACACTTAGTCACGAAGGATATGGGCTCCCCGAAATATTTTTTGGGGATAGAAATCTCTCGGAAGCCTGACTCGTTGGTTCTCTCCCAACGAAAGTATGCTCTTGATCTTCTACAAGAGGCAGGATTGACCGGTGCCAAACCAGCCAGGTATCCCATGGCCACTAGAGAGGACAAAACGTGGATAGATGACTCACCTCTTATATTCGATGCCACAAGGTATAGACGTCTGGTGGGCAAACTCATTTATCTCACGGTGACCAGACCCGACATCGCCTATGCTGTTGGCAAGGTCAGTCAGTTCATGCAAGCTCCCAGGGAATGTCATCTTCAGTCTGCCTTGAAGATACTAGAGTATGTCAAATCAGCACCGGGAAAAGGGCTACTCTTTCAAAAGCGTGGTCATCTGAGAGTTGAAGCTTACTCAGACTCAAGCTATGCGGATGATAAAGGTTATCGTAAATCTACATCGAGCTTTTGCACCTTTGTTGGAGGTAACCTTGTGAGCTGGAAGAGCAAGAGGCAGTCTATTGTCTCAAGGTCCAGTGCAGAAGCCAAATATCGGAGTATGGCGTCAACCACATGTGAGTTGAAATGGTTGCGGGCTCTCATGCTTGACCTAGGAGAGGTCTATGACTATCCTCTGCCTATGTTCTGTGACAACAAGGCCGCTATATACATATCCAAAAATCCGGTCTTCCATGAGAGAATGAAATATATAGAGGTCGACTGCCATTTCATCCGTGAAGAGGTCTTGAAGAGACAGATTTGCACTCCGTTCGTCACCTCCGACAAAGAGTTGGCAGATATCTTCACCAAGCCGGTTTCTACTTCCTTCTTCCACATTTGTGACAACCTGGGCATGATTGATATCTATGCTCCAGCTTGAGGGGGAGTGTCGAAGTATGAGACCGGGCGGTCTAGCGGTTTGAGCCTGGCGAGTTATAGACCTGGCGGTCTGGCGGCTTAAGACCGGCGGGTTGGTTTTCAGGATGTTGCTGTGTGGTGTCCGGCGGTGTGGCGGTGTATCTCCGGCTGCTTGGAAACCGGGCGGTCTATCGGTCTCCTACCGCATCTCTCTCCTGCTTCTGGTATTGCCGTGCGGTTAAAATATTGTCAAACCGCACGGCCCATTCCGGTCTATTGTTCTAGCCGCTCAGATACCTTTGTATAGTTTTAGTCCCACATTGTTGCTGTGTGGTGTCCGGCGGTCTGGCGGTGTAAAAGATATCTTTTTGGATAACAAAATTTCAATTATTCAAAGTTCTGTCTTGTTTTCTAGTCGTTTATTCGCTACTCTAGACATTTGCTCGCTACTTTTGACAATAATTTTAGGTTTCCACTTTCAAGTTTTCTATTTTGCACTTCTCACCCCACTAGTTGATAACATAGGAATTATGATGGTTTAATTTTTCATGTTTTGTTTTTCATATTCATGCAACCTAAAAATGTTTTGTTTTCTTTTTATTCTTCCCAAGTTCTTAAATGATATTTGCTTGAGGGCAAGCAAAAACTCTAGCATGGGGGAATTTGATGACTACTTTTAGTCATTGGTTTTTGGGTAGTTTAGTATTCATAATTCCTAGTTTATTTATTTGTTTTAATTATTTTTATGCATGCTTTGCGTTATTTCTTGTTAATGTCTTTCATGTTTTGTTTTTATTATTTCTAGTTTTATTATATGTGTTTTGTATTTTTGTTCTTGTTTAATAAGTTATATTATGTTATTTTTTATTTTTTTTAGTTTAATTTTTAATAAACTAATTAATAGTACGCATGTTATGTTTGTAATGTTTAGTTTTATATGACTAATGTTTTGTTTTAGTTTGTTATATTTTGTAGGTTCATGCAATCAAGAGCATCCCACTTCTTCACTATGGTGCAGCACGACCACTTATGGTGCAGCCCACATCATGATGCAGCCCCCTACATGCTACCCGAGACTTTGGAGCAGCCCACCTAAACAAAGCAGCCCCTACCCGAGCCACACTCAAACCCTTTACAAGCAGCCCACCTAAAGCAAGCAGCCCACCTACAAGCCTCTACCCGAGCCCACTACAAAGCCCAACAATAAAAGCACCTAGCAGTCCATTTATTCCACATGGCCGGCCACCTCACATCCTCCTCTTACCCCTCATTAATTAGATACATGCACCATTCCAAAATGAGTGGCCGTCCCCTCTCTTTGCCCCTTCTACACACTTCCATTCATTCCCCTTGATATTTTAATATTCCTATTTCCATTAAATTAGTTACAATGAACCTTCTCTCTCTCTCTCTCCATCATTTAATGCAATTCATGCACCCTTTTCCCAATACATGGTCGGCCACCCCTTGTCTCCCCTTAATCTAGAAGCTTCTCCATCTCCTATAAAAGGAACCCCTCCCCTCCTTGTTAGGAACCCACTTTTTTAAGAAACTTTTATGTTAAGAAGTTTAGTGAAGTTTTGGAGTTTAGTTGTAGAGAGCAAGAGAGCTAGTGAGCTGTTATTTTCTTTTCATTATTGTTGTAGTCTTTTAATTATTGTAATCTTTTTTTTTTATCTTAATATAATATTGTCCTTTTTAAATATTGTGTTCTCTTTTATTTTTGCAAGTAATGAAAATGAATTTCTTTCATCTTACTTTGATTTCAATTTCCATTATGAGTATCTAATTTTCCTTAGTATTCGATCATGAGGATCCATGAAGTGAGATGAGGGTATCTTTTATTTCATAGTTTTATTTTTGTCATTTCATTCTCGATCCTTCTTTGATGCTTTTTTGTTTCGACTCCGTATTTCCGGTATACGGTAGTAGGCATTTGATTTCATTTCATAGAAGTCGAGAGACTCGTTGATCTGAAAGATCACTCAAATAAGGAAGGAGTTGAATGCAATCCTAGAGATAGGATGACGTAAATCTTCTGGATTGGACTTAAAACCAATAGTGCGGGTCACCTTGATAATGCGGCTTTAGGCCTTTTTGACTTGAAAGAGATTTCGGTCAAAACTTCTATAAGTCAGGGGATTTAATGCTCTAGCGAGATTATTTCCTAATTTCGGATCCGTCATGGTCGAGTTTGATTTGCAAGTTTAAAACTATACTTTTTATCTCTCTCATCTTGTTTCATGGTGAATCTTCGATCGAATGCTAACTTTTTATTATAAGTTTTCCGTCTAAAAAAATTTCTCAAAACCCACTTTCTTTCGGTTGGATAATAGTTCAAGCGTGAGTAGCAGTACTTGATAACCCTGTGTTTAAATACGACTTTGATACTACAATTCGACAGGTACACTTGCCTATTAAGGTTTTAGCCCATCAGAGACCTGTCAAAGGGTAAAGGCAGAATGCAAGATCCCTGGAGGATTGTTGCAGTCATTGCCCATCCTCGAGTGGAAGTTTGAGGATATATCCATGGACTTAGTTCACGATTTTCCTCACTCACGCTCAGGGAATGATTCGGTTTGGGCAATCGTGGATCGCCTGATAAGGGCAGCCATGTTTATTCCTATGAAGAAAGAGGCTCATGTGGACGTTTTGGTACGCCTCTTTGTGGAGTAGTTTGTACAGTACCATGGCGTGCCAAAGACAATTATTTCTGACCGGGATGGTCATTTTACCTCTAAAGAATGGAAAGCCGTACAGGCGTATTTTGGTTCACGCCTTACCTTCAGCACAACCTTTCATCCTCAGACGGACGGACAGTCTGAGAGGATCATTAGAACTTTGGAAGATCTATTGAGGTTGTGTGTGCTGGATAGAGGAGAGTCGTTGGAAAGGATCATACCCATAGTAGAATTCTCATAAAACAATAGTCATTAGTCTAGTATCGGGATGGTACCCCATGAATCCCTTTACGAAAGAAGGTGTAGAACCCCATTGTCATGGGTGCAAGATGAATACCCGAAGGCTTTGGGAATTAAGTACATTGATGATACTGATGCTGTTGTTAGACTAATACGGGACCGCATGCTTGAGGCTCAAAGTTGGCAGGCTAAATACTATAATGCAAAGCATAAGATGGTAGAATTTCAAGTGGGTGACAAATTGTTCCTGAAGATTCGTCTGATGCATGGAGTGTCACTGGTACGTGGTGTGAAGAAGCTCAGCCCAAGGTACATTGGGCCTTATGCTATATTGGAGAGGATTTGCCCTTTGGCATATTAGTTGGAGTTACTGCCAGAGCTGGAGAATCTTCATGATGTATTTCATGTGTCATCCTTCGGAAGGCGCTGTTGTAACCCGAGCAACATGTCCTCACCATAGATGGAGTAGTGGCAAATGATAGGTCTGTTCTACTAGAGCCGGTGCGGATTGTGGACATTGAAACACGGAGCTTTGTGGAAGAAAAGTGTCCCGTTGGTAAAAGTTCTGTATTCTAATCCTTGGAAGGAGGAGTATACTTGGGAGCCGGTGGATTTGATGCAAAAGCGCTACCCAGAGTTGTTTCCCCAAGGTAACTCAAAAAGCCTGTTTTAATTTAATTCCATTCTTTACTTCCCCACAGTCTTAGCCTGGTTTTTGGGATGAAATATTTTATTTTGTTTATAGGATTTGTAATGTCCCATTTTGCGCCAGACCCCTCGTACGCGTTTTGAGTCAAGAAAATTGACTCAGGTTCGGGGAGCGTCGAGTGAGTCGACTGGTCTTGACGACTAGATCAGGAATTAACTTAGTTTATTTATGGCGGGTTAGGCGTCGAGAGCATTGAGTGGACTCAACGCACTCAAAGCCATTTGACTTAGTTTATTTCTTGCGGGTTAAAGCGTTACGCCATTTAACTTAGTTTGTTTCTGGAGAGTTAAGGGGTTGAGAGCGTTGAGTGGAATCAATGCTCTCGACGCCATTTAACTTAGAATGTTTCTGGCGGGTTAAGGCGTTGAGAGCGTTGAGTGGACTTAACGCTCTCGACCCCATTTCACTTAGTTTATTTTGGATGGTGTAGGCATTGAGAGCGTTGAGTGGACTCAGCGCTCTCGACGCCATTTAACTTAGTTTATTTCTGGCATCTATAGGCATTGAGAGAGTTAAATAGACTCGATGCTTTTAGACTTGGGATTTTTCTGGCAGCTTTAGGCATTGAGTGTGGTGGCTTGACTCAATGCTTTTGACTTAGAGAATTTTCGGCCCACTGTTTTTTTTATTCCAAAAAATTGTCTAAACCGAGTTTTGGGATTTGCGTAAATATGACCAAATTAGACTCGGTTCTTTCAACATGACTTATTTAAAGCAATAATAGGCAGTCCAGTGTCAGGCCGACACATGGCAGGGCACTTAACCCTAATTTCTCATTATAAAAAGGGACTTGCGGAAAACCCTAGCCGTCACTTCGATCTTGCCAAGCCCTAGCTGTTTCTTTGCCGAGCCCGACAGAAGAGAAGGAGTGGCCAGAGTCAGATTTCCTGGGGAAGTCTTAAGCAGGCCCTGGTCTTTTATGGGATAAACACTATGCGTTCTTGGATTCATCAATTAAATTAAATACGTAGCGAGCAATATTTTCTCTAAATTAATACTAACGATGGTTCCTACAATATATAAATGCACAACACAAAGGGGTGCTACCCCTTTTATAGATTGAACAAGGGATAAAGGCCAATGTTCGCTCAAGTAAATATGACCTATCCTATCCGGACAATTAGCACTTCAAATTAAATTATGCGCAAACATTCACAATTTCAATAAGAGAAAATCCGGACTAAAATAATGATTTAAAAAAAGTCCAAATCAATCCCAAAAATTAATTAATATGAGGGAGGCCAAATCACTTGAACTCAAAGATAAATCAAGGTAAAAAAATCGATTTCCTCTAGGGTTCACGAGATCTACCCGAACCAAGTTTACGAAAATATTTCGGGATAATAAACACTTGAAAATAAGATTTTAATTACGCAGGAATTTCAATATAAATCGGGACAAAATACTAGCCTTCTAATTTCAGCAAATCTCACAATAATTTAGAAAAAGTGCACAAGAGATGGTTTAGAGAACTCGTTACCCAAATAACAAGAGAAATCTGTCAACGAGATGGGTGGAGGAGGCACACACGACGGTGGTTGAATTTATCTCCATGCAACTCCACCGATCCACACCGGACGATGAAGATGCTAGTTTTTTCCTTTACAATAACCCTAGGAGAGGGAGAAGCCTTGAAGACAATATATATATGGAAAGAGGAGAGAGGAAAGGTGGTGGGAATACTATTCCAAGGTGGTGGAGGAATGGCTGCTAGGGGAGAGAAGGGAAGGTGACCAGAATTGTCTTTGGAGAGGAAAGAGTGGTGGTCAGTTTTCTTAAGGAATGAGGAGGTGAGGGAGATATTGAGGAAAGGAGGAGGAGGATGAGAGGAGGCCGAGAAATAGAAGGGGATAAAGGGTGGCCAATGGCCAAGAGAGAGGAGAAGGGAGGGGGCAGAAATTTGCCTAAGGGGGAAGAGAGAGATAGGGGAAATTCCAATTTTGAATTCAAGTTTCAATTTTTCATTCTTCATTGCTATTCTCTTCATAACATGGTTATATATAGCCTACACCACTCCATCTGCTCCATTCAAAATTAAAAATGAAACTATGATGGTTATTTGGACTCATCATTACATGAAATAAAAATAATATAACATGATCGTTATATGCACCTATCATAATACATGAAATAAAAATACATGAAATAAACTTCTAAAATAAAATTGCTTAAAAATAAAATTACTAAAAATAATAATTTGATAAAATATATAATTATAATTATTTAATTCATAATTATATATTTTATTTAGTGGCGGTGGCGGACATCGTGCAAAACATGTAACTGTGATGGCGAAGGGCGTCGTGGTAGAATCCCATCCTCAAGCTTGCGGTAATGATCGTCCCAATCCACGAACTCTCTCAGACGGGGATCAGTGGCGGCCGCAACAGCAACGTCTCCATCAATCTTCCCCCACTCAAAATTACTCATCACCGATGAATGGACTGTGAGGGGAGAAAATTCAGAAGCAGCAACAATATGGGGCAAATCTGTCCCCGCTATCCATGTCGTAGTAGCATGTACATCCATCAGCACTGAGAACCTGTCTGGCAAAGAAACAACAAAACTTCCGAGGAAATTCGAAAGGGTGTCAAGCAAAAGAAATAAAACTTGAATCTTACCATCCGGTTCAAGAACCATGGAATCAATGTTGGAATAAGACACGACAGAACTAATACTCCCCATCCCAAGAGAACATGTAGTGGTAGAGAAGATCGACGAAGAAAGCCACTCAGGTGGAACACAGACGTACAGTACAAAGTTTGGAAACTTGAAATAAAGTTAAACACCCGGTGCAATATAAAAATCTGAAACAAAAGCATGAAATCCGATGTTCTTCATAATCATGGATGGGTCGGCATTCCTACGTATTAATTTATTAACGGAGACAGAAGGCATCCGCTCGGGGACAAACCAGACAAGACCCAAATCACTAAATATAGCATCGGACGGTCTCAGAAAGGAGTAAAAGTGCGTACGATATAAATTAAAATGAAACACTAATGTCCTAGATCCATGAGGAGAGAATCCATGTGCTATATGATTTGACCCAAAAACATAGTGTAAGGGGGGTAAGACAGGTGGCACGGGAGCCTTATAATCGAAAATGATTTTATTGGGCTCCAGGTCTGCAGTTTGAATTTTAACTTTACTATTTTCACGCTTGGCATGAAGATATGCCAAGGAGAACTGCTCGTCATAAAGAATAGAGTTAGATGCTCCCAAATATGGCAGGATGTGCGAGCGATACAACTCAAGGGGCCTTTTTATAGTCACTAATGTGTGGAAATGAGGGTCATCAAAATGCGGTGGGTAAATGCGAGCGACCGGGTGTGGTATATAAGTATGTATTGGGGAAACAACAACCAGAGGCACAATTGCCAAAAAATCAGAATCAGTCATAGTAGAGGACGGAACTGTAGTCAAGCACGCAGAAAAATGAGCTGTCAAAAGTGACGCATAGTCATGTCTATGAGGTGCGGTGAAAGCCCAAATACTAGTGCGCTCAACATAGTAATATCTATACGTTGATACAATGCCAATGTAGGAACTAATAAAGTTGGCGTGACACAAAAACTCGGACTAGGTCTACCGGTTCCACGTCTTAAAAAGTCAACTAATGTGGGCAAATAAATAGAGGGAAGTGTCGGTAAAATCAAACCTGGGATAAAATCTGAATCAGTTTTATTTCCCCCAATGATGACAACATCAAAGAACTCTGATCCGGGCATACAACCAAAGAATCATCCAAAAATTCCCTTCCCGTAGATACAATCTCAGTGGGTGTAATCGTAGGCTCTAACACGAGGGGGATCGTATCCTGGAGAGGGCACTCATTACTAGGGTGATCAGACACAACGCTAGTAGGGAACGTAGTAGGCAATGTAATACTCTCACAGTTCAGAATGTAATCATCCCATACATCATCTTCTAAATCACTAGGGTATCCAATCTCAGACTCATCAAAATCATTGGGCACTAACGTACAGGTCAGAATACTGTCACCTATGGGGTCATCCTCAGAATCACGAGATACCACATCTACATCAGAATCTTCATTGGTTTCAATCACAATCTTAGGAGGCTCAGTCGTCAAAGCTAACAAAGGCAACACCCTAACAGTAACATTTTTGCATTCCAAGACATAAGATATATTACGAATGGTTTCCCTAAAAGTGGGTGGTGGTCTTAAGATGGACTCTACCTTCTGAAACAAGCGAGTCTTATTCTTATGAACGTGGTGCTTCTCAATATCCAATACAGCATTAAACATGGTGTTTAGGTCGGTGTGACCATAACACAGTAATTTACCCTGGATGTCAGGGTTTAACCCCTTACAAAACCTAGAGAGGGTGAGCTCTGACATCTTCTTCACACCACACCTAACCATCATATCCTTAAGAAGACTCATATACTCAGAGACCGACTTATTCCCTTATTTAAGGGTAGCCAAATATTCTAACATCTGCGTTCGATGGTACGTAGGGACGTACTGCTCTGTCAGCATGACCTTCATGTCTGCCCAACCAATAAGTAAATTACCGTTCTCGGCTCTCAAACGTCATTCCTCAATCAACCAGAATATCTTAGCTCTAACTAACAACTTCATTCTCGCCACTCGTACCATATCCGCATCAGTCGATTTGTACCACTCAGAGTAGCACTCTATTTCTTTAACACAGTCTAGGAAAACTCTGGGACACCCTAAACCATCATAAGTAGGTGCCGTAATTCTAGTGGGAGGATAAGCTTGAGGATGGTTGGAATTCCAAGGGTAGGATGATAAGGCTTGGGTTTGTTTAGCCATGGTATTAACATACCAATAATCAAAACGGGAAGCATAAATGTCATAGGCCATAATAATGAGAATCAGAGAGAAACCTCACCCGGAACTGCTACACATGCAATGAATAATGAACCTGACCCTATATAAAAGGTAACAGATGGATTTGTTCCCGCTTAATAACTAAGGTAATAAATATAAAATTTTGATTTTCTTACTGGAAATAATATGAAGAATATTAAATATTTTTTTAGCAAAATAATAAAAATATAGGCCGCTATTTGCAGACCAAAAATAAAAATTTTATTTTGTTGTTTTGGCAAATGAAACATGCAAGTACGTGACGTCATACTAATAAAAGGGGGAGGGTATCAATTCGGAAATTGACATGAACCTCCCTCTGATACCAAATTGATGCAGGCCCTGGTTTTTGATGGGATAAACACTATGCATTCTTGGATTCGTCAATTAAATTAAATACGTAGCGAGCAATATTTTCTCTAAATTAATACTAATGATGGTTCCTACAATATATCAATGCACAACGCAAAGGGATGCTACCCCTTTTATAAATTGAACAAGGGCTAAAGGCCAATGTTCGCTCAAGCAAATATAACCTACCCGATCCGGACAATTAGCACTTCAAATTAAATTATGCGCAAACATCCACAATTCCAATAAGAGAAAATCCGGACTAAAATAGTGATTTAAAAAAGTTCAAATCAATCCCAAAAAATTAATTAATATGAGGGAGGCCAAATCACTTGAACTCAAGGATAAATCAAGGTAAAGAAACCGAATTCCTTTGGGGTTCACGAGATCTACCCGAACCAAGTTTACGAAAATATTTCGGGATAATAAAAGCTTAAAAATCAGATTTTAATTAAGCACGAATTTCAATATAAATCGGGACAAAATACTAGCCTTCTAATTCCACCAAATCTCACAATAATTTAGAAGAAGCGCACAAGAGATGGTTTAGAGAAATCATTACACAAATACCAAGAGAAATCCATCCACAAGATAAGTGGAGGAGGCGCACACGATGGTGGTTGAATCTATCTCCATGGCAACTCCACGGATCCGCATCGGACGATGAAGACGCTAGTCGTTTCCTTTGCAATAACCCTAGGAGAGGGAGAAGCCTTAAATGCAATATATATATATGGAAAGAGGAGAGAGGAAAGGTGGTGGGAATACTATTCCAACGTGGTGGAGGAATGACGGCTAGGGGAGAGAAGGGAAGGTGGCCAGATTTGTCCTTTGAGAGTAAAGAGTTGTGGTTGATTTTCTTAAGGGATGAGGAGGTGAGGGAGATATTGAGGAAAGGAGGAGGAGGATGAGGAGGCCGAGAAATAGAGGGGGAGAAAGGGTGGCCAGCGGCCAAGAGGGAGGAGAAGGGAGGGGGATGAAATTTGCCTAAGGAGGAATAGTGAGATAGGGGGGAAATTCAAATTTTGAATTCAAGTTTCAATTTTTCATTCTTCATTACTATTCTCTTCATAACATGGTAATATATAGCCTACACCACTCCATCTCCTCCGTTCAAAATTCAAAATGAAACTATGATTATTATATGCACCCATCATTACATGAATTAAAAATAATACCACATGATGGTTATATGTACCCATCATAATACATGAAATAAAAATACATGAAATAAACTCTTAAAATAAAATTGCTTAAAAAAATTGCTTAAACATAAAATTGCTAAATATAATAATTTGATAAAATATATAATTATAATTATTTAATTCATAATTATATATTTTATTTAGTGGCAGCGGTGGACATCGTGCAAAAAATGTAGCGGCGATGGCGAAGGGTGTCATGGTAGAATCCCATCCTCGAGCTTGCTGCAAAGATCGTCCCAATACACGAACTCTCTCAAACGGGTATCAATGGCGGCCATAACAGCAACGTCTCCATCAAAGTCTTTCCTCTTCTCTTTTCCCGTAAAGAACAAACAATACTATCAAGGAGAAAGATGCCGCGAAGGAGAGTGATGAGATCCATGGCCGAAATGCCGGAACCGAGGTGAGATTCCTACCCTCTCCCTTGGTGCTAGATCTGTAGTTATTTCTAGGAGAGATGTCGAATCAAAAGAGTTTTGACTTGTGAGATGAATATTTCCTAGGAAGAGACCATTCTAGGGTTTGTGCTCTAAGGATAGTGATGTCTTCAACCTCTCCCCTCTCCTTGAGTAGATGGTGGACTTGGTTCGTGAAGAGAAAATGGTCTCATGAGGGTGAATAAGGGTGTAGGAATTTCTGGACATGGTTTGAACATATGGCTTGATGAAGAAGATGAACCAACGTCATTCATCTTGGTTTAAGATGCGTGAAAAAATCTATTTTCCACACGCAGTAGTCTTCGAGGCAATTGTCAGACATGATGCAGCTGTATCTGGGCTGTGGGATGAACATAAAAGTTGTAGCCCACGGAAAGACCTTTCCAATGAGTGGTTACATGCCTTCTCCGGATTCCTGTAGCCTCTAGAATCCTAGATCGAAGTTGCTTTATAGTAATCTTTCCTGCACATATAGTTCTCTGGTTTGTGTTGAATCGGCTTTGGATTTGGTAGAGAGATTGTAGTACAATAACGTTAATGTTATTATGAATTTAGTATATAAGTAATCATGATAAAATATGGTTAATGGCATTTGTTGAATAAATCCTTAATGAAAAAATGGTGTAGTGAAGTGTTCTTGAACGAGATTATTTGGTGGAGGTTAGTGAACGAATGAGTTGATGAATTTGGATGGTATAAATGATTTAAATATGTGAAATGATAAGGATGTACTTGATAATGGTAATACGATGAATAGTGATGAGGTTGGCTTGAAGTTTGTTGTACATAATTTGTAGTGATTGCGATGAACAAATGGTTGTTGGCATTTAGTTGATTGATCCATATGTGCACGAATGGTTTGAACTTGGTAATGAGATTGTATCCAGTTAAAGTTAGGTGACCTTAGTCTATATGTAATTATTATAATCAAATGGTTTATGAATATGTGAAGTACCATTACGTTGTTGTTGTACAACCCCATATTCGCTGGGTAGAACCCAGAGCTTTAATGGTCTGAGTTGGGCTCGCCTCAGGCTAGCCCAAGGGCAAATCAACAGAGTTCCCGCTTCTTAAGGGGCTCCCGCCCAGCTGTAGGCGAGACCCTTCGCGCCAGGCCTCGGGCTTCAGGCTAGACGAGCTTCTGCCTTAAGGGAGCTCCCTCCCAGAGCTAGGCGAGAGGGCATTGGGTGAGCCTTCAACGGCAATGGCATTAAGACTACCAAGGGCAAAAACCTTCTTGGCCGGAGCTCTCGCCAAGATAAACTCAATTGGGACCCGGCGAGAGCCTTCTCGGCCGAAGTTCTCGCCAGGTGGGTCTATGTGGTAGGGCCTGGCGCCCAGGAGAAGATTATTTTATTATTTCATTATCCTCGGGTAAAATTACCTATATGCCCCTAGGATGACAGCGGAATTCGGCTATTGGCAGACCGTCAGGGGTATTTCAGTATTTTCAGGTCAAGGGAAGGCTATAAATAGACCCATAAGGGCTCTTTGGAAAGCATGCTTTTCATTATTCTCCAACTCTAGTGCTTTCTGAAGAGCTTCCAGCCCAGCATTTGGCTTTGGAGGGGAAGCTCTCAGAGATCTTCCGGGTGTGAGGTGGGACCTCCCAACTGAGGCTTTGGGTCAGTCTTAGGACCTTAGCAGCCAGTCAAGGGTTGAGGTTTGAGAGAAGTAGGCATCGGCTACACCCTGGTTTGTGAACATTCGTTGAGGTCATTTTTGGCTTCAACAGTTCTAGTGCGGTGAGCGTGGAAGCAGTCGGTGCAAGAAAATCTTGAGTCAAGTCCCATGGCAGGAGGTGAAGGTGAAGGATCTGGCGCAAGAGGATCCCCCACCCAGGGAGAGGAAGCAACAAAAAAGATGTTAGAGGACTTCAGGCGAGAGGTCCTGCAGACGATCAGCTTAGCCTTCTCGGCAAGGAATGAGTGGGAGACGTCGAAGGTTTCAGTGGAGGTGGTCCCGCTGTTAGGCGAGAATGCTCCAGGACAGCGCCCCGGGAAGGAAGTCCCGGTAGAGGCAGGCGAGAGGGATGTGGCAGCGCGAGAGCTCTTCCCAGGCCAGCGTCCCGGAAAGGAAGTTCTGGTGGATCTGGGAGAGAGGGAGGCGACAGTGCGGGAGCTTTTCCCTGGGCACGGTCTCGCGGATCGGTCCAGCCAGCCGAGGTCGCGGGACGTGCCCTCTCGCCAGGCAGGGTGCGAGACCCCTTTTAGTGAGCTCATTATCTCGGCTCTAGTGCCGGAGGGGTTCTGGTAGCCGGATATGACCTACTACACCGGGAACGATGACTCAGTTCAGCACGTGCAGTGGTTCGAAGATGTGGTGTCGATCAGGCAAATGTCGGATGCCTTCAAGTGTAGGCTTTTTGCCATCACTCTGAAAGAGAAGGCCAGAGACTGGTTCCACCAGTTGCCGGCGAGCTCAATCTACAGCTTTGAAGATCTGCGTAGGGGTTTTCTGTTGAGGTTCTCGACTTCGAAGAAGTGGAAGAAGGAGGCTGAGTGCCTGTTTAGAGTAAGGCAGAGGCCGGAGGAGACGTTGGGTCATTACATTGACCGGTTCTAAGAGGAGATTATCTTGGTCCAGGAGGTCCCGGGGTACGTACTGATGCTTGCCTTCACCCTGGGGCTGAGGCCGGGATTTTTTAGCATGGAGTTGAAGAGAGTGCCCCCTCTCTCTTTTGAGGAGCTTATGGAGAGGGCAGCAAAGGAGATAGACTTCGAGAGGGAAAACCCTGAGTTTGCGAGGAAGTCTACGAGGTTGGCAGAGGATGATGTGAAGGAGCCGGCAGCGGGAAGACAGAGAGAAGTGAGGGAGCAGAGGGAGCAGAGGGAGCTAAGAGAGGATGGGAGGAGAGAAGAGCCCCGAGGGCAGGGGCAGCAGCATGGGGGGCCAGGGAGCTGAACAACCGATTGGGTTGGAGGCATCAGGAAGGTCATCCCCAGGGCCAAGGGGGTCTTCAGGGAAGAGACAATTACCAGAGCAGAGAAGGATTGAGCAGGGAGGATGGAGACAGGGACCGAGGGGTCACTACCCACCACCGCAGGAGGCCATGGAGGTGGGAAGAGGAAGAGGAAGAAGAGTTCGAGGAGCCGGGAGAAGGGGAGGAGGAGAAGGAAGAGGGGACAGGGTGGCGTTGCCCTATTATGACTTCCATCGGGAGGAAGGTCACACAACGGCCACCTGCCCAGAGTTTCTGGAGATGAGGGAGGCTAGAGGAGCTGGGAGGCAAGATCTGCCTGCAAGGATTGTTGAGGTGCAGCACGAAGAGGCTGAGGATAGATGTGAAGACAGGGTTGATGTGGGGACCCGGGGGGGATCGGAGTGATCCTTTGGGGAGTAGGGATCGAGGCAACCCGCAAGGGGAGCCTTCAAACATTATTCCACAGAGGGGTCGCCTCAACCTCCCTGGCTCCCCCCATAGGAGAAAAGATCACCTTCTCATCCGCGGATATGCCAGACTACGAAGACCCATTCTGCGATGCGCTAGTGATCCAGACGGTGGTGAAGAACTTCACAGTCTCCCGGATACTGGTGGATAACGGGAACTTGGTGAACGTGATCTTCAAAAAGGCCTTCGACGAGATGAGGGTGGAAGGTAAAAGGGTCCTGGCTTCTGATGGACCGCTTTTTAGTTTTTCTGGAGAGAGGAAGGAAGTAGAAGGAGGAGTGGGCCTGTATGTGAGGCTTGGGGGCATCTCATGGAACTGTAGGTTCGTGATCGTAGACGCCCCAAGCAGTTACAATGCCATCTTTGGCCATCCCCTCATAAGCGCCTTTCGCTGCGTCCCCTCCTCATTTCACCAATGCCTCAAATTAAACAACGGAGGGGTGCAGGTTAGGATCAGGGGGGATCCAAAGGTGGCGAGGCAGTGTTATGTAACGACAGTCAACACTGTGTCATGGATGGTTGAGGCGGAGGAACTGGAAAAGGAGATGGCTGGACAAGAAGGAAATGTCGAGGAGGGGGAGACGAGCCTGGAGAAGGCATTAGAGGTAGCAGGGGAGCAAGTGGTAGAAGTGGAGGAGGCAAGCCTGCAGGAGGCAGAGGAATTAGTGATGGAGGAGGTAGTGGAAGTAGAGGAGATAAGCCTAAGAGAGGCAAGGGAAGAAGAGCAGAAGCAAGGAGAACGCCTGGTAGAAGCAATGGAGGTTGACAAGGCCGGAGGAGAAGAGCTTGAGCAGGAGGAGGAAAGGGCAGGTTGGGAGCGGTCGAGGCTGGAGCCGGCCGAGGAAGTGATAGAGATGGAGGTGCTCACCAGAGCTGGGCAGGTACAGAAGGTGCTGGTCAGCGGAGGCTTGAGCCTCGAGGATCAGGAGCGAATGCGAGCCTGCATCCAAAACAACATCGACATCTTCGCTTGGAGCGTGGCAGACATGCCGGGCATCGACGCAGACGTGGCTTGTCATCGCCTGAACCTGGACCCCAGGACTCGCCCCATACGCTAGAAGATGAGGGCCATCGCCACCAAGCTGGAGGAGCCCATTCGAGAGGAGGTCAAGAAGCTCCTAGAGGCAGGCTTCATCTCAGAGATCCAGTATCCAGGCTGGATCTCCAATGTGGTAATGGTAAAGAAAGGGGGAGTAAAATGGCGTATGTCTATCGACTTCTCATTGTTGAATAAATCATGTCCTAAAGATTGCTACCCCCTGCCTCGAATCGACGCACTGGTTGATTCAGCCGTCAGTTTTTCTGTTATGAGTTTTTTGGATGCTTTTTCAGGTTACCACCAGATCCGGATGCACCCTACCGATGTTAAGGATGTCTCCTTGATCACGAGGGAGGGGTGCTTCAGCTATAAAATGATGCCCTTTGGTTTAAAAAACGCAGGGGAAACATACCAATGCATGATGGATCGGGTTTTCAAGATCAAAGGGGAAAGAATCTAGAGGTCTATGTCGATGACCTGATGATCAAAAGAAAGTGCGTGGATTCACATCTGCGAGACTTAGAAGAAACATTTGCCACCCTGCGGAGGTTCAAGATGAGGTTGAACCCCTTGAAGTGTGTCTTCGGGGCTAGTCGCGGGAAGTTACTGGACACCTCTTGACTCCGGCAGGGGTAGAACCTAACCCTGAAAAGGTTAAGGCTATCTTAGATTTGGAATCACCTCGCAGCGCCAAAGAGGTCCAGCATCTAACCAGAAAGTTGGCTGGGCTAAGCAGGTTCCTCTCCCGGTCCGGGGATAGGTGCTCTTCTTTCTTTAAAGTGCTTCGTCGTAACCAGGTGTTCGAATGGACGGTCGAATGCGAAGAGGCTTTCCAAGGGCTGAAGAGGCAACTCTCCCAAGCTCCGCTACTTCAAAGCCCAAAGGAGGGGGAAGATCTAGCCTTGTATCTCAGGGTGGGGATAGAGGCTGTGAGCTCCGTCTTGGTTAGGGAAGAAGGGAAGAAATAGCTATCCGTCTACTACGTAAACCGAATCTTGAGAAAGGCGGAGCTCCGATACCCCATCCTAGAGAAGCTGGCGTATGCCTTGATCGTCTCGGCTAGGAAGCTTCGTCCTTACTTTCAAGCGCACTCGATTAGGGTGGTAACCAACCATCCACTTCGTAAGGTCTTCGAGGGGGTAGAGCACTCAGGAAGGCTGGGAAAAGTTGTCCATCGAGCTCAGCGAGTTGACATCTCTTTGTTGAGACTCTCCATCCAAAGCTCAGGCCGTGGCGGACTTTCTGGCAGACTATATCACTGAAGCTGGGAAAGAAGAACCGAAGCCGCAGGAAGCATGGAGGATGATTGGTCGATGGGGCTCGGGGAAAGCACTCCCTGGGACGGGGTGTAGTGTTGGTGAGTCCTCAAGGGGTTACCATAGAACAGGCGGGTGGTTTCAACTTCCCGTAACCAATAATCAAGTGGAGTATGAGGCTGTGATAGCGGCCTTCGATTGACAAAGGAGTTTGGAGATTCAGGATGCGGAGGACCTTCACCGACTAATGGTTTAAGTGGTAGATCGCAGATTGAGGGGAGTTTGAGGCTCGGGAGCCTACCTCGTGAAGTATCTAACAAGGTAAGGGCATCATCGGAGGTTCCGTTCTTTCTCTATTCACCATGTTCAGGGAGAAAAGCACAGCAGCTGATCGATTGGCAAAGTTTGGGCCTCTTTTTCGGGGAGGAGGACAAATAAGTGGCTGAACTCTTCCAACCGGCAATTAAAGAAGGGGAGTTAATGGAGATAGGTCGGTGATCTCATGGGGTAGACCCGTTGGTTGACCTTCTTACAAAGGCAAGAGTTAGAGGAGGTCTCAAAGGGATGGACGAGCTTCAGGGAAGTCAGCCTACTACCTGATGATGGAAGGGGGCTTGCACTGGAAGATGTGTTGGGGCTCCTTGCAAGATTTGTGACCGAGGAGGATGGCCCGAAGATCCTGGAAGATGTACATTCGGGAGAGTGCGGCAGTCACTCAGGAGGAAGGACGTTGGAGGCAAGGGTGATAAGGCAAGGGTACTTCTGGCAGACCTTGAG
This sequence comes from Platanthera zijinensis, assembly GCA_039513925.1. NCBI lineage: Eukaryota > Viridiplantae > Streptophyta > Magnoliopsida > Asparagales > Orchidaceae > Platanthera > Platanthera zijinensis. The sequence goes on from CM077096.1 coordinate 128,172,742, forward strand.
GGAGATGCAGTTGAGTTTGCGAAGAGAGATGCCTAAAGTGTCAGGTGTACGCTCCCCTACAACTCTTGCCCGCTCAAAGGCTTCAAAGCATCACGGCACCATGGCCCTTCGCCATTAGGGTAATGGATCTAGTTGGACCCTTTCCTCCAGCTAGCGGGCAGAGGAGGTCCTCCTAGTCATGATCGATTACTTCTCAAAGTGGCTGGAGATCAAAGCTCTAGCCAAGGTTACCTCCCAGGTCCCTGAGGAACTGTGTTGGGGGGAAATCATATGCAGGCATGGGCTACCCCAAGCGATAGTGACAGATAATGGTCCCCAATTTGCCAGCGAAGAGTTCATCAGTTCTGTACTCAATTGGGAATAGATCTCAGGTTTGCCTCTGTCATCACCCCGGAGCAATGGCCAGGTGGAAGCTGCGAACAAGATAATTGTGAACTTGTCAAGAAGAAGGTGGAAACCTGAAGGTAACTGGGTGGATCAACTCCCTTCCGTCCTGTGGGGCCTTGTACAACTCCGAACACGGCCAATAGGGAGACCCCCTTCAAGATCTTCTCTCATGGATGAGGCTGTCCTCCCGGTGGAGT